>JALRME010000031.1:89603-537399 GCA_026120035.1 Coleophoma eucalyptorum
GTCCGTGGATGTTGTCGACTCGCTCGAGGTAGTAGAGGTGGACGAATCCGTGGAGGTAGTCGACTCACTCGAGGTAGTAGAGGTGGACGAGTCCGTGGATGTGGTCGACTCACTCGAGGTAGTAGAGGTGGACGAGTCCGTGGATGTTGTCGACTCGCTCGAGGTAGTAGAGGTGGACGAATCCGTGGAGGTAGTCGACTCACTCGAGGTAGTAGAGGTGGACGAGTCCGTGGATGTAGTCGACTCACTCGAGGTAGTAGAAGTGGACGTCTCCGTGGATGTAGTCGACTCACTCGAGGTAGTAGAGGTGGACGAGTCCGTGGATGTAGTCGACTCACTCGAGGTAGTAGAGGTGGAAGACTCCGTGGATGTAGTCGACTCACTCGAGGTAGTAGAAGTGGACGTCTCCGTGGATGTAGTTGACTCACTTGAGGTAGTAGAAGTAGATGAATCCGTCGATGTTGTCGACTCGCTCGAGGTAGTAGAAGTGGACGAATCCGTGGATGTAGTCGACTCACTCGACGTAGTAGAAGTAGAAGAATCTGTCGATGTTGTGGACTCGCCCGAGGTAGTAGAAGTGGACGAATCCGTGGATGTAGTCGACTCACTCGACGTAGTAGAAGTAGAAGAATCTGTCGATGTTATCGACTCACTCGACGTGATAGAGGTGGAAGTATCCGTCGATGTAGTCGACTCGCTCGAGGTAATAGAAGTAGAAGAATCTGTCGAGGTTGTCAACTCACTGGAGGTAGTAGAGGTAGACGACTCCGTCGATGTTGTCGACTCGCTCGAGGTAGTGGAGGTGGACGAATCTGTGGATATTGTCGACTCATTCGAGGTAGTAGAAGCGGAAGACTCTGTCGATGTTGTTGACTCACTCGAAGTAGTTGAAGTGGAAGAGCCAGTGGATGTAGTCGACTCACTCGAAGTAGTGGAGGAAGAATCCGTCGTTGTTGTCGACTCGCTCGAGGTAGTAGAAGTAGAAGAATCTGTGGATGTTGTCAACTCACTCGAGGTAGTAGAAGTGGAAGAATCCGTCGATGTTGTCGACTCGCTCGAGGTAGTGGAGGTGGACGAATCTGTGGATGTTGTCGACTCACTCGAGGTAGTAGAAGCGGAAGACTCTGTCGATGTTGTTGACTGACTCGAAGTAGTAGAAGCGGAATACTCTGTCGATGTTGTTGACTCACTCGAAGTAGTTGAAGTGGAAGAGCCAGTGGATGTAGTCGACTCACTCGAAGTAGTGGAGGAAGAATCCGTTGTTGTTGTCGACTCGCTCGAAGTAGAGGAAGAAGACTCCGGCAATGTTGTTGACTCACTCGAAGTCGTTGAAGTTGAAGAACCAGTGGATGTCGTCGACTCACTCGAAGTAGTAGAGGTGGACGAATCTGTGGAGGTTGTCGGCTCACTCGAGGTAGTAGAAGTGGAAGTATCCGTAGATGTAGTTGACTCGCTCGAGGCAGAGGACTCCGAAGATGTGGTAGACGAAGAAACACTAGTTGACGAGTCGCTTGTTGATGCTGGGCTTGTAGAAGACTCGTTGGTAGATTTCTGGATGGCGGAACTACTTAGGCTTGTTGTAAATGTTGATGGTGTAGTTTGGCTTGTGCTGCTTGGCTTTGTTGCACTCGTTGATTCTGGGACCGTGGAAGACGGTGAAATCGATGAAACCGTCGAAAATATTGGAGCTACTTTAGAGCAATCAGCTGGAACAGCAGTAAAGTATACTGGTAGGCATCCTGTGGGTAGAATGTCACTGAATACAACTTGCAGTGTCCCTCCGATAGAACAAAACAATGCCGTGCCAGATGTGAACGAAGCATTTCTCCAAACAAGGATACCATTGTTGACAAGAAATGTTGTCGAAATATCCAATACTATAGATGACGGTAGAAATTCCTGGCTCGAAGCATTAAGCGAAGTAGAGTATTGTAGACCATTGGAATATAGGCCATCGCCGATGATACTAAATATTGAACTGGATTGACATTGGGTAGATATGGCCGATGAGTTGCTAATAAATCCAATCGGTGATACGGTAACTTGACGCTTCTTGGAGTTTGTACGAGGTACAACTTGAAGAAAGAATGGAGCACTTGATGGCTCTAGGGTACTAGATGTCCTAGTATGATTAGAGTCAAATATCTCTTTATAATAGAGCAAATACCTACAATGTTGAAGAAATTGTCGCTGAGGATGTCTCGAGAAAAGTAGAGGTGGATGTGCTCAGAGGGAATACAGTCCTAAGAATATTAATTATGGATAGCTGATGAGGAACATGCTTACTGCGTAAAAGTGGCAGTAGCTATAGTGCTTGATATATAGGTTATTATTGAAGTCGCCGTTACAATTGTGCTAATGTAGACAGGTGCGTTAGATATTGTTATCTGAATGCCCCCATTGATGTTTATCGTAGTATCCGACCCAAAGTATTGATTGATGAAAATAGGTTGTTCATGCTGAATCTTCTGAAGGGTAATGTTTGACAAGCCTCCTGGACACAATCCTTCTTGTATTGTTGTCGGGCTGAATGTATAGTTGTTAGCAGCAGTACATGTCAGTAGCGAGCAAAATATCAAAAGCAAGAAAGGAAGAACCATGATGGTAAAGCTGTAGAGAAAATGCCGAAGAAGAAATAGTGAGATAGCTAGAAGATTAAAAAGACAGGAAATATCTAGGGAGACTGTAGACAGGCAATATTTACCTCGATATTCAGACTATACCTTAAAGAATTAGGTAAGATTTGTGCAAGCATTCCTTTCGGATCCTTACTTACTTCACCCAATGTTGGCCCGACGAAAATGCTTTAGAGTTTGATGATTATTAGCACAGCAAAACTCAATTTACATCATATTCCAAAATTTCAGAGATCTTGATAGCTCAGAGTCGCGTAAAGACTTTGATTAAAAGTTTAATGAATCCTCGGCGTTTCTGTAGAAATGGTCTTGTCCCGTATATTGTCACACTACACGCTGCACTTAATAAAGTTAAGCAATCATTCAGGCTTTGTTGAGAATTGCCAGCTGGCAGCATTATATAGATGACACCCTTTTCATGGAACTTGGATACTGCACTTTTTCCCTTGCCTTTTTTAACTCCATATCGCCTCACGCATTCAATTTGGAATACTTGAAAAACATGCAACCTCCAGTCATATAGCATCCGATATCACATGCTCATTTGATTATGGAGTACGAGATCTCGCTCTCCTGATACAGGCTTAGACGCTCTCTGATCTTCCTCTTTAAAGTGCCAGGCCCTCTCTCTATGATACAGGGCTACAAACATCATTTATCTGCTCTAGTACGGTAACCAGGCGTAGCCTTGACATCCTTAATGGTAAAGATTTCATCCCCGATAGCCAGACTTTCTGTGCGGTACTGGGCGAAGCTACCACGATGAAATTAATCCTCTCGAGATTTTGCCCGCTGCATTCAACTCTGGCTTACGGGTGCCCAAGCCCGAGTTCTGACAGCAGGCTTAGGTGTGCAGTTCAAGGCATTGTCATATATAGCCATGGCTCGCGCAAAGATCCCATCAAGATTTTTGTTGGAGACTTACATCCTCAAGCAACCTTAGTGTCTTACAACAAATACAATCACTTCATAAGTGTTGGTATCAGTCGAAGCAATATTCGATTCAGATCAGGAGATCAAAGGGGGGGTCGATTCAGTGTAGTATAATAAGTCATTCTTCTTCTAAGTAGGTGTAATGCGTGGGTAGCCCAAATACCACCTATGGCATCATATGATTGTAAACGAGTGGTCATGTGAGTATTGTAAGAACCCGACCTGCTGCCGACCTGCCTGTATTGAACAATTGGGATATCAAGGATATGTGTCACGTGAACCCATTGAGGCATAAGTGTCGTTTACAGGCCTATTATCTCTGTAAGTACATGGTATGGCGTGTCCCAACACGGCCATACCGCCCGCAAAAAGGCTAACATTACAACCGAACGCTCGGATTGTAACGTAATAGGCTATATATATCGTTCCCAAACGACATAAGCGAGTAGTAGCTGACTCGGAGGGGTTTCAGACCCAGGAAGCATATAAAAGGGATATGATATGGAATTGGTTCACTTTTTGGGTTCTTTCCTTATCTTTTTTGTGTCCTTCGTACGAGACCTATAGGATTCAGTCAATATAAGGTTATTATGCTCCCAAACTCCTCTATCCTGCCTTTGATCAAACCTGTGTCTTTACGTGGACACTTCCTATATGTGTGTATATATATATAAAAACAGCTTAGTTCGTATATAGTGCTTCCTTGGATATAGAATAAGGTGTAGTAAGGTCATATATCGAGTAGGGTGTATAGAATAAGGAGGTGGTTCGGTCTAGGTTCTAGTTTGGAAATAAGGGTATTTCCAACTCTAGTTCTTAGTATATATAAGGTCCTTTTGACGTAATACAACCTTAGTTCCTTAGATTAGATCGGAAGCCGTCCCTACGAATAATAAAGCTAATGATAATAGTAGAGTATAAAGTACTCTAAAGGTTCGTAAAGTACGTTTTCCAATTAAGGATTCGTTGCTTTACTATATGACCTAAAGGTTGGCTATAACTCTCTCTTCAATAGAGGTATATATTCACCAAGCTAGTTCTAAATAGCTTTAGAAAGTGACGAAGGGATAGACGTATCTCCTGATCTATATACGCACGCAATATACTAATTAGTATTAGTATCAATTGAAGCAATATTCGATAAGAGATCAGAAGATCAAGGGGTCAATTCAGTATAGTATAATAAGTTATTCTTCTTCTAAGTAAGTATAACATATAGGAGGTATAAATACCGCCTATAGCATCATATGATTATAACAAGTAGTCATATGAGTATTAGGTGATAATCATAATATCGATATTCCAACATTTATAACTAGCGAAGGAATAGTATGTATCTCCTGATCTATACACACTTATTGATCAGTATTGGATTACCTCTTATTTTAGCTATATCAATAATAGTCAAAATGTGGAAGGTAAAATATAGATGTATTCTCTGTTCTAAGTAAGTATAATAGAGGTCTTATTAATATCTTCTTCTGTTTGTAGAATAAACAGAATAGGTCTCGATCCAACCTCCGTTCGTAATGCTACGTAATGTAGGCATCGATCCGACCTCTTGTTCGTAGTACTACGTAATTACAAACAGGTAGCGTTTGTAGTAAGTACGAACGAGTGTTCGATCGAGGTCGAGATCGAGATCCAATAATGATATACCGACAGTACCACTCGCTTGTGTTATATATTACTAGTTAGATTTCAATAGTTGTTAATACTTCAAAGAAGAAATCTAAGTCTAGGTCTAAACCCTATATAGTCTTTTATTATTATCTAACTTCCAGTAGTCATCACTTCCTACGCCTGAATTGGCCCAGAAAACGTAGTTCGGGTCGTACTTTTCTTTAATACCAAGCAGGCGTTCGTAGTTGTCACCAAAGTAGTCCTCTTTCCAGTACGGTTTGTCCCATGTAGCCTCATTCATATAGGTTCCCGAGCCGGGGGTCACAGTACGCATGGCGTCCTGCCATTGATTTAGCTGGGCTTCACCAAGGGCCAAATCGGCCGGTGAATCTGTGGTTGGAAATCCGATGCCAAAGGTCATATGAAATAGGGCGTCCCGCTATGCTGGGAGAACAGCATTTGATGCAGCCGTGTTGCCCACGCGTGCGTGACTCACGTTCGCCGCTATGACGCTAATGAGAGACGGGTACTCATCGTTGCTCACAATACTACGCAGTGTATCAACCAACTCGGGAAGCGTGTCTTGGACCACTGAGCGTGGTACCAGCCGCCCTCCAATGGAAGTGTTTGTGTCGTATTGTTGGGCGCCATCGAACACCTCGTATCCTTCGTAGAAGGTTTTGTAAGCTGATGTCTGATTGACTGCAAGGGTTATATTGAGTGATGCTAGTTCTTGAAGAAGGGGCGCTAGCACGGCAGACACATCGTCACCTGTTTTGTCGGGATATACTGCCCACAAGAGAGTGGCAGACACTCTGCTGAGAGCCCAGAAACTCGACATGCCAGGTATATCGTCGAGCACAAGCAAGTATTTGAGACACGC
Organism: Coleophoma eucalyptorum; assembly: GCA_026120035.1. NCBI lineage: Eukaryota > Fungi > Ascomycota > Leotiomycetes > Helotiales > Dermateaceae > Coleophoma > Coleophoma eucalyptorum. The sequence continues at coordinate 95,679 of JALRME010000031.1, forward strand.
CGACACTCCAGCCCAGAATGTATCGTCGTTGGTGTTGCTGAAGGAAAATTGCGATCCCGCTACGGGGCCGTCTACCGATAATATGCACATAAGCATTATACGTACTATTATGATTGATTATATTTTATGCTTATTTCCTGAAATGCGGTGCTTATACCAAGACCACCCCACAGTAATACAACACACGTTATCACTTCCTTTCAATGCGACGCCATTTTAGGTTAGGCCTCTTATATTGCTTTGTCAATAATTTCCAACTAATATTTGAGACTTATTCTTGTCGATACTGTAAGGTTTGTGGATCTCCCTTCATTCATGTGCATTGTCATAATCCTCAGCTATCATTATGCTTATCAAATGGGGCTTATTAACCGGGCGTTTCTTCCTACCCTACATAAAACTTCATATGCATGATTACTTTACATTCATTTTTCACCTTATTTTGGAATGCTGTACCTAGGGAAAAACGTCTAATCACCGATCAATGAGAATCAACTCCGAATATCTAAATCTGAGGCCAAAGTCTAACATTGTGGAATTCTCGTTGAAGCCTCAGACTTGTAGCCTTTAGTAACTTTCAAACTTAGCAGCTCCCTCTCATTACCATGGTTGTTCTTCCGCGCCACCAGCCAGTCGAGTGCAAAACCATTGATGGTACAGTTATTTCAGGATGGCTCTACACGGTTAATGGGCCAGCACCAGCAATTATCATGTCTCATGGTGTACGTTTTCGTTTACCAGATTCGCTTCTAGAATCTGGGTACTAATAAATATATACAGTTCAACTGCGTTAAAGAAATGACGCTTCCAGAAGTAGCTGAAGCGTTCCAGGCTCAGGGGTTCAATGTGCTCCTCTACGATGCCCGAAGTGTTGGAGGCAGTCGTGGGTACCCAAGAAACCTGCTTAATCCGCTTCAAATGGCTGAAGACCTGTCAGGTAAGTATTCTCTAAGCAATCGCTGTGAGTCAGGTACAGAGATAGGACTAAGCAGCTTCGATGGCAGATATCTACACCTACATGGCAAGTCTTCCAACTGTTGATTCTAGCAACATAGCGCTATGGGGAATGTCCTTCGGAGGCGTCGTGAGTGCAACGTCGGCAGCGATAGATCGACGACCCAAGGCAGTTGTTATGGTGTGCCCGCTCTTTAGTTACGTCAAGCCGCACAAAGCTGAGAAGGCCTATGCACAACTCGTCAAGGACCGCGTGTCACAGCTTCGAGGCAATGAACCGTATTCCCTAGCCCCATTCACGCCCAAGGGCGACAATCCCATTGGTTTTGGTGGTGCTGGAGGACCAGGTGGAATCGAGGCCTACACCCTCATGAAGGCGGCGTCCGAGCTGGGTCACCCTGATTTCCGCGATCGTATCACTCTGCAGACGTATCAGAAGTTGGCCTTGTTCCGCCCAAAAGAATATATGGACATGATCCGTGCGCCTGTGATGATGGTCATTCCGGAACTGGATGATATTTCCCCTCCCGAAGAACAGAGAGAAGCCTTTGCCAGGATACGAAGCCCGAAGAGGGAGTACTTCGCCAAAGGCAAAGGACATCTTAATATTGCTACTGGGGATGGATCCAAAGAGATGGTGGCGGCAACAGTTGCGTTCTTGAACGCAGCATTCGGTAGCCGGATAGAATAGTGTCAAAGAAAATACTGTCCCCTGAGTTCTACTCAGCTTACCTCACTTTCAATGTTCGCTTACGAGCTGTTAAATGTATTTAAGCAGCTCCTATTCATTAGTTGTAGCTTTTTAGTTCTTTAGACAACAATAAACAGAAAGTTAGTCTCCGAGCAATTACCATTTTTTTCTTGGATTTTCAACAAACTCATATATCATTGAATGCATGTACAGAGCATCAGAGTATTAGTTGTATTATAGACTAATCATGCTTTGAAATTCAGATGCAAATGAATAACGTAGTCGAAAGTTTGAACAGGTCACTAGCTAAGCGAGGTATAATATCGATCAAACGTAACCCAGGACAGAGTATAAGGTGATAGCCAAATATATTAAACTTGATAGCCCCTTCAGTCTGATCATGATTCAGAACAAATTATCATCAAGAGATCGCTTTGAAGTCCTTTGTTTTGACTCGAATGCGCAGGCTCTTTTTGTTATGGACCACGACCCTATCCAGCCACTCCATACCTTCATGGCTACCGGGGGTCAACTCTACTTGAAAATGAGTGAATAAATTGGCTAAGACGAGGTGCATTTCGGCATATGCAAGACTATATGCGTACGATACCGGTCAGACAACTTTCCGTTCTAATTTTTAGCGGACGGCCTTCTCACCTCTTTCCCATACAGTCAGTCCTGCCTTTTGAAAAAGACAAAAGCCAGTGGTTATTTTCTTTGCCGTATTCGCCCGTCCAACGCTCTGGCTCAAACTGCCTGGGTCGTGCGAAGATGCTAGGGTCTTCGTGAAGAAAGATGTGACTCATGCCCACCACAGAACCCTCAGGAATGGTGTCCTTGATAGCAGGTACATAGAGCCCGCCTTTTGGCACAGTGCGCGGCAGACGACCTGGAACTAGGGGCATGAAACGAAGAGTCTGCTTGACAAAACCGGTCTGCGAAGTTAGTTGCAATTTCACATGGAGATGCTAGGTGGGACTGGTCTCACAAAGAAGGGCAATGCTTCAATCTTCTTTAGGGACAGTCGCCCCTTGCTATCTGGTTCAATCGTCTCGAGCTCGGCCAGAATCTTTTTCTGTATCTCGGGATAACGAACGAAGTAATAGGTAGCGTACGCCATCATTGTCGCAATAGGTTCGGTGCCAGCATTAAGAATCGCGGTGCTCTCGTCGGCCAGCTCTTGGAACGTTAGCTGCTTCGCTTCCTTCCCTTTCTCTCGGCGACGGGCGCTATCAGTAAGCAGGCGTTCGAAAATAGTCTCCTCACTAGGTTCTTTTTTGACACCTCTTTGCTTGTTGAATTCTGCTATCGCTTGCTTGAAGAGCTCTTCGTAGAACTGACAGAGGTATGATTATCAGGAGAATACACTACATGCCGGGAATTGAGGATGCATACGCAGATTACTTTTGGCCAAGCATCGCTCATCATAGAGGCCAGCCATTTTGGCATGGAGGTCATAGACTTCCGGATGAACGGGAAGTGGATGGCGACCCATATACCCCGAGTGAAAGAACGCATCGTCTCGGCTCGCTCTATGAAATCAGGGGCTTCAATCATATTCAGGCTTTTGCCAAAGAGATAGCGAGAGATTATATCACCCTGCACTTTGTCAAAGCCTTCGGGAATGAAACCTGGACGATGAGCCCCACAGTGTAGCAGTAAAACATTTCTTGTATCGGAACTTCCTCTTCTCGCTCCTCAAATTCCCTGATCTTTTCGAAAACGCGGTCGAGCTCCTCGTACAAGCCATCCTCCATGAAGTGAACACGCCGATTCGAAAAACACGGGTCAAGTGTCTGCCGTTTGATTTTGTGAGCATGGGCAGGCACTGTCATCGTGATAGCGGTTTCCATTCCTAACGCATACACTTTCGCGTCTTTGGTATAAAGAGTGTTTTGTTTGTATATCCTATTAACTTGGTGAGTTTGAAACAATAATACCATATTCTAGGGGTTGATTACTCGTGGAACACAGCGGGGTCATGGATATGAACCTCGTTTGGATTGAGTCTCACCACGGGCCCTAATTAACACTGATTAAGATGGGCGTCCTTCAAGGTGTCTCATTTATGCCGAACAGAACATGTCATGTTTTCGATGATACTCGGGAAGCTTTTCGAGGAATTTCCCATTTAATATGGCTTCATAGTAACACTGCTGCCAATAGCTAATGCGGCAGAGGAAAGGGCCGGGGAAACGGGCCAGGGGATGAAAAGTCAAGCGATAAAGTATTAGACCCCCCCAATACAAGGAAAAAAGAACAACAGAAGCATAGAAGAGCACCCATTTCAGTGACTCTGGCTTCTGTTGATTTAGCTGTCCGAGCAGCTTCGAGAATTGGACGTCCATTGATGGTGCAGATGCTGGAGCCTAACTGTAGTTTAGATCCGAGTGAACAGATAGGTCAAGTATTCAAATTAGAATAATTGTTCAAATGGCTTACTATTTGTGAGAAACTCTAGGTGGTCGTACACTTAGACCACTCTAAAAATGGTGATCCAATCCAATTCAAATGTATAGTGCCTTAAATAAAAGACTGAAAACACCTAGCTGTACCTGTCCAAGAAAGTGGTAATGTGCCATCTAGTAGGGGATAGAGGAGCCGGCACCAGCCAGCCTTACATCAAAACTATAAGCTTCGGGTTTCTTTACTGCTGGTTACTATAAGCAACATAATCGTTAGCTATCAACATTCATAAAACAATTGGTTCATAAATTTAAATTGTATAGTTTAAGTAGAAGGATGCAAGATAATACATCGTGACCCATAAAGGTGTCGACCAGAAGACTCTTGACAATCGCTCATTGGAATTTGCTTACCAGAGCGTAATTTGCTTACAAGAGCATCATTTTCTTACAAGAGCATCATTTGCTTACAAGATGACATGCATTGATTATCCGACGCCACATAATCGGTTATAACAAACCACGTTACTTAAAATTTCAGGTATTTATCAATTCTTAAGTATCTAAGAACTGATAGTGGATTGGCGTTTCAAAATCACGAACATTATTCTTCAGATGTCCCAAAACACTCTTATCCAGAAATGCACACTTAAGGCCTTCTTTTGCAAAAGTCCTTGGTTTATCTGATTTGTATATGCCCAGCTACCATCTATCTATTGTTGTAATCTCGACACAACTGAAAATCCTTCAACCGACACAATCATGAGCCAAAGCCCCATTCCGCTGGCTATTGTAGGCATAGGCTGTCGACTGCCAGGAGATTCCACAAGTCCAGAAAAGCTCTGGGAGTTGCTGGCAAACGGAAAGAGCGCATGGAGTAAAGTGTCAGCCGACAGATACAACGAAGAAGCATTCCTTCATCCCGATCCCGATGATACCAACGGTACCCATAATCATGTAGGGGGCCATTTCCTTAAGCAAGATATAGGAGAATTCGATGCCGGGTTCTTTAATATCTTGCCGCAGGAAGCAGCATCAATGGCAAGTTGCTCGGGAGTAATTCCCTTTCTCCCTATATCTTTCTAGCCGTCCTTTGGATGCATCTCTTGAATTTGAGAACCCCTGTTAACTTTGGTATTATTGCTCTAAATTCAGTTCGAAATAAATTTCACAAAAGTATATGCTAACCCTCGTTTCTCATTAGGATCCTCAACAACGGCTCTTACTTGAGACCACTTATGAGGCATTAGAGAACGCAGGTATCCGCCAAGAACAAATTCGAAATTCAAATACGGCGGTATATATGGCCATGTTCACTAGAGACTACGATCGGAACATTTACAAGGACATGATGAATATCCCTAAATACCATGTGACGGGTACTGGCGAAGCAATTCTTGCCAACCGGATATCTCATTTGTTCAACTTGCACGGACCGTCAATGACACTTGATACTGGTTGCTCGGGCGGTATGACCGCTGTCAGTCAAGCATGTCAGGCCTTACGTTCTGGGGAGTCAAACTTGGTTTTGGCCGGCGGTGCAAACCTGATACTGAGCCCTGATCATATGATTTCTATGAGCAATCCTCATATGCTCAACGCCGATGGCAGATTATATTCTTTCGACAGTCGAGGTGCTGGCTATGGGCGGGGCGAAGGCATTGTTACCATCGTCATCAAACGGTTGGATGATACGATTAAGGCTCGAGACCCAATACGAGCTGTCATCCTCGATGCAGCCATTAACCAGGACGGCCACACGGCGGGAATAACACTGCCAAGCGGTGTAGCTCAGATGGAATTAGAACAAAGAGTATGGAAGCATGTTGGTCTCTACCCTCCAACGGTAGGCTACGTTGAGGCGCACGGCACCGGGACCCTCGCGGGCGACAGTGCTGAGTTGGAGGGAATATCAAATGTCTTTTGTCGAAATCGCGACACGCCACTGTATGTTGGATCCGTCAAATCAAATATTGGTCATCTGGAGAGTGTTAGTGGTTTGGCCGCTTTGATTAAGGCGACCTTGATCTTGGAGCACAACTCTATCCCGCCCAACGTCAACTTCCAACAGCCGAGGGCCAGTCTTAATCTAGAGCAGAAGAGGATTAAGGTTCCAACGGCGCTTGAACCATGGTCTCAACCTGGGATCCCGAGAGTCTCTATCAACAGCTTCGGATACGGAGGGACCAATGCGCACGCAATTCTAGAGCAACCACCACGACCTTCCCGACCATCAAGGAGCACACTAGAGAAATATGCAGCGATGCAGGAGATTCCACGCCTATTCCTGTTAACGGCAGCAAGTCGCAGCTCACTGGTGAGCATGCTAGGAACTACTCGGGAATGGGTATCAAAGCATCCCGACCAAGATTCCCTGAGAGACCTATCCTATACACTGTGCCAGCGCCGATCCTTAATGTCATGGCGTTTCGGTTTTGTTGCAGCTAATCAAGAAGAACTACTTATGGCTCTTGAAAAACGTTCCAAGAAGACGGACGCTGTCACACGTATATCTGCAGACGTAAAAATTGCCTTTGTATTTACAGGACAAGGAGCTCAATGGGCCAGAATGGGTTGTGAACTGCTTTCCCATCCAATCTTCAGAGATTCAATGCATCGGCCAAGAGAAATCCTCTACAACCTCGGGTCTTCATGGAATCTGATTGAGGAGCTCCAGCGAGATAACGAGGAGTCTAGGCTGAAGGAAGCAGAATTGGCGCAACCTGCAACAATCGCCATCCAGACCGCGCTGGTTGATCTTCTCCATAGCTGGGGAATTGTCCCCGACTCAGTCGTTGGCCACTCCAGTGGGGAGATCGGAGCTGCATATGCCGCAGGCTACCTCTCTCACCGTATGGCGCTCACAGCAGCTCACTTGCGAGGCTTCTCCGCCACCATATCTAGAGGCAAAGGTCTTGGGAAAGGAGGAATGCTTGCTGCTGGTGTGGGAGAGAATCAGGTCGCAAAATACCTACCACTACTAAAGCAAGGTGTTGCTGTTGTTGCCTGCCAAAATAGCCCAAGCAGCTCGACCATTTCTGGAGACGATGCCGCAATCAAAGAACTGTCAGAAATTCTAACTAAAGAGAGCATTTTTAATCGAAGGCTCAATGTTGATACTGCCTATCACTCCCATCACATGGAAGCTGCTGCTGATGAGTACAAGAGCAGCTTGGGCCAGATCGGGGAAGACGACTCGCCCAAGACAGTCAATTTTTTTTCTTCTGTTACAGGATCCTTAAAGTCGAGTGGCTTTGACGCCAGATACTGGACATCAAATCTCGTTGGCAAAGTCAGATTTTGTGATGCTCTGCAAAGTTTGTATAAAGCAGGACAGAATTCGTCCCGGAACGCACAGCCGTATCGGATCTTCATTGAGATAGGACCCCATGCTGCTCTTGCAGGACCCGCTAGACAATGTATTGCAGATTTGGGCGAACCGGATACTTATGAATACATTTCGGCTCTCGTTCGTGGAACCGAAGCTGTGCGAAGTGCCTTGGCCATGGTAGGAAATGTCTTTAATCGGGGCTATGCAGTAGATCTAGAGAAAGCTTTGGCTGTAGATCCAAGCTTGGATGATGCATTGGTGCTACACAATCTACCTCCTTACTCCTGGGATCATTCCAAGAGGCATTGGCACGAGTCACGTCTGAGTAGAGACTATCGCTTGAGGAAGTACCCTTACCATGATCTATTGGGTCTTAGGATGACCGACAGTACGCCACTACGACCAGCATGGAGACACATGGTTGGAGTCGAGGGCCTCCCTTGGCTCAGGGATCATGTCGTAGACGGGCTGATGATCTTCCCAGGTTCAGCTTATCTCTGTATGGCAATAGAGGCAGCGTCTCAACTAGCCAATGATCGCAACCCAGAAAACAAAGTCCAGCGTGTTCTCTTAGACGATATCTCGTTCCTCAAAGGTCTTGTCATTCCCGAAGGCCGAGCTAGGATTGAGGTTCAGCTTAACCTCAACCCCGTTGATGGGACTAACTCAGGCAAAACGATGCAACATAGGTTCTCTGTCACTGCTTTCACAGGCGATGAAAATTGGAACGAGCACTGCCGCGGGTCAGTTACGGTGGTTTTTGCGTCAGAACAAGAGGAAAAGCTGTTTAAGACCAGTCTGACTTACGGAAAGATGTCGAACATGCTTGATCCACTCTCCACCAAGGTGATCCCATCGCATGAATTATATAAAGAGCTCGAGAGGGTTGGGAATGCCTATGGTCCAACCTTTTCAGGAATTCAGGACTTCTCAATAGATACTGATCGAGCCGTTTCCCGCGTCATAATACCAGATGTAGCGTCAATAATGCTAGCAAATCATATACGACCGCACTTCATTCATCCTTCAACCCTGGATATTCTGCTGCATACCAGTTTACCCTTGGTCAATCAAAAACTTGGCTCCGGTTCGGTAATGCCAGTTCGAATTGAGGAATTGACACTCTCTGTTGATATTGAGAACGAGCTGGGCAAATCTTTCTCCGCAGTAACCACTTTGATATCAAGCCATTTCAGAGCTGCAGAAGCTGATATCTTCGTGTTTCCCAGCAATGGCCTCCCAACTGCGACCCCCATAATGTCAATATCTGGAATAGAATTGCGCAGCCTAGCTTCCAATCCTCTCGATGATGCGACTCTCCAGAATGCACGCAACATTTGCTACGAGCTGAAATGGGGCCTAGACGAAAGCTTTCTCACCACAAGGCACCTTCAGATATCGGAGCCAGAACCATCTGAATCGAAACTCAGGATCTTGGACCAAGCAGTGGATATCTATATTCGCCGCTGTATTGCCCAGATACGTGGTAATGGCCTCAAGATCTCAGAGAAACACCACAAACTCCTCTACCAATGAATGGAGAACTCAGAGGGTTCCATGGTGTCTAGTAAAGCAGTAGTACGAGAAGATGAGGTCTTAAAAATTGCTTCTGAGCAGGGAGTAGAAGGCGAATTTCTTGCTCGTTTGGGACCGGCGCTTTCCGACATATTGACAGAGAGGGGCAGATGCGCTTCAGTTGGTGCATAAGAATGATTTGTTCTATCGAGCATGCGTCGACGATTATTCTAGTCGTTGCTATTCTATGATGTCAAATTACTTGAAGCACAAGAGCTTCAAGCAGTTGGATCTTTCCGTCATTGAGATTGGAGGTGGCATAGGAGGCGCAACGCTACCGTTTTTGGAAGCCTTGGAAGCCTCTGGCACCCGCCCTGCCGTCTACGACTTTACAGACGCTTCCACAGAGCTTTTCGACCGCGCCCAAATTAATCTGCAGAAACGATCTGCGGCAATCAATTTCCAGTTGCTAGATATTGAAAGGGATCTCGAAGACCAGGGAATTAAGCAGCACTCTTACGATATTGTCCTAGCTTCCAATGTTCTCCACGCTACATCGAACATTGCCACCACCTTATCTAGAGTGCGCCAACTCTTAAAATCCGATGGTGTATTGTTATTAATCGAGCCCACAAATCCATAGCGGTTTCAAAATATCACTCTCGGCACGTTGTCGAAATGGTGGAAGGGTGCGGAAGAGGGCAGGGATACTGGACCACTCCTCACCGTAGATGAATGGACAGCCGCAATGTCCCAGGCCTCATTAGAGGTGCAGCTTGCAGCTCCTGATGACGACCTGACCGCACTGTCTAGTTTTATGGTTGCGAGAGCTTCTGGTGTTGCTGATGCTATACCACTTCCCCATATCAGACTCATCAGTGAGCCTAGTTTACCAGAAAGCTTGGAAACTTTCACACAAGGAATCTCGAGTGCTTTAAAGAGCAAAGGGATATGGGCCTCCTCAACTCCATGGGGTAGCAAACCTCCGCCGAACAACACTATTAATGTCGTGATTGACAACGGCTCCAATCCTATCCTCAGTGACCCATCACTAGGACGATTTCAGGATGTATGTGAACTGTTGAAAAGCCCCTCAATAGTGATCTGGATAAGTGTTCAAGATAAAGAAAGTGATAAAACTAACCCCAAGAAACACCTTATCACTGGCATGTCACGAACAGCACACGCAGAAAACGAAGATCTCCATATGGTCACGATCGACGTGCAACAGAGTCTTAGTCAGATTAATCAACCAGGACTACTGAAGTTATTGATACAGCTAGTCAAATCTTCTCTGCGAACAGATTGTCTTCGTGAGCGAGAGTATGTATTCAACGACACTGGTGTGCTAATCCCGAGAGTCATTCCCAGCGCCACACTCAATCGTCAGATCTCTAGCAAAAGCGAGACAGTCGTAGAGATCAAGACTTTTACAAACCCTCAAGTGCCTCTGAAGCTTGATACAGAGAGGAAAGAATTTCTGAATCATCCTATCTTCGTTGAGGACAAGGCTCATCGTGAGCCAATCGCAGCAGACTGTGTTGAATTAGATGTGAAGGCTTTCGGAATTGCTTCCAAGGAGTTACAGTACAATATCAACGAGTATGCTGGCGTCATCTCTGCAGTTGGGTCTGCTGTTACTATACTAAAAGTCGGCGATCGAGTCGTTGGTTTCAGTGCTATACCATACGCAAATCGGCCCAGGATTGACCAAACACAGGTTCAACTGTTATCAAGCCCAACTTCATTTAACACTGCTGCGGCGTTACCGATCTCGTTCATGACCGGCTATCATGTCCTCGTGGAAATTGCAGGCATACAGTCTAGACAGTCAGTCTTCATCGATGGTGCCGCAAGTGCTGTCGGCCAGGCCGCCCTTGCAGTGACTAAATACATTGGAGCTAAAGTAGTAGCTACTGTGTCGAGAGAGGATGAAGCAACCTTTCTAATGGATTCTTTCAATACACCGCTAGGCTCCATCATTCCCCGAGAGAGTTACCTATCTAAGCGTCAACTGGATAAACTGGTTGGTCCGAAAGGACTGGACGCCATAATTTGTTGTTTGGGATCTCCCGTATCTAATGAGATAGTTCGTGTTCTAAAGCCCTTTGGGACCATAGTTCATGTCCAAAGTCATCATAAAGAGTCGAAAAATCATGGAATAATGGCACCGAGACAACCCTGTAATGCAACCATCTCACACTTTGATCTCGAGTCGTTTATTCAGGCCAAACCCCAAGAGGCTGCCAAACTACTTCAGAAAGTCATGAATTTTGTTAATAAGGGCATGTCCCTGAAGTCACATAAGATCTCAGTTGTGCCGATGAACGAATTTGAAGAAGTGTTGAAGCTATCCAGCAAGGATGAGGGCTTGACCAAATATGTTCTTCAAGTCGGGGATAATTCTGTGGTAAAAGCTATGAGACCAAACCGCAGTATTCTAACACTGGAACCCAATGCTACATACTTAGTGGCTGGGGGGTTGGGTGATTTAGGTAAGAGATTTCTACGTCTAATGGCGAAAGCAGGCGCGAAATATCTGGTTACATTGTCAAGAAGTGGATCGGATTCAACTTAGCATCGAAATTTTGAAAAGGAGCTTCAAGAACTTGGAGCAAACTGCGTCCTCTGCAGCCTAAATTGTAATATCGCTGATGAAGGCAGCATCAAAGCCGCAGTATCTCAAATCAAGGCCAGAGGGTGGCCCAGTGTCAGAGGTGTCGTCCAGTCAACCGTTGTACTCCGAGATTCTACGCTCGACAATATGACCGTTGAAGTGTTCAACAGTGTGCTTGAAGCGAAGGTGAAAGGCACATTAAACTTGCAGAAGGTATTTGCAGCAGAAGACTTGACGTTCTTCATCTCCCTCTCCTCTGCTGTGGGAATCATTGGCACAAGTGGACAGGCGAACTATAACGCAGGGAATACCGTCCAGGATGCGCTAGCGCAATTCGACAACACTTCGAACTGTCATTACATGTCAATCAATATTGGTTCAATAGAAGGTGCCGATGCTTACAACAACAATGACGCCCGTGTCCAGTCACTCCGAAGACAGGGATTAATTCCCATTATGCCCTCAGAGTTGCTGCCATTTTTGGAGTATTCGATGAGTGCTGATGCTCGCGAAGCAGGCTGCCACCAAGCCGTGATCGGCTTTACTCCAGAGTCTCTATATCAGACAACTGCCGTCAATGGGTCTGCATATACACCGATGTTTAATCATGTCCCTCAAATAGATACGAAGAGCGATACTGCTGCGCAAAAGAAGGCCTTCAAAGACATCATTATGGAGGCAGTAGACGAGGACGACATCTCTCATTTCATTGTACAGGCGATAAGTGAGCAGCTCGCAGATCTTTTGGGCATCAATGCTTCAGAAATAAACCTTGGCTCATCTATCATGGACTTTGGACTTGATTCATTGATCGCTATTGAGCTCAGAAACTGGATCATGAGAGAATTTGACGCGCCGATTCAATCTTCCGAGGTTATCGACAGTCAAGATATATGGTCTTTGGCTCAAAAAGTTACCCTGCGCTCCCGTCTTGCAAATGACGATAGCACCGAAACTATTAGTAGTAGTGAAGGAATATCAACATCCACGATGCCGACATCAAGATCACGCTCTCAGGAGTCGCAAAATAGACTTACTAAGTCTATCGCACAACCACTTCCTGTCCCAGACCTTCCGGAGACCCTCAGAATGTTTGTTGACTCACGCAGGGCTCTTTGCTCGCCTGAAGAAGCGGCCGAGACCATGCAAGTGGTCGAGGATTTTCAACAATCAGGTTTAGAGCTACAGCAAGCTTTAGAGGATCCATCCAGGCAAGACAAGAGACTAGATTTTTACGAAAATAACATTCATCTTGGTCGTAGTGAAGCTCTTCAAGACCATGCCCTATTTTATCTGGGCCATTTGACGGATGGGGCTCCATCGCACAGCCAGGCTGCGAGAGCTGCGATTATTACCACTGCTGCGCTAACATTCAAAAAGCAGCTCGAAAATGGGCAGCTCGAACCAAACCTACTAAATGATATACCATTGAACGCAGAAACCCTTCAAGTGGATTTTCCATGCATACCAAGACCCGAGGAAAGGAGTGGACTATATTAAAAAGTTCCCTTCAAGTAACAATATCATAGTGATGCGAAGAGGACACTTTTACGAAGTCGAGGTGGCGGAGCAAGAGAGCCTTGCGCAGCTCACAGCTTTGTTTTCCAATCTTATCGAATCTTCGGAGCAAGCTGTACCAGCCGTCGGTGTTTTGACTTCCAAGGGGAGAGATGACTGGACTTTGCTGCGCTCCGAGCTGTAGGGAATCCATTCCAATGCTGCCACCCTCGAGGCTATCGAGTCTGCTGCATTTGTAGTTTGTCTTGATGAGACTTCCCCAGTCACCACATCTGAGCGTTGCACTGCCATCTTGCTCAATGACCGTCATTTTAACAACCGCTGGCTAGATAAGACAATCCAATTCACCGTTGCCGCCAATGGAGTCTCCGGCCTTCTTGCGGAGAATGGAAAACTGGACGGACTAAGTGTGAAACAGTTGAATGAGTACATCACGGACCAGATTCTGGAATATCCAAATATGTCCGCGCTTGAAGAGCAGCCCAGTCTCAAGTCACTGGTGCGAGAGATTATATTCAATATCCCACCCAGTATTACCAAGCACATCAAAGAACAAACGTCACGCAACTTAGCATTTTACAGCCCCATTGGAGCATTCCGCCACAACTACTCTGAGCTAAACCGACAATTCCTTGGCTCCAAACGCTTACGTTCCAAGGGAACCGTTCTATTGTCCATCTTATTCGCGACACGCGTATTTTATGGTTTTTTCGAGCCAGTCTGGGAGACAGTAACACTAGCTAAGTACGCAAAGGGCCGCGTTGATTGGCTACAGAGTCTTACACCGGATATCGCGCTCTGGATTGAGAGAGCCATTGACTTCATGGAAGGTCGGAAAGACGATAGCATGGACCTTTCATTCAAACTGAGGGATGTCGTCAGCAGTCATGCAGTGTCCATCCGGCGGGTTGCAGATGGTCATGGCTTTGTCGAGCCGCTCTATGCACTCTTGGGTGTTGCACTGGAAAAGAAAGAGCGTGACCCAGATTATGTGATCCTAGCGCTGTTCCATTCCGCTGCGTGGAAGTTCTATGACCGTAACGCGTCGCCAAAGAGGGCGAAGACGGATTGTCTGGGGTCGGGCGGCTATCTCCGGATGTAGGAAGGAGGCTTCCAAATGCCAAATCCCAATAGCGTGTTTGTTCATTATGAGGTCCACCATTCGGACCCGCTAATATTGGTACAAGGCCGTGTGCAAGATGTTGCGAGGTTTGAAGTGTGTCTTGATGCGGCGATTAAGACTATGCGTGCCATTATCGACCCTGAAGGGTGAGAAGGGCGGTTTTTCTATAATTTTGGGTTAGGTCTGACCCGACAGCTGTACTAAGTAGCATCTTCTCTCTTTCACCTAGTATAGTCGTGTCATAGTTCTTTCTAGAAGACTTTATATAATAAAACATAACTACTAACGTGCGGGATAAGCGGATGGTATAGATAAGCGAATGGTACAACCTCGTTATAAATTTACTACCTTTACCTTATACTACAATTTTTCTATAACCAACTATAGGATCTACTTCAAACGAACGTTAGCTTATCCTTGCCCTCTAAGCTCTTAAAAATGATACTATACTTACCGTACGGAAGGCTGCAAAGATCTATAAGGTCTTATATATGACCCTAACGCGTCGTATTAAAGGGAAACCTCCTTAGGCCGATACAACAGTCAAATCACAAAAGCTTACTGTTGGAATACCTCTCATTTCAGCTGTACCAATAACAGTCAAAATGCGTGAGGTAAAATGTATATATCCCTTTTTTTCTCTGTTCTAAGTGAGTGTGATGGAGGTCTTATCAATACCTTCATCTGTTTGTAGAACAACCAGAATAGGTATCGATTCAACCTCCGTTCGTAATGCTACGTAATGTAGGCATCGATCCGACCTCTTGTTCGTAGTACTACGTAGTTGCAAACAGGTGGTGTTTGTAGTAAGTACGAACGAGTGTTCGATCGAGGTCGAGATCGAGATCTAATAATGATATACCGACACTGGGAACTCTCTTTTATAGAGAAGAATCTATGTGTTCCAAAAGACCTAAATTCGAAGTAAAATAAGAATATTAAGTTTAATACCGAGTGCTGTATACGAGGTAAAGTATACGCACTATCCCCTTTTTCAACTACTTACTCTTTCTACCCATTCCACTCTATATAGGTTGATTCGATTCGTATCGATCAATTGCTTTAGAGCTGATGAAGGATTGCTCTTGGTCATAGAATCAGCAGGGTTGTTACTACTATCAATCCACTTGATTTCGGCAATTTCCCGTCTTTCGTACGACTGGCGGAGGTACATAATATCGATCATAAGCCTCTTTTCTTGTGTGGTTCCTAGCTTGACGAGGCATTCGTATATCGATTTGGAATCCGTGCATAAGACTAGTGGTAACTTGATATTGAGCTATAATTCGATTGTCGATTTTAGTATCGTACCGATGTCGAATCCATGAACAATAGCGTATAGTTCGAAGGCAAGAACACTACGTGTAACCCTCTTGCACTTGGTCGAGCTCTAATGAATGATATTGGCTCTATTCTGAGCATCTGCAAGCACACATACGAACCCAATCTGGGAACTAAGGTCCTTGTTATTAGCAAAGGATGCATCAGTAAATACGACCAATTTGAGTGTTAATAGGTCCAATTTGATAAAGGTAAGACCTCTGGTATAGTTATCCAATTGCTACTGAATATACTTATTAAGCAGCTTGGCATCGTTCTCTGTAGGGTTGACCACCTAGGCAGCAACAAAGAGGTCAAACGATACCTCTGGTTGACATACAGAGGCAATATAAGCACCTCTGGCTCTTTGAGCAACGTATTGATCCTTTGGTGTAAGGGCAAAGCGTACGGTGCCTCTTGAACTAGTACTTGATATAACCTCCTTGATATTAACCAATTTGAGGTTCTTACAATAGCGTTCCTAAGTCAATTGGATGTCGGTTCCTACCAATTTGATGATACTACCATTGAACTTAATTGGATGATTAGGTGTCAATTGCTTACGGTCCTTTGTAGGAAATTAGGCTTTATCGACTACCAATTGCTCTATAATAGCGAACGATTCATTGGCTAGGAACAGGGTGTCGTCAGTCTGTAAGCCTACTATTCCAAGTACTCCGTCAGGCGAATTGATATATAGTAAGCATGAATCGTACGTAGATTGGGCTATATGGAGCTCCTGAATATGGTGTTTGTGATATATGCTGAACCAATGGTTTCTAGCTTCAGGAATGCCATACAAGGGTCGAATAACTTTTATGATAGAGCCTACATCCGTATCCATTGCTATACAAAGCTCGCGTGGTGCTCGGATGTAGAAGTCTCTATTTAGGGTGGTCTTCGATTGAACGTATGCTTGTGAGATGTCACGCAAGAATAGGTGTGTGTTTTTATCCTGGAGTATTGCCGTATGGCTAAGAATGAGTCTCTGGCTCATTCGCTGAATTGTAGGCGATTGGGTGAGCACAAGATCTTTACGAGTATCGTTATATGCTTGTACCACCAATCTTGACTTCTCGTAAGCTTCCTTCGACCCGGGATTCTTGACTTTATCGACGAATCGAGAGTTAAATACTCGGATGTTCGATGGTATATACTTAACGTCAACGAGCTGGAATACACCCTTTTCAACTAGTCCTTCGACCTCCTTTTGGCGGGAAACTACGAATGACGGAGTGCTCTGAATAGTATTATCCTGGATGTGAATTAAGATATTAGCTTGGTTAATAGGGTATTTGTGTGGTCTTCCCCTAGGTCTCTTTGGAGGCGGTACTATAGGTGCTATAGTATCAATAGATTGAGGTGGTGGCACTATAGGCGTGACTGTAGTATCGATTCGAGTATCGATTCTAGTGTCAATATTGCTTGGATTCGTCAAATAAGGCTTGACCGATGTGATTCGAAATTGGGTGGGCCCGTGAGGCAATTTTACGGTACACGATTCGTCCTATAGGCTCAGGAGGGTATAAGGACCGGCCCAAAATCCAGGTTGGCCAGTTGGACCTTCTCTCCATACCAACACAGGTGAATTCAGGGGTAATTCGTACACGGATGCCGTGGAGGGGCCGTTACGCATTTGAAGTGCGTCCGAAATCTGGCGTTCAGCACGTAATTTCTTAATCTCGTCCATTGCCTTTTTGAGGGCTTTCGTACGTTAAGCTACTGTAGGATTTGGGGCATCTGATTCGCTCATCCGTGGATACGCTCCAAATACTAGTAATGTAGGAACGAGGCCATTCGGACCTACTGTATCATTCAATACTTTAAAAGCCATCTGTAGAGCTATTTCCTTGCTCAGATCTAGGAGCTCTATAGAGATGATACGATACGTACGTCGGAGGGGTCTATAGTATCTTTCGACTAGTCCGATCGAATTGTGTGTCTCAATAGGCGCTAATTTGGTTGTAATACCTAAGTCAGAGGCGTAATGCTTGAATTCCTAGCTTACGAAGTTCTTGCTAGTATCGTGTGTAATGAAATCAGGTGGACCTAAATAGGTGTCGATCTAGTATACACGAAGACAGTCCTATGTGTGTTTGGCTGTAATGCTCTATAGCCATCTGCCAGCTTGGAAACGAGTGTACTCGTCGACTATATAAAGTATAGGAGTACCATCGATATATATAATATCTACAATGATGGTATAGTTAAATTGAACATTATCGCGTAATATAAAACGAAATCTGCTAGGTGATTTTCTATAGACCTAGCAGTGGTGGTAGTATCTATTCAGGTGCTAAAGGGTCGACTTTTCGACGTCATACCTAGCTCGCTCTAATACTCGCTGTAGTCTGTCCATAGATGGGTGACCGAAACGCCTATAGAGCCGACGTAGTTCAGCGGAGGTTAGAAAACAAGGGTCTACAAGTGAAAAAGATCCTATAAGGTATGTTTCCAAAGATGTGTTCTATAGTATGAATGGGTGCCCAAAACGTCGTATAATAGGCACTTGTGTAGTTGGTGTAACAAGTATGTTTTTCAGGTTGTTATAGTATACCTGTATATTGTCTATATCCGCTAGGTATAGTAAAAATGGTGTATCGATCTCGACTATATGGAATGTGATCATTCCAATAGGTGTAGTTACGTCAATAGATCCAACTGAAGATATAGTACCTATACCAAATTGTACATTGATATCACCATATGTAGAGGTATCTAGGTCTACACTAGTGAGTTTCTTGAATGTCTGGTATTGCCTATACCCTACGGTTGATCGTTTGGAGGCTCCTGTATCAATCATAACACCTAGGAATTTGTCAGAGGTGTATCGAGCCTATGATATATAGGTGAAGGGATCCTCGACTGGTTGATGATTTACCCCGCCGGGCGGGTTAAATCGATCCAAGTGGAGGCCATATAGAAATACGGTATCAGCCAGGTGTAAGGCTATATCAGTTGTAATATCCTAATCAGCCTGACCGTATGATGTATGGTATTAAGCTACAACCATGGTATTGGATGTAGGCTCAAGGTTAGGTGTAGGAGGATCCTATGATTCGATATCGATCGAGAGTGCTTGGAAAGAGTGTTCAAATTCGTCTATATCTTCGATATTATTGCCTTCACATTCAGTAACGTATTGACGAAATCGAGTATCGAAACGCTTGCTTTCAAAGCTAGGTTTTTGTGCCATTTTGTCCCTAAATCGCTGTCTTGCTTCATCCTATTCTTCCTTGGTGTGTCGATACGATCGATAGTTCTCTTTCTAACACATATAGCATCGCGGCTTTCGTCGAAAACTAGGCTGGAATCTAGCTTGCTTTGGTCGAGAATTATAGTATCTACGATCTGTGTAGTATACCTCTGTATCCTCGTTCGCATCCGTATTGAATGCTTGAGCCTTTAGTTCAGGATACTAATCCTCCTATATGTTAATTGATGATTGCATAAGGCTGATCAAAGGTCCTAGCTCTCGAGGAGGGTTGGATAGGGCGAATTAACAGGCAGGAATGCCGTTACATAATGTTAGTACCTTGGTTGTAAGGAATGATAATGTACGTAATTCAGGTATAAGACCATACTGTAATTCTAACAATTTGTCGACCAGAATCTAAAGGCATTTCTTGATTGATATACCAGCATTATCATCCATAACTTTCTGGAGCGTAAGGCTGTTCCATTCACCTAGTGTCTGGGTCTATGATATTAGGCCTTCGAAAAAATTACGTAGGTATATGCATGCTTGGTCGAAAGTAAGGAGAGCCAGTTTGGTATTATAGTATTGCCTCAACGCTAGTCCTGAAAGCATAGCTAGTAATACTCTAATGTAGGCTTCAGGTAGTACTCCTGATCGATCACATATATCTAGGAAGATCTCTAGCTTATAGTCGAAGCTACTAGTACCATCAAACTTAAGTTCACCCTCGATTTGCTTAGCAGCATAGGTGATCTCCTTGCTGTAGTTAGTAACTACTAAGGTCACTAGGTGAGGTTGGTACAGTGATGCTAGTGCTGGTGCTAGTGGATGTACCATAGGTACTATAGATCCAGGTACCATAGGTGCTATCGATCCATATGCTATAGGAGCTATCGACAATACGGGTGCTATAGCAGGTGCCGTACGTACGAACACTAGAACAGCTGGTGCTTAGGGGTTTTTGAGTCGATTTGAGAGCCATCCTTCCTTTGGAATCTGACTTTACGCCATCAGAAACTCTTCGGCTGTCCATATGTGTGGCTCCTCTTCCTGAAGCAATTCGTAGATCAAATCGGCGTATGTGAGTGTCTTAGACTTGTTTTTCATCCATACACCTCGACGAAGGAATTCAGTGTAGATAGGTCGAATTAAGGCTGTTGATGCCTCTTTTAGATCTTCTAAAGAGAACTTAGCAAAGTCATCCTGTATTGTATGCTAGAGTAATTGATCTATAAGGCCTTCCCTAACGTATTGATCCAACCTGAATTAGATGAATTGATTAATGTGTTCTTGGTCGACTGATGTAAAGGTAGAGTACTAGTTCTCCTAAAACTGGGTATCTCTAAAGGTTGCTATCGAAGCTAAAGGTGTAATGAACGTATTGAATGAGTGAAGGTATAAAGGTAAAGGTGTTAAATATAGGTTGATGTATTGATATCGAAGGAGGGAATAAATAAGTGTTTTGTACTAAGAATTTGATAAGAGAATGACTGTAAAGTATCCTTCCTTCGGACCGTAGTTCGTTTGAAGGATCAGATGATTTGTATGCGTTTGCTATAAGGGATTTCTTGATTGACAAACGCTTTCTGGGTTGAGAGAAGAGGGGTAATTCGGAGTCAAATTCGGAGTCAAACAGAGGAAAGTGAGGTCTCGTTTGTATCGAAATTGAGGTGATTCGTTCAAGATTTTCTCGTCCAAAATTGAGGCTATTCCCAACTCTGGTTTATTCGTTCGTTCGATCTTTCGTAAGGTCCTTTTGATATAATGCAACTTCAGCTCTCTGGATTAGATCGGAAGCCGTCCCTGCTAGAGATGTATGAAGCTGATGATAACTTAGCAAAGTAATGCCTCCTGGGTTCGCAAGGGCCGTAGTTCAATTAAGGGTACGTCGTACTGCTGGGTCTAGGGAGGTTGACTACTCTCTCTTCAACAGAGGTAGGTATTCACCGAGCCAGCTCTGAATAGCTTCAAACCCGATACTAACGAAAGGTAGTATCGAATAACTCATTCACAACTGACGGAGGGATAGTACGTATCTCCTGATCTATGCACTGATTAGTGTTGGAATACCTCTTATTTCAGCTGTACTAATAACAGTCAAAATGCGTGAGGTAAAATGTATATATCCCTTTTTTTCTCTATTCTAAGTGAGTGTGATAGAGGTCTTATCAATACCTTCATCTGTTTGTAGAACAACCAGAATAGGTATCGATTCAACCTCCGTTCGTAATGCTACGTAATGTAGGTATCGATCCGACCTCTTGTTCGTAGTACTATGTAGTTGCAAACAGGTGGTGTTTGTAGTAAGTACGAACGAGTGTTCGATCGAGGTCGAGATCGAGATCCAATAATGATATACCGACACTTACAAACCTAGAAGAAGAGACTATTGTTAATAGGTTACTTAACCTAGATTCCTAAGGATTTCCTATACGAATCTCTAGTGTTAAAGATATAGTAGATCTTCTCCTTCGCGTACGTAACGTATCTTCGGTCGGATAGAAATAGGCTACGAACTTTATAAAACGATAACCATAAATTAAAATATACCAAACGCGTTCGTATAATAATTAGAGAGCCCTTTGCGAAGATCCAATAAAGATTTAGGCTTAGTTTAGGCTTATATAGAATTTTATCGCGAAATTTAGGATACGTATTAAGGATATCTATAACTTTGACGAGACTAGGTTTATAATAGGCTAGATCGGAACCACGATAGTTGTTATAAGCTCCGATCGTACGACGAGACTAAAGCTACGTTAGCCTAATAATCGAGAATAGGTTATAGTTATTTAGGGAGTTAATTCGGAGGGCTAGACTATTCCGCTATATATTGTTTTTAAAGATAAAAATCTCCTAGATTCCTAGTATCCTCGAGAGCTATTCCTAGCTAGCTAGAGGGCTAGTGTCTCTGAAAATAGCTAGATATCTAATAAAGTATCTCTAGAATGGCTAGAGTACTTTGATAAGTATACCCGTACGAAGACAATAGGGAAATATCGTCTTCTTATCCTAGATAGCCACGAAAGTTATATATCAGCTGAATTCTAGGAATACGCCTATACGAATAATATTCTTATACTCTATATACCTCCTTATTTATCTTACCTACTCTAGCCTTTGGATGTTGGCTGTTTTGGGCCTCTAAAGAAAGTATATAGGTTACAAATTGAGAATATCATACGTAGCTAGATTTCTTATATTTCTAAGGAATCTTTTATACTAGTATTTATAGAGGTATTTAAAGCTATCTTTACCAAAGTAAATATCCAGAGAGGTTTTAGAGGGGTAGGACTTATTCCGTACGACCCTAAGAAGGTCCTATCAAAGCTAGATATTTAATTATCGACTCCGGTACCTGAAAGCTTGCGTCCCTTAACCTCCCACTCGTGGGTCTATAAAACACCACAAACAGCCAAAGAAGTAGTCAAATAAGCAACTCTTATTAAGAGTAGAATCGTACGATATTATAGTAGTTCTCTAATACCAATTTTGGACTCTATCGATAGATTATAGAAAAGTATAAGCTAGATTAGTTATAAACTTATACTTCTTAAAGTAGAGGTTATAAGACTTCAAACTACGAATAAAGAGCTAAGCCGTCGTCGACGTACGAAACGAAAGGTACTCTAGTAAGGCGGAAGTCTTACTATAGGAGAGATCTAAGAAATAGAAGAAGAATAGGCTATTTAGACCTAAATTTCAATAGAACAAGGACAAAATAAGGAGAGGAAACCATAGGTCGAGTTATATGATCGGCGCTATAGAGCCTATAGAGAGACTGAGTATAACAAACGAACCTACTAGGCTAGTAGAGTAGCTTCGTATGATTCTAATGATATAGAGGAATAGTTATTTAGAGCTAGGGTTATTAAGTTATTAGTGTTTCTATAAAATAGGGTTTCAAAGTTGTACCATTCGCTTATCTGTACCATCCGCTTATCCCATACGTTATGTTCCATCTATAACACTTCTATATATGAAAGGTAAAATGTAACTATGTCTTCAATTAATAGTTTACTTCTTATTTGAGGGCCCTTTTAATATCCCTTCGACTACTACGGGCGTGAATTTTAGCGTAGTAGGGGTTGTAAGCTAATCAAATTAGTATATAGATTCTAAACTACTATTACCTTATATAAGTTAGGCAAGTGTCTTACTTTCTATACCTTCTGTGTGTTTTAACTTTTCAAACTAGAATATCTCTACCAAAAAGCACCTTATCAATACAAAAAGAATACTATATAACTCTTGCTATAGATTCTATAGAAAAGTCTGTTTTATAAGGTTTAACTAGGCTAACGTGCACCACAAGCGAATGGGTCACACAAGCGAATGGGTCAGTCCCATAATAAAATCACCACCTTTATATTATACCTCTATTTTCTTAACAACCAACTATGGTATCCTCTTTAAAAGAAAGCCAGTTTATCCTTGCCCTCTAGGCTCTTCAAAATGACCCCAAACTTAGTATACAGAAGGCTGCAACTATATATAACGTCCCTCCTATAACCCTAACGCGTCGCGTCAAGGGAAAACCCTCTTAAGCAGAAATAACAGTCAAATCACGAAATCTTACAAACCTAGAAGAGGAGACTATTATTAAACGGTTACTCGACCTAGATATACAAGGATTCCTTATACGGATTACTACTATTAAAGAAATGGCTGATCTTCTTCTTCGTGTACGCGACGCGCTATAAGTAGGGCGAAACTAGGCTACCAACTTTATAAAACGACTACTACGGCTTAAGATATATCAAACGCGATCGTACGATAATTAGAGAGCTCTTTATGAAGATCCAAAGAAAATTCGGCCTTGGTTCGAGCTTATAAAGAATTTTATAGCTAAATATAGAATATACGTTAGAGATATATATAATTTTGACGAGACTAGGTTTTTGATAGGACAAATTAGTACTATAATTATTGTTATAAGCTTAGATCGTACGACTAGACCAAAGTTACGCTAGCCTAGTAATCGTAAATAGGTTATAGTTATTCAGGGAGTTAATTCATAGGGCTGGGCTGTTCCTCTATATTGTAAGAACCTGACATACTCAGAATAGACAATTAGGAATCCAGATATATATCATATGATCAAATATATATTATATAACCTAAGATAGTATACGTAAGCGAGTATAAGTAGAGTCGGAGGGGTTTCGGACCTAGTAAGCATATAAGAGGGATATATTATAGAATTTGGTTTCTTTCTCTTCTTCTTTTCTTATCTTTTTTGTATCCTTCGTACGAGACCTATAGGATATAATCAATATAAGGTTATTATACTCCTAAATACCTCTATCCTACTATTGATCAAACCTATATCTTTATATTATATAAAAAAGATTACGCCTATTGGGGATAGCCTACTATAATATCCTAATTCGAGATTTCAATCCGTATTAGAGGATATTCGGTATCGCCTTACTATTGGAACTCAAATAGCTATAATTCTTAAGATCTTATAGACAATTAGTAAATTAGGGTTTGATTTAGTACGAAGCAAACCAGTAGAAGTCGTTAGTACTTAACGCTAAAGAGAGTATTTAGAGACTCTTAAGAACCCTCTCGCGATAGAGGAAATTATCAAGAAAGAAGTAGAGATAGTTAGAAAGACCTATTTATTCTTTGAAACCCCTATACCGGAAGTACTCCGAATCGTATCCGACCTAGATGTTATACTTATTTAATATAAACATCCTATCTACTATAGGATTGACTATACCTAATAAACTTACTCGAGATTATTCTTTAGTATCGATAAGTTAATAAAGAAGAACTAAGAGCTCGAAAAATAAAGGAAAGGATAAATTAAGAGATAAGAGGGATTTTAGTAACCCTAACGTACTTAAGGGTATTATCTAGTCCTTAGAAACTTAATTATCTAAATCAACTCGAAAGTTGGATAATAACTTTAGTTAGATTATAATACTCCTTATAGAGAGGTTATTAGTTCAACTAATACCTATATAAGAATAAGGAGGTTCGATTATATCTATACCTTTATCTAGAACGCCTTCGCTTCGCGAAAGAGCTAGACTAGTATATATTCCTTTTTTCGGGAACGAAGATATTTCTCCCTAAATCCCTTTCGAAACCCTACCGACTTAGATTGATCGAATAAAAAGAAGTAAGCTAATCGAGAAAATTATCCTACTTAATAATAGTATTACTCTAACCTTTAAGGAATAGAGAATTTTAGTTATAGATCAACTTAAGGTTAATACTAATTATTATCTAACGTCTAGAGCCTATAGGGCCTTAGTATAGGAAACTATAATAAGGAAAGCTCGAAAGTATCTAAGGCCTCGATATACCTCCGACCTAGATCTATTCTAGATGGTAGAAGAGATAATCGCTCTATTAGGAATCTATTATCTAATAGATAACGAAACAAAGAAGGCTCAAAATAAGTTCTATAACCTATAAATATTATTAAGAGAAACCTTCTTAGAATTCTAGGCTCGATTCCTAGATATAGTAACTAAAGGAAGAGTTCCTCGATCTAAATAATTCTTCTCTCTATAGAATAAGATAATACCTTGATTATAAGATACTATACTTAATAATAAGAGACAATAGAATCAAGATTATAATTTTATAGTCGAGAATATATTATCTATTAATAATAAGTATCGTCGAAATATAGAACGAAATCCTTTGGCTTTTATAAAGAAATCGGTTATAATAAGTACTATTATAAAACCGACCTAAAAGGTATTCGATATACCTTCGACTAGAACTACTTATATCTAAATTCCTAAACCTATAGTTTATCCTATAGTAACTAGAAACAGAATAAGAACAACCATCCTACGACCTAAAGATATTCTATCTTATCAACTAGGACCTTTAGATTAATATTATACCTATAGGAAGCCTAGTTATTTCTCTTCTAGTTACCCTAGTAAGCCTACTATAAAGGAATTAGATCCTAATAAAGCGGAAGAAGAATTAGAATAGTTAGAATCTAATAGTGATATCGGAGAGGAATCAGAACCGAATCAGATAGAAAACGAAGAAGCCTAGGAAAAGACTCCTTCCTAGGTTTAAGAAGATATAATCTATTAAAGTTAGATTTAAAGTTACTATTAGGTAGCGAGCCCTTCCTAATCTCTAGTACTCTAAGTATAAATAGATTCGGAATAATTACGAATTCCTTAATAGACACTAGAGTAAATAGTTATTTATTTATTAATTACGCTTTTGCTAAACGTTTAAGTAAGGCCTTAGGAGTCAAGATATAGAAATTACCTTATTCTATAGCTATACGAGGATATAAAGAAGAGGTCTAAAATAGGACTTCTTATTATATTCGATTGTATTTTATTATTAAGGGCTAATGTATTTATAACTACTCTTTTGTTATTCTTAACCTAGGGAACTAGGATGTTATAATTAGAAACAAGTAGATAAAGCGATTTAGACTTAAAGTAGATCTAATGTATAATTGGTTTATTTAGTCTTTATAATATCTACTAACTCTTAGATAGGATAAAAAGCTATTATTACTCTACTAGTAATACCTTATTAAGTACTTAGATATCTAAGCTAATATAAATCGAAGGGACTATTAGTTAGAACGTAGTATTTAACGCTAAAGAACTATAGTTATAAGAATTTAGCCTAGTACTCCTAGAATTCTACGAATCCCGAAAGTACTACGAAACCCATCCGATACGGATAGGAGTTACCAACTAGGTAAAAAGACTATTCCTAAGCAATAGAGAGGTTAAGTAATAACTAAGTCGAATTTTATCTATAAAATTAGTATAAATATATTCTATTATTAGATAAAGAGAAGGAAGAATAAGTTCTTTCAAACTAGCCTCTATAAAATCGATCGTATTAGAGAAGAGATAGTTAGAAACCCCTTAGATAATATCGATATCCTATAATTAATCTAGAACTAATTATCCTCCGACTATAATACTTTTTAGGATGTATTTTCAAAAACTACTTTAAATATCCTACTACTATATCGGTTGTACGATTATAAAATCTATTTGAAAGTACTACTTCCTAATATATTCTTACTTCTATACCGATAGTCCTTCGAAGAGCTTTAGGCTACAAAGGAATACCTAATAGATAATTTAGAAAAAGGCTTTATTACTAATAGTAATAACCCTTTTGCCTTATTAGTACTATTTATTAAGAAAGTAGATAGTACCTTATGATTTTATATTAACTATAGAAAGCTAAACTTCTTAATTAGGAATAATCCTTACCCTATTCTATAAATAGATAAGCTTTTGATAAGAATATCAAAGGCTAAGGTGTTTACTAAGTTGGATATTCGTTAGGTATTTTATAGGATCCGAATAGACCTCGAGTCAGAGGATTATATTAGCTTTCGTACTCGTTATAGACTATACAAATATAAGGTCCTACCCTTTAGATTATATAATAGCCTTACTACCTACTAAAGGTATATAAATAATATCCTAATAGATTATCTAGATAACTTTTATACTACCTACCTAGATAATATCCTTATCTATTTAAAGAATATAGAGGATTACTAGAACTATATTAAATTAGTATTAGGAAGGCTTCGAGAGGCTAGACTATAAGCTAATATCAAGAAGAGCGAATTCTATATAACTTAAACTAAGTATCTTAGTTATATTCTAACTATAAGGGATATCGAGATCGATCCTAATAAAGTAGAACCTATTAAGAATTAGAAGGTACCTATTATAATTATAGGTATCAAATCCTTTCTAGGATTCTATAGATTCTATCGATAATTTATTAGAGACTTTAGGAAGATTATAAAGCCTATAAGTAATATTATAAGGCCTTTAGAACCTTTTATATAACGTACGGGATAAGCGGATAGTATAGATAAGCGAATGGTACAATCTCGTTATAAATTTACTACCTTTACCTTATACTATAATTTTTCTATAACCAACCATAGGATCTACTTTAAACGAACGCTAGCTTATCCTTGCCCTCTAAGCTCTTAAAAATAATACTATACTTACCGTACGGAAGGCTGCAAAGATCTATAAGGTCTTATATATGACCCTAATACGTTATATTAAAGGGAAACCTCCTTAGGCCGATATAACAGTCAAATTACGAAAGCTTACAAACCTAGAAGAAGAGACTATTGTTAATAGGTTACTTAACCTAGATTCCTAAGGATTTCCTATACGAATCTCTAGTGTTAAAGATATAGTAGATCTTCTCCTTCGCGTACGTAACGCGTCTCCGGTCGGATAGAAATAGGCTACGAACTTTATAAAACGACAACTACGAATTAAAATATACCAAACGCGTTCGTATGATAATTAGAGAGCCCTTTGCGAAGATCCAATAAAGATTTAGGCTTGGTTTAGGCTTATATAGAATTTTATCGCGAAATTTAGGATATATATTAAGGATATCTATAACTTTAACGAGACTAGGTTTATAATAGGCTAGATCGGAACTACGATAGTTGTTATAAGCTTCGATCGTACGACGAGACCAAAGCTACGTCAGCCTAGTAATCGGGAATAGGTTATAGTTATTTAGGGAGTCAATTCGGAGGGCTAGGCTATCCCGCTATATATTGTTTTTAAAGGCAAAAATCTCCTAGATTCCTAGTATCCTCGAGAGCTATTCCTAGCTAGCTAAAGGGCTAGTGTCTCTGAAAATGGCTGGATATCTAATAAAGTATCTCTAGAATGACTAGAGTACTTTGATAAGTATACCCGTACGAAGACAATAGGGAAATATCGTCTCCTTATCCTAGATAGCTACGAAAGTTATATATTAGCTGAATTCTAGGAATACGCCTATACGAATAATATTCTTACACTCTATATACCTCCTTATTTATCCTATCTACTCTAGCCTTTGGATGTTAGTTGTTTTAGGCCTCTAAAGAAAGTATATAGGTTATAAATTAAGAATATCATACGTAGTCGGATTTCTTATATTTCTAAGGAATCTTTTATACTAGTATTTATAAAGGTATTTAAAGCTACCTTTACCAAAGCAAATATCTAGGGAGGTTTTAGAGGGATAGGACTTGTTCCGTACGACCCTAAGAAGGTCCTATCAAAGCTAGATATTCAATTATCGACTCCAGTACCTGAAAGCTTACGTCTCTTAACCTCCCACTCGTGAGTCTATAAAACACCACAAACAGCCAAAGAAGCAGTCAAACAAGCAACTCTTATTAAGAGTAGAATCGTACGATATTATAGTAGTTCTCTAATACTAATTTTGGACTCTATCGATAGATTATAGAAAAGTATAAGCTAGATTAGTTATAAACTTATACTTCTTAAAGTAGAGGTTATAAGACTTCAAACTACGAATAAAGAGCTAAGCCGTCGTCGACGTACGAAACGAAAGGTACTCTAATAAGGCGGAAGTCTTACTATAGGAGAGGTCCAAGAAATAGAAGAAGAATAGGCTATTTAGATCCAAATTTCAATAGAACAAGGACAAAATAAAGAGAGGAAACCATGGGTCGAGTCATATGATCGGCGCTATAGAGCCTATAGAGAGACTAGGTATAACAAACGAACCTACTAGGCTAGTAGAGTAGCTTCGTATGATTCTAATGATATAGAGGAATAGTTATTTAGAGCTAGGGTTATTAAGTTATTAGTGTTTCTATAAAATAGGGTTTCAAAGTTGTACCATTCGCTTATCTATACCATCCGCTTATCCCGTACGTTAGTCTAAAGAATATAATAATACTTTTAAAGAACTCTAGTACTAGTTGCTTACGATATAAGGAACCTACTACTTCGATCTCGAACTCCTTACGAAGCTAGAAATAAATACCTTAGATAGTATAATTATAGGAGTACTTTCTTAAGAATATATAGATAAGAACTAGTACCCTATAGGATTTACCTCTTATATACTAGTTGGATCTAAAGTCAATTAGGAAATCTATAATAAAGAACTATTTACTATTATAGAATCCTTTAAGAAGTAGCAACCTAAGCTTATATTAGTTTAAAGCTAAGTCGGAGTATATTCGGATTATCGATCTTTAGAATACTTTATAACTACTAAAGTCCTAACTACTAAATAGGTTAGATAGATAGAATTCTTATCTAACTTTAATTTTATAATTATATATACCTTAGCTAAGAACAACTAAAAGGCTAATATCTTAAGTCGAAGAGAGTAAGATATTTAGACTTACGATATTATTAAGTATAATAGTCGTTCGAGGGTTCTTCTAAGAATAAACCGACTAGATAAAAGGATTGTTATTGTTGGTTCACCCTACGGTAAACACTGTCTAATCTCTGTCGAGTACTCGGATCAGAGTCCGGTTCACTAGGAGTTCGAGCTCGACTCCGTAGGGTATTAGGTTCACGTTAGACCTATATAATCGGTAAGACGATAGACGTACTATACGCTTAGGTCACCTTTTCTTCTAAAGGTAATCTAAGTATATTATAGCTGTTGTCTATAATGTCTATCCTTCTAAGAGTAGGTATCTCTACTACTTAAATACAACTAGGTTACCCCTTTTTTCCTTGCTTAAGGCTGACCCCTTATGTTCGTACGGACTTCCCTTTACCTTGCTTTTGTCTAGACCGAGTTGTATCAAGTTCTACAAAGTAATTACTTTTTCCTTTCGGGAGCTTCGTATGGATCGGGAAGCATCCTAGTAGATATATCGATAAATATATTAGGCCTAATTCTTAGGATGTCCTAATACTAGTAACTCTTTTCTTTTCTAATATAGCTTACCGACGAGCTTCGTACGAGGTCGATAGCTCGATATTCTCTATTTGTCGGGTCCCTGTTTTCTAGCTATTTGTTAAACCCTCCTAGGAGTTTTTCTTTGTTCCTCCTTGGCTTGGTTCAGTTTTATAAACTAGGCCTCTTAGGTAGGTATAAAAGGTTGCTTCTCTCTCCTCCTTTTCTCTCTCTTCTTTATTAACCTTCCTTAGCTTTTCCATCCTAGCTTCACCTTTTTCACCTACTTCCACTTTAGCTTTATAGCCCCTCTTAGTATCACTCTCTCTCTTCCGTACGGAATCATTATTATTATATCTGACGAGCGTACTTCTTTATCTAGCGACTAGCTTCTTGCTAAGTCTTAAGCCGCTGCTACCCTATCTAAGGTTAGCTCTAGTTCTTCTAAGTCGCTTATCGACTCCGTATGTGGCCTACTTGGTCCTACCCTAGCTCTAGACCTACCTAATGGACTTCTCTTGGCTATCGACGAGGATCAGACTCAAATTCTCTTGATAGACGCTACCCGCCTTAGGGACCTACTCCTAGAACAGTCCTTTCTTATCCGTAGTCAATCTTAGTAATGGTTTGCTACCTATAGGGAGGCATACGGAGTAGACCGTAATACTCCTAACTCTCTCGTTCTCGTTTCCCTAGGTCGTCTGGATAGCTTTATTACTCCCTCCTTAAGCGATACTTTTATAGGCCGGCGAATTATTCACCCTTAGTGGATCTAGGCCCTCTTTGCTCAGGCGTACGGCGAGAAGAATCCAGATATATATAGCTTCTGCTCCTAGGCGAATACCAACGGTCCCTTTTTGCTTTATGTCTCTTTATCACCTTTAGGCGAAGGTACTTATGGTAATTATCTTTGGCACTAGAACGTAATTGGTTGCTCCTATAGGTTCCCTTATCTCCGTACGGGGTAATACTAACGCTTATAGTGAACCCGATTAACCCTATAAATATTCCTCGTGACGACTTTGCTTCTAGTCGTCCTAAGACTCCTCCGACTCCGAAGTACGATCGTCTAACTCGTAGAAATACCACTCGTAGTAGTATAAATTTGGAATTAGGTCTTACATTTGGTAAGGGCAAAGGACGGGCTTTCTGATTAGGCTAAGGCGTTTTAATGTTTCGGTACTGCTTTGGGTGGTTTCTCTAGGTTCTCTAGGTGCTTACTTATCCGTACGAGGTCTCTAGGTCGTTTAATCGTTGTTTTCCTTTGGAATGAAATAGTAATTTCATTCGACCTTAATTCTAGTGATTGTCCTCCTCTTATAACTATTTTTATGATTCTTTTCTTAGTATAACAAACAAATTACTTAATTGGTCTTTAGAGAAACAATCACTTAATTATTTGGTCCGTATGGTACTTCCGTAACCTTATAAACGCAAACAAAACTAGTTATCCTTTAAAACAAACAAATTACTTAACGAACAATCCTTAACGCCTATTTTACCTCTGACTCTACTTTTCTTTTCGTTTAACCTACCCCTTAATCTATACGGTAATTAAGTTATTATCTAGGAACCTCTAAAGGACTTTATTTGGATTTATCTTTATTATAGCGTCCGTTATATTATCTTATCCGTTGATCCATCTAATTTCCGTAAGTTCCCTACGTTCGTACGATTGCCGAAGGACTATAATATCAATCATTAGTCGCTTCTCCTTCGTTGTTCCTAGTTTAATAAGGCACTCGTAAAGTGAATATAAGTCCGTACAAACAACGATTGATATCGTAAGTAGGTCTAGCTATTCCGTAATCATCTAGATCGTAGTATAAGTAGCAATAGCTATATCTACCCTAGAGACTATTCTATAGATCTCTAATACTAGAATGCTTCGGGTAACTCTTTTGCTTTTAGTACTACTCTAATATACTAGGTTCCCTTTTATTTCAAATGACTTATCCCCGTACGATTCGTTAGTAAGGATAATTATATATCCAATCTAGGAACTAAGGTCCTTATTATTTGCAAATGAACCGTCTACGAAGACAAAGAGCTTAGTACGTCCGAGGTCAATAGGTATATATATAATACCTCGTTCAATATTCTTAGATTACTACTTTAAACGCTTGTTTAAGGCCTTTATTTCTTCGTCCGTGAGGTCCTAGTGTTAGGCAGCTACGGATAAGTCTATTGAAGCTTCCGGTTGACATACGGTTGCTATATAAGCTCCTCGTGCTCTTTGTTCTCTATAGTCTTTCGTACGGTACTTAGACTTTAAGTCGATCAGCTTGATTTTCTTCCCTTAGCCCTTCTAGACTAGCTAGATGTTCCTATAGGCTAAGTGAAGTACCCCCCTATTGAAGGTAATTAGGGTCCCTTCCGTAAGTATATCTATTGGCTTAGCACTTAAATTAGCCCCTTTTAGTGCCTTATCCTCTTTATCAATAAATCCTTAGTCTCCTAAGATTAAGGTATCATCTATTTGTATTCCGACAATCGCAAAGGTCTTCTTTGTCGTCGTAACTAGTAAGCATAAGTCGTACGAAGAGGTTACCATCTTAAGCTTCTCTATATGGTGCTTATGGTATATAGCCCACCAGTGGGTTCCTACCTCTGGAATTCTATATAGTAGCTTTCGTACGAGGATAATAGTATCCTAGGGATATAGGTATTAGATCTCTTTTGGCAAATAGGCTAAGATGATCCTATTAAGGAGGGTTTCCGACTGAGTATAGGCCTATATTATATCCTAGCTAAATAACTAGATTCCTTGCTTTACTAGTGAAGGTACTAGGTATATAATTAGCCTTTGGCTTACCCTCTAGATTATAGGTAACTACGTAAGGATCTCTGTCTTTCCTTCGTCATTATAGGCTTAGATTATCATACATGACTTTTCGTACGGAGTACTAGTATTCTTCCCTTTGACTTCATTTATGATTCGGGAGTTAAAGATTCTCCTCCTATAAATAACAAGGTTATACCGTATGAATTCGAATACTCCTTTAGCTATTAGTCTATTAATTTCCGCTCGTTAGGATTCTTCGAATGGTTTTCTAGGTATAGTAATAACTCCTTTCTAACGAAGCTCCTTTGCTAGCTTAAGGTTGTCTTATTCTTTCCTAGTAACGTATATCTCTCGTACGGATAATTCGTCGTCTTCTTTATCTAATAGGATAGTCGTAACCTAAGCTTTAAGTCGTTACTCTTGTTGGGCTAGAAGTACAACCCTTAGTTGGAACTTCACCTTAGGTATTTTATTAGTCTAGTTTTTACTAGGTTGATCCTCGTTTGGTTCTTAAGGTATATAAAAGTCCTTTATATAGTATAGCTTAATAACTATCGTACGGAATTAAGAGACTAAGTATAATAGCTAGACTATATATGTTTTACCGTCCGTATAAAGTAATTTATACGGGCCTTTCCATCCTTCCTTTTCTCTCTAGATCCGTACGTCTAATTATAGAGGTAAATCTAACGTTCCTAACGTATCTAGACCGTTCCGTATTGCTAGTGCTTTACTAACTTATCTCTTAGTATTCGTACGGCGTAACTTAGTTATTACCTTCTAGATAGCTACTACCCTTTTTATTATAGACTATAATAGGGCGCTAGCTTATGTCATCCTTAGGTATACTTCAAACACTAGTAGGGTAGGTACTAGTCTATTTGGACCTACTATATTATTTATAGCCTTTACTACCATTTAGAGTATAGACTCCTTATTAAGCTACTCATCCTTTAGTTCTTCCTTAAGAATTTCGTACGAACGTCGGAGTGGTCCGTAGTATCGTTCAATCTTACCTATATTATTATAGGCTTTTGTTGGTACTTCCTTTACTTCTACTGCTATCGTACGGGCTTTACGTTTAAATTCTATTAATAAGAAGTTCTTTTCGGTATCGTAGATAATATAGTCCGATGGTTCTAGATAGGTATCTATCTAATAAGACCTAAGGGTATCCTATAACGTACGGGCCTTTTGATCCTTTAGAAAGCGAGCGGTATCGAAGGTAGTTGCTTCGTCGATTACGTAAAGGACCTGTTTTTCGTCTAAATAAAGGATATTAATATATATAGAGTAGTTGAATTTATAGTCGTTCTTTATCGTGAATTTAAATCGTCCGGGTGCTTTGGAGTGTAGCTAATATTACTCGTAAAACCTCATAAGTTCTTTAATTGATCCTAGATCGATTTCGTTATATCTAGTCTTTTCTAGCAAAGTTGCTAGTCTTCGTACGGATGGATATCCAAAGCGTCGGTATAGTTGTCGGAGCTCTATCTCTGTAAGGAAACTCTAGGGAATTTTCTCTTTTGGATATTAGTTAAGTAATATCCATAGGTATCCCTACTTTCGTACGAGAGGAATCGTCTTGTCCTATTGGACTAGTAGGTCCTTTAGGTTATCTATAGTAACTCCGAGCTTATTTATATCCTATAGATAGAATAAGAACGAGGTACTATCGGGGACGATATAGAACCTGATTTGTCCGACCGATATATCTACCTTCGCTATCCCTTTTACTATCGTAGATCCTTTTCCGAAGTTGACTACCTAGTCTTCTTGGTTCGTACGATAGAAGGTGACTTTCTAAATGCTTTATAGCGCTTATAGCTATAGTTCTCCTCCTATAGAGAGTTCCGCTGTCCTTATATCTAGTATAATACCTTGGAACTCGTCTGATAAATATCTTCCTTTAAGTATGAACGTCGATACTTCGTACGGTTGGCTGGTCTTATTCTTTTCTATAAAGGCGTATGTCGTAACGTTATTATTTAGCGTTGAAATTAGCTCCTATCCGTTGACTTCCCTTGTTTCTAGTAAGAATATCTTCGGTAGTCCCCTTCCGTATAGCCGTTCATATATGTTCTATAAAGAGAACGTAGTCTACTAACTTAGTTCAATACTAAGTGGTATTGTCCAATAGGAATTCGTATTCTCTTTATCTAGTGGTTCTATCTCTTCTTTAGGTTCTCCTTCGTATTTAACGATAAATACCTATAGCTCCCCGTTTGTCTCTATCTTAATAAACATATACTCTTTATATTGTTCGTACGACCTTTTCTTTTCTTTAGGTATATGGTTTATAGACCAATAGCCTATTTTCTTATAGACGAAATATTTCTTGGTTAGGTTCTTTATAAGGCTCTACTAAGGCTTATTAGGTCTTCGGCTATTGTTCCTAAAAGGCGTACGAAGTAGTGGTAGTCTTGAACTACGGTACGTTCGATCTATCCAATACTAAGTTAGATTATCGTAAATATCTCCCTATTGATAGTCTTATAGGTATAATACTCTCTCCTTATTCCATACGGCTGTTTCGATTGCTACTCGTAAGTTAGTATATAGTCCTTCGAAGGTGGTTGCTAGTTTAAACAATACTAGGTTGTATTCCTTAATTCCTCTATATATATTTAAAACTTAGTCTCGAAGGCTGTTTTCACTCTAGTACTGCTTTATAAGTCCTCGTTGGGCCGTACGGAGCTTATCAAGCATAATCTCTAAGCATTCTATCTTCGTTTTATCCGGATTGGCTAGAATAGTATCGGATAGGTTGGTCTTACGCCACTCGGATAGGTATTTTTATCTGTTTTCCTCTGTCTCAAAGTGGGCTCTAGTAAGATCTATTATAGTTACAAATTCGTACGAACGTCTAGCTATCTTATCGTAGTAAAAGTCGGATGCTTTCCCTTTAAGTATAATAGAAAATACTAGATAGAGTTATCTATCCTTAAGTCCGATCTTCCTGTATAGGTCGAAAAAGACTTGAAGTTTTACGTCCAAGATATTATATTCTTCGCTATCGTACTTCCGATCGTCCTTATAGACCTTCATAAGATCTATAAGGAGTCGAGAGGTTGTTATCCGATTAGCTATAGTTCGTATATCGCCTAACTATTGATAGTGATCGTACGTAAGCTGATTTCGTCGGTTAAGTACTAGATGGACTTCTAGGCTGAATCGTAGATACGGTTAAGGGATATCCTTAACGATACCTATAACTCGTCCTAGCTCCTCGGGCGGTATTATACTCGTCCGTACGATACTCGGTTGGCCTAGTTGTGTCCTTAGAGTAGAGTTCTAAGACTACGATTCTAGTCTCTAGGTTTCCGTTTGGGAGGTTTGTTGTCGTAGACCTAACTAGTGTCTAGTGTTCGTATGGTTCCCGTGTTCCCTTGAGTTTATAAAATTATACTTCTTAAGGTGACTCTAGATTTCCCCCTCGGTCTATTTGTAAGGCTCTTCTTCCTCTAGGATCTCTTATAATATCTTAGTATATGAATTAGAACCAGCTTATAGTCTAACCTATACCCTATTGGTTACTAGGTACGTACGGAGCTACTTCTGTACCTTAATATTCGCAATAGAGAATCATTCCTCCTTCTATTGTTCAAATGCTTCCTTATAGTCCTCCTATAGGATATCGTCCTTACTTGTATCTTTCTCCTAATACGTAATGTTAAAGAGAATCTATATATTTAAGGCTATACTTGTCCACTTTCCTTCTATCTCCTCCGTCCGATCGAGTTCGTAGCCCTATAGCTCGGTATCGACGGGGTATTAGACTTCTGATATCGCGATTAATATCTTCGTACGATATTCCGATATCGTCGGAATTATCTTCGGGCTTAGTCTTGGCTATATAGCTTTTAACCTCGCTGTTCTATAATTGATAGTAACGGATTAACCACTCGTCTTGTCGTAATTGATTATAGTCAACCACTGATTAGTATTGGTTCACCCTACGGTAAACACTATCTAATCTCTATCGAGTACTCGGATTAGAGTCCGGTTCACTAGGAGTTCGAGCTCGACTCCGTAGGGTATTAGGTTCACGCTAGACCTATATAATCGGTAAGACGATAGACGTACTATACGCTTAGGTCACCTTTTCTTCTAAAGGTAATCTAAGTATATTATGGCTGTTATCTATAATATCTACCCTTCTAAGAGTGGGCATCTCTACTACTTAAATACAACTAGGTTACCCCTTTTTTCCTTACTTAAGGCTAACCCCTTATGTTCGTACGGACTTCCCTTTACCTTGCTTTTGTCTAGGCCGAGCCGTATCAAGTTCTACAAAGTAATTGCTTTTTCCTTTCGGGAGCTTCGTACGGATCGAGAAGCATCCCGGTAGATATATCGGTAAACATATCAGGCCTAATTCTCGGGATGTCCCGATAGTTATCAAGCTAACTAATACTTTTATTACTATTATAACTAGTATTAGAGCCGATTTAGATTAGAATCGAGATATACTACTTAATTCTAAGGAACTTATCTAGGAATTACGAGAAACGAATCATAAATCCTTTTACGACCTATAAGATAGGTTACTAAGTAGATATACTATTTAGGATAACTTATTATTATACTAAGGGAGGCTATATATAATTCGGAACATCTAGTTGTATATTAGGCTTATATAAGAAGCTTATAGATAAATTTCTAGTATATATCTAGGTAGTATAAAAACCTACTAATTACTAGTATCGAAGTATTATTAGGTCGAAATAAGTTTGGACTATAAACGATATATAAGTAATTATAAGGAATATAAGGCTGCGTATATTAATACTAGTAAGCAGTAAGGTATACTATACTTATTACCTATACCTAATTACTCTATATAATACCTATATATAGATTTCAAAGAATTCCCGTTTAATAAGTATAGATTCGACTTCATTCTAGTGTTTATAGATCGACTCGGAAAGGATTCGATAACTATACCTTACTATAAAACTATTAATATATAAGGTATAATAGAGCTATTTATAAAATGGATCTATAGATTCGGATACATCCTAGAAAGTATTGTATCCGATAGAGGACCTTAATTTGTATCCTCCTTCTAGAGAGAGTTCTATAGGATCATTAGAACTAAGATTAAGCTCTCTATAGCCTACTATAAGCAAACTAATAGGCAAACTAAGATTATAAATCGATATATCGATTAGAGACTTAGGCCTTTAGTGAATTACTATTAGGATAACTAAAGTGAATTAATACCTATAATAGATAGAGCCTAAATAACTCTACCTTATTTATCTATAGGTATAGCTCTATATCAGCTTAAGTTCGGACTAGATCTAAGAACAAGTTAGGATTAGGATATACCTAAACCAACTAATACCCTAGAAAAGCTTAATTACAAAAGAGTAGTTCAGATAGCCTCTTGAATATATAATAGATAGAAACAAGTACAAGAGAACATATAGGTAGCTTAGAACCAAATAATAGACTCCGTAAATCGATATAGACGAGTAGTTAATCTTTAGATAAACGATTTAGTATATCTTTTAGCTAAAACTCTAAAGAACCTAAAACCTAGCCGAAAGCTATCCGACTAGTAGAAGGGACCTTATCGAATATTAGAAAAAGTTAGCTATACCTATAGATTGGAATTACTAGCTAGATCTAGGATCTACGATATATTCTCCTTAGACGTACTTTCTAAGTACCTAAATAACCCTCTACTAGATCAAGAAAAGTCTACCTTAGATTTAGAGGTTATTTTAGGCTAAGAAGAATAGAAAGTCTAAGAGATACTAGCTATCAAATTGGTTAGAAACTCCTTAAAATATTAAGTTAGCTAGGTCGGCTATAATTCGGATCTAATCTAGTACCTAGTATCTAACTTTATAGGAGCCCCTAGGAAATTATAGGAATTCTATTAGCTATATCCTACGAAGCCGAGACCCTCTCGAAACCTATTCGACTAATTAAATACCTAAGAAAAGGGAATTAAGAATTATAATTACTTAATAGATAATTACTTAGTTAAGAATCACTTAGTTAAGTAGTAATAACGATAGCTTAAAATCAGAAGAAAAGAGGGTTATATTTTATTTTAAACTACCCTCTAATTTAAGGTGTATCTACTTATTCTCTTATAATATTAATCCTTTTGGAATACCTAGTTAGATTTACTAACAAAGGGCTACTACCGTACTAGAGCCTAATCGAAGTTAATATCACGAAGAGAATAGAGAAGATTCCCTTCTGAAATAGGGCCTACTCCCTAGTTTCCTTCTCTTCCTTCCCGCCCTTAGGACTAAAGCTAGTAGTAGTAGTAGTACCCCCTAAAGCCGAATCCCCCTCGACCTCCCTTTGCTTCCTCTTTCTATCCTTCTTGGTAGATACCTTCTTAGTAGTCGTACCTCTCTTTACTATTACCCCCTATAGATATTAGAACTAATTCGAAGGGCTTTCGGATCTAAATCAGAACTTACCTCTATCTAGGCGCGAGCCTCTACTATAAAGGTACGAGTCTTCCTCCGGAACTTCTCCTCTTGCTCCTAAAGGTATCGAGTTTCGGCCCGTAGGAACTAAGTCTCCTCTAGAAGAGCTATCTAGTAGGAGGTAAGGTCCTTTAGAGCCTTCGTATTGGCTATCAATAGGACTTCATCTAGCGCTACCGTAGTAGTCCGGACCTCTTCTTTCTCCCTATACACCCGAAGAGTTACGAACTCCTCCTCTATGAACTAGGGTAGCTATAGAGTATAAGCTAAGTCGGAGGGGTTTCGGAGTAGGAAACTATAAGGAACTTATTAGAACATATGTTGTATTCTACTGTATATAGTACGTATACTTCTTAGATGATTTCTTTAAGAAATTATAATTATAGTCCCTATAGACCTTCATACGACGTAGGTATCGTACGCAATAGACTTAGTAAGCACCTAGGAGGGTACCGGCGGAAACAGGGATAGGTATAGTACTATACTTATAATTAGCGAGACCGAAACCTTTACGAAACCCTCCCGACTATAAACCTACGTTGATTGATTGATTGATTGATTGATTGTCTATATAAGTTAGTATCCAAATAATAAGTCTAGAGGCATACGTACGATTTATGATTTTTTTAGGAAGCTAAAGAAAGAAAGAAAGAGAGAAAGCTAAGAGGAAATTTCTTAGCTTATATCTACCTACTATTATTATTCAAAATCGATAATACTAAGATCCTTAGTATTATCCTTTATATCAATAGAAATTAATAATACTAGATAGGATTTTCTTTATTCTATCCCGAAAACCTATCGTATCGCCCTTAATACTATTTGAGGACAAATAGTCACAAAAGGAGGAGGGTAATATAAGAACCTAATATACTTAGAATAGACAATTAGGAATCTAGATATATATTATATAATCAAATATATATTATATAACCTAAGATAGTATACGTAAGCGAGTATAAGTAGAGTCGAAGGGGTTTCGGACCTAGTAAGTATATAAGAGGGATATATTATAGAATTTGGTTTCTTTCTCTTCTTCTTTTCTTATCTTTTTTGTATCCTTCGTACGAGACCTATAGGATATAGTCAATATAAGGTTATTATGCTCTCAAACACCTCTATCCTACTATTGATCAAACCTATGTCTTTATATATATATCGTTTTCAAGGGTACAAATATCTATGATTTCTAGTATCCTCGAGAGCAAATTCTACCTACCTAGAGGGCTAGAGTTTCTCTAAATGGCTAGACAGATAACGAAGTATCTCTAGAATGGCTAGAGTACTTTGAAAAGTATACTCGAGCGAAAACAATTAGGAAATATCGTCTTCTTGTCCTAGATGGTTATAAGAGTTATATTTTAGTCGAATTCTAGGAATATACTCATACGAATAATATATTTATACTCTATATACTTATATATTCTTCCTACCTACTCTAGCCTTTGGATGTTAGTTGTTTTTCGCCTTTAAAGAAGTCATACGGTCGCTAAGTTGAGAATATTATATATTCCCGAATTTCTTATATTTCTAAGGAATCCTTTATACTAGTATTTATAAGAGTATTCCAGGAGACTTTTATCAAGGAAAACATCTAAGGAGGTTTCAGAGGGGCTAGGCTTGTTCCGTACGATCCAGAGGAGGTTCTTTCAAAGCTAGATATTCGATTACCAAGTCTAGTATTAAAAAGCTTACGTCTATCAACTTCTTATTTATAGGTCTATCAAATATCACAAACAGCCAAAGAGGTAGTCAAATAAGCTACTCTAATTAAGAAGAGAATTATACGATACTATAGTAGCTCTCTTACTCTAATTTTAGACTCTATAGATAAATTACAGAAGAGTATAGCTAGAATTAGGTATAAACTTATACTTATAAAGATAGAGTTAGAGAGGGTTCAAGCTGAAAATATAGAACTAAGTCGTCGACGTCGTACAAAAAGAAAGGTCCTCTAGTAAGGAGGAAGCCTTAGTCTATAAGAGATCCAAGAGATAGAGGAGGAGAAGGTAATTCAAGCCTAAATTTCAGTAGAATATAGTCAAAATAAAAGAAAAGGAAAGTAGGTCGAGTTATATGATCGTCGTTGTAGACAATACGGAGAGCCTAGTCATAATAAACGAACCTACTAGGCCTCTAAAGTAGTACCGTACGATCCAGATGATATAAAGGAATAGTATTTTGGAGTTCTAGCTATAAAGTAAACTATGATTTTGTATAAGAATTTCGCGAATTTATTATATGACTGACCCATTCGCTTGTGTGACCCATTCGCTTGTGTGACCCATTCGCTTGTGTGACCCATTCGCTTGTGTGACCCATTCGCTTGTGGTGTACGTTATATAGGCTTATAATATAACGTATTTCATAAGCGAGTCGGACACAAAAACGCTAGAACACTATAATTTCTAGTATAGTATAACAACCACCTTTAAAAACAATACTTATTCTATATTAATTAGATCTTAAGCTGGCTCGTATATAAAAGCATTATATCTAATGCGATTACATAAGCTATAGCGTCGTCGCCGCCCCTTTAAGTCCTTGGGCTATATAGCTTTATTTATTTTGCCTTGTTTAGTTTGCTTACTTTATACGAGTTCCTAGTCCTCCTCGACTATAAGACTTCCACTATAACATAAACGTCTCTTTCTTTCTTTCCCTTCTCTTTTTAGCTTGATTTACCTCTTGTAAGGCCTTTACCTTAGCTCTAAGAAGTATAGCCGAATGGACTATAATTTAAGCTCCTTTGATAAGCTGGTCAAATGCCTAGTTAATTAGGGTTGGAGAGCTATTCTAGTGTTTTATAATACGGTCCTTAATATATAAGGTCTAGAATTCTAGCTCTACTGTATTCTATAGTGTCTTTGATATCCAATCTAGTCCTTAGATAGGAGGTAATAGCGGTAGTGTTAGTGTTTTTATTTAGAGATCTAGGTAGAAGAGGACATTCTCTAGATCGTACGGAACTAATTCTATAGCTCGGAATCCACTTATAATATTCTGCTTTATAAAAGTAGCTTTAAATACCTCCTTAAATACAAAGAGGAATTCAAGCTTAGTAATATAATGAATTCGAACCCGAATTAGATTCTCAATTTACTTGCCGTATAATGCTTTAAGTAGACCAAAACATCCAACATTAAGAGGCTAGAGTATATAAGAGGAATACGATAACGTGTGGCACAAGCGAAT
Organism: Coleophoma eucalyptorum; assembly: GCA_026120035.1. NCBI lineage: Eukaryota > Fungi > Ascomycota > Leotiomycetes > Helotiales > Dermateaceae > Coleophoma > Coleophoma eucalyptorum. The sequence continues at coordinate 138,466 of JALRME010000031.1, forward strand.
GGCCACCCTAAGCGAATGGCTAGGTAAAGAAAAAAACCCTACTTTTTATCTTATACTATTATTTTCTTAACAACCAACTATAGAATCCTCTTCGAATGAAAGCCGTACGATCCTTGCCCTTTAGGCTCTTAAAAATGACCCTAGTCTTATAGTTAAAAAGGCGTCTAAGATATATAACGCACCTCGTACAACCCTAAGACGTTGTCTAGCTAGAAAACCTACCTAAGCAAATATAACTATTAAATCACAAAAGCTTTTAGATTTAGAAGAGGAAACTATTATTCAAAGGGTACTTAAGCTAGAGTCCTAAGGGTTTCCCGTACGAATTAGTAGTATTAAAGATATAGTAAATTTACTACGTCGCGAACGTAATATATTGCTAGTTAGGAAGAATTAGGCTAAAAACTTTATACGATAATAATTAGAGCTTAAGATATAAAAAACGCGTTCGTACGATAATTAGAGGGTATTATATAAGGATCTAGATATAATTAGGAATTAGTTTAGGCTTATAGCTAATTTAATAGCTAAATTTAGGATATATATCGAGGATATATATAACTTTAACGAAATCGGGTTTTTAATAGGTATTCTTAAGATTACTATTATAGTAACTAGCTTAGATCGTACGATTAAGCCTAAACTAGTCTAGCCTAATAATCAAGAATAGGTTATAATAATTTAGAGTATTAATTTATTAGACTAGACTATTCTATCTTTTCTAGTTTTTAAAGATAAATAGTATCTTACCTTCTAATATAAAAAAGAGTAATTTTCGTACGGTTGGAGAGCTACTATCTCTGAAAATAGCTAGATAATAAATAAAGTCACTCTAGAATAGCTTAAGTACTTTAAGAAGTTTACTTGTATAAAGATAGTAGGCAAATACTATCTCTTAGTCCTAGATAGCTATAAAAGTTACTACTTAGTCGAATTTAAGGAATACTATCGTATAAATAACATTCTTATACTCTATATACCTACTTATTTATCTTATCTACTATAGCCTTTAGATATAGGATGTTTTACGCCTTTAAAGAAAGTATATAGCTAATAAATTAAGAATCTCGTATAGAGCCGAATTACCTATATTAGCAAAGAAGCTTTTATACCTATATTTGTAGAAGCATTCAAAGCTACTATAACTAAAGTAAACATCTAGGGAGGTTTTAGGGGTGCTATACTTATACCGTACGACCCAGAGGTAGTTATATCTTAACTAGATATTAAGTTATTTACTCTAATACCTAAAAATTCTCGTCCGATAAGCTCCTATTCCTAGGTATCTAAAACCCTACAAACTATAAAGGACGTAAGCTCTTAGACAACTCTAATTAAGAAAAGGATCGTACGACATTAGAGTAGCTCTCTAACTCCTATTTTGGATGCTCTAGACCTATTTACTAAAGGTACAACCAAAGTTATATAAGAAAATATACTTTTGAGAGTAGAGCTTAAAAGGGTTCAACGGGCTAATAATGAACTAAGCTATCGCTACCGTACGAAGCGGAAGTTACTCTAGGAAGGAGGAACCCTAGATCTATAAGAGGTCCAAGAGTTAGAGATATAGACTAAAGTTCAAAGCCAAATTCGTACGGAAGAAGGCCAAAACAGAGGAAGGAAAAGATAGGGCGAATCATATGATCGACGCTATAGAGGTTGTAAACAAACTAGTCATAATAAACGAACCTACTAGGCTAGTAGAGCTACTTCTTACGATTTAGATGATATATAGCTTTTGTAATTTAGAGTTTTAGTTATAAATTTATTTGTAGTTTTATAGTAGAGAATTACTTTTACCTGGGCATTCGCTTGGGGTGGCCATTCGCTTGTGCCATACGTTAGTATATAGAGTATAATAATGTTGTTTTCCGTATAGAATTGCTAGAACTAAGCTAAGAGATAAGACTCGTGACCATCTAAAATTAGGAGACGGTATTTCCTAATTATGCAATTTTCTTAACTTTGAACTAAGTTGATCGGCTTCTATACATACTCGCCAGCGGCCGGTGGCTTCCTTGTCAAAGACCATATATTCCACTTGTGAATATAACAGAAAGGGAGTTTAGAAGAAAGGAAATGGAGGTAGAGTTTTGGGATAAAAGCATGTAGAGGTGGCGTATATTATTGCTGTTACAATAGAGCATTTTATTTTTGGAAGCAGACAAGAAAGACAGCGTGCATTAGCGCATTGAAACTAACCAAACTAATTTTACATAGTGCAGCAAAGGCGCGTATAATAATTACTATCGAGGAAATGGCATCGGTGAATAAAAACCCCCCGCATGCTACACAGATCCAGGCATAAACAACGGTTGATAGTACATCTCTTTAGTTGGAGATAGGTAGGAAAATTCATACAGAGAATAAAATCTCAACCTTCCCCCCAATCGTATTCCATTGTTTCTAACGGAGCCGGCCACCACGACATTAACGGCCCCGAGATACTCGAAACATGGTCTTTTGGGGGAATGGTATTCTCATTTGGCGTCTTTTTCGTACTCCATTCGTATTCCATCAATTCCGGCGCAGGAGGCCACCAAGACATCAACGCACCCTCGATGGAAGAAACATGATCTTCTGGTGGTACTATTGTCACATGTTTCATCCTGCCCAAAGGCCTGGGACTCCGACTCAGGCTCGACCGAGGCACTGAGGTCGATTGCGAAACCTTTGGATGAGCGAGCTCTGCCTGTCGGCCCAGGAACACAGGAAAGTCAAAATCCTCTGGGCAAACTGAATCGTCAAGCAACCGGGCTGGAGACTGGGATATTTCGAAGTCGTGGTCCTCCGTTTCACAGTCAGAGAGTACGGCACTTTCGTCGGCCTCGGACAGCGGAGTATGTGTGCCTGAGGGATGTTCTAATAGGGCTGGGTAGTCGTGCCCAGCGAAGCTGGCGACGGGAATCTTGTTGGTGTGGCTGGTGATGTGATGGTCGGCATGATGGATGCCGACGTAAAAAAGAGGAGAGAGGTCGTCCTCATGATATATCGCAACCTGTGGGGAGTTTCCAACCTCGTCTGCGAGGCGCGGTCCTCCGATGTGCTCCACACCACGGGGTATTTGGGGTAGAGCGGCTTGGTCAAGGGGATTGATGTCTCCTTTCATGGTGACTTGTGTTTGTTTGGCGTTTCTTGGAGTAATTGCGCTTGTCATGTGTAGGTTTCTACTTGATGATGGGGAACAACACGATTCACGTTGCACTCCATTGCTGATATTTAACCTCTCGCTCTGCGTTTGCAAAACCTGGGGCCAACTCAGAGAGTCAAAGTGGAATGATTAATCTTCCTTCCGGGTCAATCCACAATTTGACTTGGCTTCGTGACCGGCCAGCGAGATACAGGTTGTCTGAGCAAAATGTAACATGTTTAGTCGCGTGATCGGGAGAAGCAGGCTGGGGAGCTGCGTGGGCTACGACATCACCCGAAACGCAATTCCTGGCGGCTAAATGGTCGGCAACAAGCACAAGAAGTATCGGGCTTCTGCTTTCTCGAGAAACTGTCAACTATCGTCATCGCTGTCTCTATGTACTACGCTGCTACCAACAGTGGATCAAGCCTGGGCACAATATACCGACGCTCGTGGTTAATCTGCGCAATAATTATTTGCAAGCCCATTCCAAACTCCGAACGAAAAGAAAGAGCGGGCAACAACACGATTAGTGCCGCTTATTGTACTCAATGTTATGTTATATAAGCCGAGCCTAATATGTTAGCAGGCGGGTTTTCCCTAAAGACCCGATAGAGATCGCCATAGATGGAACCGAAGTGCAAGTAGAAGTCGGACCCCCCGGCCTAGATCAGGTTGCCGTCGATAGCATTATAGGCGTCGCTCAGGTCCCTTCGTCCACGTGAGCTGGCTCAGAACTCACCTGATGATGTTAGGGACCACATTAGAGCTCACACCTGGCGGAAACAATCCCTCAGGCTTGAAGTAAGAAGTTGGGGTTTGATGTGTGTTGGTGCAGACCTGGGTTCTTCCTGTGCTCTGAAAGGCATAAGGCTCACAGGACCATGTCATATTGAAGTCCCCAAAGATCACTCTGAACAGGCACGAGAAATATCAATACTGTTCCTCCTGATTAGCATGGCACCAACAGAATGTTTCTTCGCTTCAATTGTCGTGACTCGGTGGCGGGTATTGGTAAATGTGAATATGAAGTTTTTTTGGTTTTCGTAAAGCTATACCAACCTGAACTGATAATTCTCAATGTTCATGAAGCATCACTTCACGATGGTATTGTCGCTGCTAAGAAATGACCCCTATAACATAACTCTAAGCTCTCGCTAGCACTATTCTGTGCCAGCGAGACGGTACACGCGCCGAGTTTACGGAGTGGCATAGGAAACGGAGGCCTCACTTTTGTATATGCACATGCATGTCTCCAGAGTGGTTGAATCTTCAATTATGATGTTATTGAACACAGAAGCTGATTGTTGTCTGATATTATATGAGTTGTCACTTTGGGTCTCTGCTCCTGGGGGCTGAGATACATCAAGAAATTCTTGTCTCGCTCAAAACTGAATTGCATTAGTGGCACCTCGTGGGATTTAAATTCATCGATCGGCAAAAAGATATTTCTGCATATTGCAAGAGCAGTATGTGTAACGATCTGTCACCTATGCGATCAAGCTTTTAGAGGCAATGACAAGTCTTCCTACTAGACCCTGCCAAAATCTGTGGGAAATTGTCATATTACCTCTGGCTTAGGACGATATATTTCATATTGATCCTCATCGTATGCCTTAATAGCTCCTCAGATAGAGTTGGAACACTAGATGTCATTTAGAAGGGTCCTAGGCTCTAGGTCTTTGCGTCGTGGCCGATTGACGGTCTTACTATTGTCGCACTTTTTGTAAGACTTTCCGGACTAGTGCGGATAGCTAGATTTAAAAAGCTGATCTCGTTTTAGGCGTGTATACTCTTCTTCTATTTTAGGATACTTTATAAACATTCTTTCTAAGGATTAAGATATCTTATAGCCTTAGTGTAGGTAGGTACTCTTTAGCTTCTCGATATTGCCGGCTAGAACCGGTGGCGGCTTATTCAGATGACCTTTTCGTAGGAACTATCCCAGCGAGTCTATTGTTCCTCGATCGAATTATATGATACCATCAAACTGACCTTAAGGCTGACTAACTACGATACCCTTAAGTCTTATATTATATAAATCATCATCTTCGTAATCCTGATCTAGAACTCTACCTCCGATTCTAACTAGAAGACCGAATCGAATAGACCTAAAGTCGTTTAGTAATTATATTACTAACGTCGTTACGGCGTTATTACCAATTTTGTAAGAACCTGACATACTCAGAATAGACAATTGGGAATCCAGATATATGTCATGTGATCAAATACATGTCATGTGACCCAAGACAGTATGCGTAAGCGAGTATGAGCAGAGTCGGAGGGGTTTCGGACCCAGTAAGCATATAAGAGGGACATGTCATGGAATTTGGTTTCTTTCTCTTCTTCTTTTCTTATCTTTTTTGTGTCCTTCGTACGAGACCTATAGGATATAGTCAATATAAGGTTATTGTTCTCCCAAACACCTCTATCCTGCCATTGATCAAACCTGTGTCTTTACAATACTAACGTCAGGTAACGTAATAGGTGACTATTAAGTCAAATCAGGTTCAGAATCGGTTTATAAGTAGTGTAATAAATGTCGATTGAAGAGAGTGAAAGGTAGAGAGGTATAAGTGCCTCTCTCGCTAATAATACTATATGTAACATATTACTAGGTCTCGTGATTGACCTCTCGATAGCACTCTAACAATTACTACTGTTTCCTAGTATTTAGGTAACAAATATAAACCCCAATCGAATTACAAAAGACATTAGATAAGTGTCTCTAAATATTCCCTTTCAGTAAGAGAAAATCTCGTCTTCATAAAGAAAAAGTATAAAAATACTCAAACAAGTTTTGAAGAGGTGGTCTCAGACTTTATCCAGCGTTGTGCTTATCAGCATACTCTCCGATGACCTTGATTCCGACGGGGCAGTCGAATGGATCCATGATGAGATCGACAAGCTATTTTTGGGGAGAGTTAATTAGTATAATACTCACTTTTGTGAAGATGGAGAATGGAAAATGGGGAGGACGGTTTGGGTTCTTACCTGAGTGTAAGGAGCCTGGGCAAACTCCTCGTCGCTCATGAGAGCATCCAGTTCACTGGCTGTGGACACCTTGTATGATTTGGTCTTAATCCCAGGGCCGAAGGCATTTAGCAGGACGGAATACTCCCAGAGGGGGACGTTGTTGTAGTCGGCGTACATGCCGTGGATGAGCCTCTCGACGGTGTATCTGTGGATATGTCAGCGGGTGTTTAACTGCTACAGCCTAAGATCCATTTATAAATGAGGCAAACAGGACGAAATGATCTTTATCTTACCCTCCATTATTGATAACGAAGCTGTATGTTGTTAGCAACAGAAGACTATACTAGCTAAATGTAATATGAGAACTTACATGATTGCATTGAGCCCATGCCTCTGAATAATCGACAGGGCTTGGATAGTAAGCTGAAAACTCCCTTCGCCGGTCGTAAGGACCAAGCGCTTGAACTTCCCACTCTCTTTGCCGGCGACACATGCGCCGATGGCTGACCCAGCCGCGAAGCCAATGCTGCCGTATATCAATTGGCTGTACATCTCTACACCCTCTGGCAGCCAAGCTTCATTCATCCCAGCAGAGGCGGTACCGGATTCGGTGATGAGAATATCGCCCGATTTCAGGAAGGTAGAGAATCGCTTGTAGAGATAATTTTAGCAAACCAGTAGTACGGAAAAGGGGTCCCGTATCGAGGTTGAGAATTTCTTCTTACCTGCCAAAGCCACTCGTGAGTGACTTGCGTCGCTGCAGAGGCTTTAAGTGGGGGATATGGGATGCATGGCATGGCCTTAGGTGCCATGGAATCCAAAGGTTGCTTTTTAAGGGTCTCGACGAGATTTTGGAGAACCTAGGGAAGGAAATTTGGTTTTAGATAATCTTGGTTCGATAAATAAGGTGATTCTGGAACTCACATATTTCATCTTGACATCGTATTTAACGTTTCCGATCTATTCAGTGTCAGCCACTTATCTACCGGATAAATTAGCATTTCGCTACCATAACGTAAAACCTCTGGAAATCAATAGTCACTTCGGTGCTGACGTTCTCGGTGAATTCACCGCTATTTTTTGTTAGACTTCATTTCCCAGAGCAATAGATTGATTCTAATACGTATTGAAGTCGCTCTGCAGACGATATATTGGTCAACGGTTCCAATCTCAGAAATAGAGGTCGGTAATCAACAATTCGCGAGAGTCGCAGACTTACAGGATAATTCCCAACCCAGAGAACACAATCGGACTTTTCGATGACCTCTTTTACATCGGGTTTGGAAGCGGCTCCTCCGTAAACACCTGCGAATCGAGGATGCTGTTCGTTGACAGACCCTTTGCCCATGCCCGTCACGAAAGTTGGAAACCCGGTAGCATCCATTAGGTCAGCGACTTCCTTGGTAACTTTGTGACGAGTGGCTCCTAAAAATCATAAGCCTTTGCGTCATCCTGAACTTGGAGAAACCTACCGCCATCTGAAATTATAATCGGATTCTTGCTCGAGCTCAGTTTCTTGATTATTTCCGCTACAGTGGCGTGTTCGAGGGTTGGGTCGTTTGGCGAGAGCGTTTGAACGATCTTATTCTGAAGACTGGCGGAGGATATCTTCATCTGAACAATATCTACAGGCAACCCGATGCTAATGCAAAGTTAGAATTATGAAAAATGGCAGCATTGAAGAACCTACTAGACTGGCTGGGAGTGATAGAACATTTCTACATATCAGTCAGTAAGCTGAGTATCATTAGTCGGTCAAAAGAGGATGAGTTACCTGTCAACATCCGGTCAATCTTCTGTGCAGCAGTACCAGGATCCATTATAACAGTTGAAGCGCATGAAACCTGCTCAGACATCTTCACAAAGTGGCTGAAGAAAATAATTAGCATTAATGCGATGAGTCTAGGGTTTGAACCTACTCATATTTCTTGTCACCAAGAGTGTGGTGCAGGATCTGGGTGCCAGACTGAACCTTCACGCCTGGATACCCCACAATGTGCACCACTGGCACAAATTCGGTGTACGAGCCAGCAATGCCACAAAGGGCCGACGTCTCTCCAGGGCCAAAGGTTGTGATAAGAGCGCCGACTCCTTTGATACGGCTGTAGCCATCTGTTGCATAGGAGGCAATAAGCCTATACGATCTCACAGTCAGCTCAGTTTAATCAGGAAAAAGAGATAAATGTCAGGCACTGCTCAAGAGTAGGTACACGAGTATCAACAGACAGTGATTTCATTGACGTGCAATACGGTCAAGTTACTCATAGATTGATAAGGGAGAAGAAGTTTGGTTTGAGAATATACGTACTCATTTGGTTGTCCGTTCCAAGTAAGCCCCGCATCAGGAATGAAGTCAAGAAGTGCCAATTCGTAATCTGAAGGAAGTCAGTAAGGTATTATGTTTGATCTCAGGAACATTCACCTCCGGGAACTCCAAATATTGTTTCAATTCCAAGCTCCTTTATGCGTCTGAAAAGGTACTCGCCCACTTTCATGTCCGCCATGACTGGTTGCTTGTGAATTTGTAATAATTTAGATTTCTGAGGCGCGAAATTGTATTGAAATGGAATTCGTTGTGCTGGACTTAAGTAAGGTACTTCCGTCTGTGAGGAGAACCTTCAATATTTTATATTCATGGCGGGCGGGGGAACGATCACAAGCTGATGCTTCGATCATCGGCATCAGTTGTCAGAGCTTGCGTAGCTGATAGCCACTGCATGTTCAGTAGTCACCAATCGCGTCTATCAAATTCACTCTTCTGCCTGTGGTGAATGCATTCCGGCGATTCCGAGATATGAAAAGCTTAATCATTATCAAGCGAAGTTCAAACCCACCAATAGGAGGGAATCACAATTCCCCGATCGGGTTGTGGGGAAGGAGATTCTCGGTGGGGAGCAATGCAGCTACCGTCTAACATGCAATGAACATGCATGGTGCTTAGTCCTGTTTCACGTGCGCGGCTCTAATTGGAACTGTACTCATCTTTGGAATACTTTTATTATTATATCACTCTATTACACATCCCTCTACATAACAGCTCTTTAATTAATGCCGCGGCAGAGAGAAGAGCTGCCACAAATCCTTCATAACCTCTCGGTTTTGCTTTACATTGAACCTCTGTACTCTGACCCCACCTCATTATTGGATTCTGAGATGACAAAAGAACAAAGATGTCCACCCCTCGAATCCTTTGGCTGGGTGCCATCCGCTTTGCGCATAAGGAGTACTACGCTCTGTCGAGTCTCGCCGAGCCTCTGGTATTGTGCCTCGATCCTTAGTGGTATTTAGTTTCATAAATACTGACCTAAAGTTCCAGCAGCTTGATAGCGGAACTCGGGAGCAGTTTCTCAGTGGCTGCAAATCCGGAGTTTACGACGGAGTAGTTGCTGTCTCCAGGACGTTAGAGTCCCTCGCAGTATGTCGACGCATTTCCGTAACGAATTTGCAAATCCTCATCTAGTTGAAGATCACAGGTCCGTTTGACTCGGAGCTTATAGAAGCTCTACCTTCATCTGTCCGGTCTGTGATAGAAGGAAGCATCGGATATGATCATATTGATGTACAGGCCTGCACCAAGAGAGGTAAGCTTTTTGAAATGTATCAAGGCGTTCTGGAAGCTTGACTAAAACTCACGTAGGAATTTCTGTGGCTAACTCGCCTGGAGCTATTGGTGACGCGACAGCAGACCTAGCGATGTATTTGCTTCTAGGAGCGCTCCGCCGCGCCTGGATCCCATCATTGGCAATTCGTAATGGCGAATGGCGAGGACATACTGAACTTACTCATGACCCGGAGAACAAATTGCTTGGGATCATAGGTATGGGCAGCATTGGCAAAGCTGTTACAAAACGTGCAATGGGATTCGACATGAAAATTCAGTACCACAATCACAGTAAACACCCACCTCTTCCATTAGAGGAGACTCCCAAAGACGCAAAATGGGTTTCTTTCGAAGAGCTACTTCGTACGAGTGATATTATATCCTTGCATGTTCCGCTGTCTGGCGCCTCGACGCACCTTTTGGGCGCAAAGGAGTTCTCACAGATGAAAGACGGCGTAATCGTAGTTAATACTGCGCGCGGTCCTGTTGTTGATGAACAAGCTCTGGTTGATGCTCTCGATTCCGGGAAAGTGTGGAGTGCAGGATTAGATGTATTTGAGCATGAGCCCGAGGTTCACCCGAAACTGTTATCACACGAGAATGTCGTTTTGCTTCCCCACCTAGGCGCGGCAACCATTGAGACTACCGTAAGTTGCTTGCCAAAATATTGAAATTCCAGGAGAGAGCTGACAAAACCATAATAGTACAAAGTAGAAAAGATGGTCATCGATAATATGAAACATGCTGCTCAACATGGGTCTCTTATTAACGTAGTTCCAGAACAAAGAATTCATCGCTAAACCTTTTCATCTTCTACGCCCAAATTGGTTCAGGCTCGTAGCAAGAGCTAAAACGCAAGGTTTGGAGGACACACGCCATTCATGTTGAAAATTTATGACTTGAATTATATATTTGCAGAATTTTATTATGTTTTCGCGCGGTTGCATTTATTTATATTTTGCTAAGCACAATTGACAAACTACGGTCGCACGTACAACGCTGGCTAGGAGGCCAGGCCTGAGAATCGTGGCTAAGAAAAATATAGCGAAGCCCGGGCGTGAAAATGGCATATTGGTGCTAGGCTAATGCGTATCACTAAGCACTGAAACATGTGGCCCCTCTATTCACACGGCGTAACCCCCGGACTACATTCTTTTCCTATCTGATCTCTTTGAGTGTCTTTAAAATTTGGAGCTATATCATTTTCTTATAGAGCCTTTCCCTAAGTGCTCCGAATTCTGGAAATACTTTAATAGTCGCGATTGAACAAGAAGGAGCAGCCGAAGGATTGATCAGTAATGCGATTGAAACGATCGATAGTATAATTAACTATAGTCTTTTCTTTATTGCTAAGTAATCTCCTCATAGAGAAGTAGTCAAAGTAAGTAATATATGAATAACAAAACTTGTAGACTTACTAAGAAAAATTTTGTGATTCCTAAACTATAGATTCATCTCGTGATAGAGTGCGTCTCGGGACGTAGGGACAGACGTTAGATATCCAGGTTATATTATAATGCTAAAACGGTATGCTCAGTGTTGTGGCAGCTAGAGCGCGTTGTGTTATATGCCGTCGACACATAGGCTGATACCTCCTCCAATCAAGCGATCAAGGATCCTAGTCAGCGCGTTGTGCGTATAGCAATCTCGGTAAACTATCTGTGGCTGCTAAACTTGTGGCTGCGACGTTTGCCGGAAAACTCCTACAAAATCGGCTATCCCCTTCCCGAGAAATCCTTCTGTGTGACAACTTCCGGCTTTCACTTCTCTCTTTGCGTTCTACTATATAGCTATAAGCGAAATCGGTGTCCGACTCTTGAAATACTTTAAGAAATAATTCAAGTGTATAGACAAGCTAAAGTAGTGCTGATTAAGTTTTATCCGTATAGAGTACTTCGTAGTACCCCGATCAGGCGGTAAAGCAATATAGCATCCAAAGGAACCGACTTGTTAGTATGTCTCTGCCTATGCACATCGTTATTGCAAACGAAAGTCAGGCGCAGTGATTTTTCCAAGTTATACAATGCGTAGTTATCGTATGTGTCAAATGGCGTCCTAGGGTTGTTGAACGTTTTTCCTGGATCTCAGGTTCCTCCTTGTGAGGTCCACTTTTCTACAGGTATATTTGTGACCTCCTGGGAAATCAGACTGCCACAGACGTCTGTTTATCTTGGTTTCAAAACTTAAGGTGGTCTGAAGCGTAAACATACCCATTCTTGCCTAACACCAGAATGGTGCTTCGTTTGTCCCAACCAACAAGGCTGTGTGTATTTTCCGCATCGAATAAGACTGCACACCCGTCTAGATGTCGTCTTCATTCCTTTAGATGGCCTGAAACCGTCAGATAATGAGTAATCAAGAAATAATTTAGAGGTGGCCCACAACTCATTATTCCAATAACACAAAGTAGTACGCACGATTCAATGACAGCTGTGTCCTTAGTAGCCAATTAAGGTAGAAGAAGGTGAATAGCATTTTGATAAAGAGCGAGACACCCAGAACAAGGCTGGATAGCATCTTATCATTCAATTTTTCTGGCAGATAAAGCTAGGATAGAATATTTCAGGTGTACGAATTACGGGCTGCCAGGACTGCAATTTAACTTTGAAAGTGGCTTTAGTTGTTAAATTTGTCTAACTACGTCAAAGTTAATACACAGCTATCATCAAACAGGATAATATAGGACTAGATAACCATGGAGCAATTTCTTTAATGTAAATCCGCCATTATATACACTCCTGTGCAGGGAGAAGAGTCGCAGATGGTGGTAATAGAGCGGGAGAAATGTCCATCTCATTGTCATTCCCAAGGGATCATTAGATCATACTGTTGTGAATATATGGCTACACATGCGCCCGCGTCCAAGCCGACGCACGGCCGTTTTTGGCGTGGGCATCGCCTTTGGGCCCAAAATGCAGGGTAATAGGGTTAGGATTACTCCTTTGCAAGACCATTTCCGCAAGCAGGCCTTCGACCGGAGGCTGTGACTTCTACTTTATGGCTAGCCCGCCTACGTATAGACTCTAACGGTTTCGATCTTCATTTTGATCCCCGAGCGATCCGGTAGTTGTGAGTCACGTGACGGAACATCGAGGGTGCACCGCCAAGCGACCAATTATGTATTTGATAGTTAGTTCTCTACATCTTCATCCTCAATGGAGCATAAAATGTATCATACAGTTTTTATATGATAGAGCTGGCTTTGATAGCAGAGTCAGGTTGGTAGTGTATGCAGACCTCGGGTTTAGTTCGGTCGGCGTCCTCCAAGCGAGAGATCATGTGACGGGAGCTCGACGGGAGAAGCATCGGAACAAAGTCCGGCAGCCCATCTCATGTTGTCTCATGGCTTTCTCACCACCACCACGTATAGCACTCGAGGCGTACATTGATATCCCATTCAACGCATGGCTCAGTGTCATTCTTGTCCTCGCGTATGGGTGTGCTACTCGAAACCAGGCTCTGCTTTTGCTGGCAGTGCTTGGAGTCAGCGCGACCATCGTCGTGTTCGACACAACGTCGACGGCTGGGCAAATGACCAAAGTCATGTGTGAACTGCCCCTCGGTCTCGGCTCTGTCCTGGCATTCCTCGTTGCAAATCGATCCTTTCAGACCAGATGGCTCCCGGCCTTCACGACCTACGTCAATTTTGCCGTGTATGGCAACATTGGCATGATGGTGGCTACGCCCGCCGGCGGCACTCTGCGGGGAGTGTGTAGCAAGATCACTTGCTTTGTACTCTTCATTTGGATTGTCCAACAAGGGCAACGCGCTCGATGGAAGACGGTTGTTCTTCATGACAAGTTGTTCGTTTTCACTTCCGTCAGCAAATCTTGGATATTTGCGCACGCCATCTATAGATTCGTTCTGTTGACCTTGCCATGCTTCGGGTCGGGTCGCCGGCATCGTCTTCTAGAGGTGTACTCACTGACTATGACATTCGCTCTGTCGTCGACTTTCAACCTTCCATTCGAGTATTGCTTTGGGATGGCCGATACACTGGTTGTTCCAGCGGCTGCCGGATGGTCGGCGATTGCAACCACATTCAATCTAATACCGCGCGATGGGAAAGACAACGACTCGGCCTTAAATCACATCGGGACGGGTGCAGATATATATCTAACCGCTGTCACCCTTGCTGTTGCCATCTTCGCTTGTTTCAAGGTAGCTACCGCGCCGCGTCGAGGATCTCGAGGAGTATAGTTAGCTTCTTTTGCAGCATGGACTCCTTCAATCATTAGTTTGTGGATCCCTTTGCTGTAACCCAGCGCTTTCTCGGGCTGCGCAGCGGGACTATCGGGGGGTTGACCCGGGGTTAAACCTGGTTTAGGAAAGTATCTTGTCACATTGACGATTGTTCTTGTTGTGAGAGGAACATATAAGTTTATTGGCAGAGCCTGGGATGGGAGCATTGGGTCTTAATAAAGCACTTTTAGGGGGTCACCCGGTCATGAGTATCGGGGTTTTGATATTACTATGTACTGGATCATTTTGTGTATATGATTACTTTTCATTCCATTGCGCCTTACCAGACCTGAGGGTTTAGACACTTCAAATGCTACATATACTTTGAATAATGCTTGACCCTTTGGACTATTTCTTGGCGACGATAATACAGCCTCTTACCATACCTGTTCTGCCCCACCATCCGAACATCTTCCCCGCATACCGAAAGCGTCCAATTGACAGGCCATATTGCTTCAGCTCAGCATCCCTTTTCCTCATAAATCCAGCTAATGGGCCGAATACGTGTTCTGAAATGTCGCTGATCTCGATCCTTTCTCGTGCGTAGCCAGCCATGACCAGTCGTTCACGATATTCTTGAATGGTAACCCAATTCTCGAACGGACTCTGGCCAAAGAAAGCCATCAATCGGAGGATCATGCGTTGCCATATCGAGAGATTCTCAGCCATGCAAAGATCGAACGCCATGAGTGAGGCTCCCAAATCTCGGTTTGCGTACTCGATAACAGGCCACCGAGAAGGTTTGAAATGGTAAAGTGTGTCAAGTGCGAGGAGCCAGTTCTCATGATCTCCCTTCCCATCGCTGGCCTGACAAGCTAAAGAAACAGCATTTCTTATTTCTGAAGTCCAAGATGCAGGCGTGGCGGCGTCGGCGCAATAGATCTCAAAATCTGCGTTGGGTTGGGATTGCTTGAGCCCAAGTCGCTCTTGGGCAAGGCAGAAGTGAGGATTTTCCAGTGTGATACCAACATAAGCTTTGAGAAGCCTCGTCCACTGATTGTTTCTTTTCTGTCCTTGATTCCAGACATTTTTGATATATAGACATTGGTCTCCACATCCATAACCTAGGTCAATAATACTCAGCGTATTCACGACGTTATTGTTGCTTCCGGAGACTTCATACTGCAAAATCCGGGCGGACTTCAACACTTCTTCAAGAAGAGCGCAACACGCCGTTGGAAAGTCCTCAGTATCCTACGTTCATCAGCGTGGGGCATTTGGTTTCAGATTGATTTTACTCCACCTTCCAAAATCCCATGTTCATCCATAGCGGCTGGGGTGGCAATGGGATGTTGAGTATACTGTGGTCGGCTCTATATAGAGGTCGCGGAGTCTTTCTGTGGCCCTTCCCATTCAACCGATTCTTGGCTACTCGGTGGGCGAGAAGAAGCATAAACCCAGCCGTCAGAATACCTAGGAAGTATGTATTCGTCCAATCCATGCTGTTCTCAAATGCCATAACAAGCCTTCTCCGGGTTATATGGGGCCCCGCCAACTTAGCATCTACCACTCGAAGCAGAGCCGACTCAACAAACAGCGTGGAAGCTCTCAACGTGGATCTTCTGTATCGGGGGTGTCCGCATGATGTTGACGAGCGCATTGATCCTCGGACACGTATCTTTGAAGTTTCGGCTCGGAAATGGCCAATCACCCGATGCCCGCAGGAAGCACAAGCGCGCGCGAGCCTCGGCTGAATCCCAGTTATCATTACGTGACCGAGATACCGCATTTCATTCCTGTGTAAAACTCAGGGTCTTGGGCTCGGGCCGTGCTTGTTTGACTTTGCAAGCGCCCGGGTCATAACCACCGAGATAAAGAAGACTGGCCACTCTCCTGCAAACCAATTTTCATTGGCATCGAGAAGAGCGTCACCAAGATGCCGTCCACAAAGACTAAACCACAGCAGAAGGTAGCTATAGTGGGCTCCGGTATGGCAGGTTTGGTCACTGCTTACCTTCTCCACCACGATGTTGACCAGCGGTACAATGTGACGGTCTTTGAAAGCGTGCGTATACATTAGATGCTTCCATTTGCTGGTCTGACTCCGTGTCATCAGGGTAGATCTTTTTCGCTCGATGCTGCGTCCGTATCTATACAGGATGAATCTCAAGAAATAATCGATCGCATTGACGTTCCCATGCGCGCCTTCGCAGAAGGCTATTACAAGCATTTGATCAACATGTACAAATACCTAGGGGTGCGGTTCGATTCGCAGCGATTCGTTTATAGCTTCCACCAAACAGAAGCCGTCAGCACGACTTCGAAGGAGAGAAGCAAGGGTGGTTATTTTATATATTCCTCGAACAATCATCGGTTTCTGCCAACCTGCCCCGAGGGTATGAGTCTGTTCTCCTGCTTCATAGAGACCATCTACGTGGCAGTCTGCTACTTTTGGTGGTCGCTTTGCTGTTTCTGGAACCCACCAATGCTCGCGACAAACTTGGGTGTATGCGAATCTTTGGAAGAATACGTGCAACGTATTATGCTTCCACGCTATTTCGTGAACTTCTACCTTCTTCCTCTCCTCTCGAGCGTTGCGACTTGTTCACACGAAGCTCTTCTCAAGTTTCCAGCCAGGGATCTGACCGAATATAGAAGACGATCGGCAGGCGGGGATCATTATACGGTTTCCGGTGTGCACGAAGTGCAAAAAACGCTAGGATCTGGATTGGAAGCTAGATTCTCTACGACGGTTACCAAGGTTGAAGTACTCCAAGACAAAAGACTCCAGGTAGTTTGGAATACATTGGATAATGAAATTAAGAAAGAGATATTTGACCAGGTAGTTTTGGCAGTAGCACCGGATATTGCTGGAAAAATCTTCCAACCCCTCGAAAAATCCACGGCACAGATTCCAACCGTAATGGTCCAAAGCGTTGTACATGGCGAGGGTATAAGGCTCGCGGTGGATGACCCTACCACAAGCAGGTTCACATCGAAGGGTGCGAGAGCCGCAGAAACGATACATCTTCGCACCTCAGCAAGTCTTGCGCAAACGGAATCCATACACGTCCAAGGATCTGGAGCCATGGTTACAACATGTCCGTTCAGCGATATATCAGTAGCACCAAATGTGTTGATGTCCGTTTCATTCGCTCGAGGCCTCCGTACCCCACGCAGCCGGCGCGTGGTTAACAACATATTCGGAGAGAACCTCACTAATTCACTCCTGGACGAAAAACAGTCTTCCTGGAGGAATGGTGACGACAAAATATGGTTGGTTGGAGGCTGGTGTTGGGATGGCATGGTACTCCTGGAAGGCTGCGTGGTGTCTGCTATGAGAGTTGCCTTAGCACTTGACGTAGACATACCATGGGTGCGTGCTTGAAAGAGTTGGACTTATGACAAATTATGCATCAAAGTTTGTAAGCCTTAGGATACACCCGAATTATAGAACCATAAGAAATTGATCAAATGTAATAAAGAGTGTAATCTATCTAAGTGAAGAATTATTGTTAAGCTTAGTATCCTTTCCTATTAAAGATCAAGTGTAGTTCTTTCCATCGCTTAAAATACCTTTTGGACTTGTATTAAGCTTAAAGTCTAAAATGAGCTACTTCCTTTCAAACTGTCGGGGCATACAATGCCCCGGGAGCTTCTAGGACATACCGATATATCTTGGAGCTGTTCTCCGGCCCGTACGGTTGGGACAAAGGGATTCACTTAACCCATGACGGAGATCTCGTCCAACGTTTCCCCGAGTATCAGGCAAAGCAATTGGCGCTCCGTATGGAGTTATATCGCTTAGCTGGACAAGGAGAATAGGGATCATCCATATGTACTTATGTGGCACAATTGCCGTTATTTACAAGGGCAGACATCATAGACAACTTTAGCATCATTCTACAGCCACCGTGCGCTCGCCTGTTCGGCCAATGGCAATCATTCTACCAGCGTATGGCTCGTTGGCGTCTACGAACTCTTCAGCTGCTTCAGCCTCCTTGCACTTGCGATAAGATCTGTAGCTAAACTATTAAGCTAAAAACCATTTCCCTCTTTGTAATACCTACTGGAATAACATCTACCGTGAAGGTATATATTCTGCTTTAGAGTTACTACAGTGGATGCCAGGTTATCTTATAATTATATATCATATGGTTCTCTGCTAGGTTCCCCAGATTGTATCGCAATCAGTCAGTAGGAGCCGAAACCCATCCAGGGCAGTCTCAGGACCTAATCATAGATTCTTTTACCGATGTAACAGCAGAGAGTGGCGAATCCTCGCGCGATCCTCGAACACCCTCCCCTCCTACTACCTAGCTCGAGTGAATACAGATGTTAATAAATCCTGGATGCGAGCCAAGATGCTCAATCTGTGTACAAGATGTAAGACTATCGCTCGTTAGCTTTTGCTAAAACAAATCATATGCCTTAAATAGATAGAGGATTTTCGGGAGAGCGATTACGAGGAATCGGTTTGGTAAATGAAAATGCCCCCTTGTCGATCCAGGCTTGGGTTGTATTATTGAGAACCACACCCAAAGTCAAGCCTACCCTACCTAGTTGATTAATAACCAAGGGACGCTTATGTTAAGGTGATATTCTAATAGCTTCTTTAGTGTAGGGTATGGTAGGGTCTTATGAACTCTACAAGTTCCTTCTATAGATAACTACTTTAAGATAAACAAAATACTAATAAATAGTGGAAGTACGTAACTAATTTAGATTAAGTTTAGGTATAAAATGAATAATTAAAGTTAAGCACGAAGCTCCTAACTACTTAGGAACTTTGTGTTCTTAATTACTATGTACATCCTTAGATGAGTAGCGATTTCTGGAGGCGAGCAGTACGTACTGCTCCCAACCCCAAAACACTACTCACATCACATGACCTTACCTTCGAATGTGGGATGTAACAGTACTTACATTTTTGTATGTAAAAAGTGCCCGGTTGATAAAAAACTGGGGAATACTAATGTTAGTATGGTAAAGGTGAGCAGGAGGTGAGTAGGTAGTAGAGGCGTAATTCATCACCTGACGTAGCCTAGGTCTCGGCCTATTGTATAATAGTTTGGTATGATTAACTTAGCGCCAAGGCGGAACAATGACGAGCCGAACCACGCCGCAGCTATAAAGTCATCTTTCTTTGAGTCTTCGGCCTTTGTTTTCGAACGGTTTATAGAGATATTGAAAAAACCACTGACTACTTTCAGTAGA
The DNA here is from genome assembly GCA_026120035.1 of Coleophoma eucalyptorum. NCBI lineage: Eukaryota > Fungi > Ascomycota > Leotiomycetes > Helotiales > Dermateaceae > Coleophoma > Coleophoma eucalyptorum. The sequence continues at coordinate 157,572 of JALRME010000031.1, forward strand.
AATATTTCCGATACTATCTTTGAACTCCTTCTATTGGCAGTGAACAGTTGAACAACTGAAATGGATGCCACCTCTCCCGAAAGGGCCGAGGTGCAATCTGCTGGGTATAGCGATAAACGGAAGAGTAAGCTTCGTCGCTCATGTGAAAGGTGTCGGGACTCAAAGATTCGATGTCATCTGGATATAGATGACGGCGATCGGTGCAAAAGGTATCTTGATGATTTTGGGAGGCATGGACAAAGTGTCTGACTCTCTTACAGATGTGTCAAAGAGGACAAAGAGTGTCTTTTTATGAAAGCCAAATCGAGGCCAAAGAGGGCTCGAAATTCAAAATTGTAAATTTCTGTTTTCTTTGCATTCGATGTTCTTACCATGAATTATTTGAGGAGTAGCAGACACCATTGCCCTTGTTTTCGAAACAGTCAAAAGTACTGCATGTCTCTACTCGTATCTAGTCACTAGGTCGACTCAAAGCAACTGGTTTCACTTGGGAAGTAAAAGTCAAGAGGTTACTTGGAGCGATGATTGACTCGAATTCGTTGCATTGGATGCCAAGAAAGTATCTTCCAAGCGGCCTTAGAATGCGATATATGTGAAGTATTGGATTTCCCACCTGTTCATCTGGGTGACATTCTATATTTTCACTGAGGGAACGCGAAAATTTCTATGGAGCTTGGTCTCTTTGATTGTTTATATTATTGCAGACCTTTGCCAACTAACGTTTTGTACAGACGAGTTGATGAAATGGAGCAGAAGATTGACACTTTAATGGCGATGGTCACGTCTGGATCCCAGGCAAGTTCACAAACAACCACGCCGGCGGAAACATCCACATCTTCAGCAGGATCCATGTTGGTGGCCATAACCTCCCATCAAGATAGTGAATCTACACAAGAAGTCACGTCATCAATAGAATCAATATTTTCAGAACCATTCACATCGATCTCAAGTTCCATATCGCTTCCGCAACTTACAAAATCTCATCTTCAATATTCGCATCCTTCCAAGCCCGCGATAATATTTCAACCCTCTGGATGTCCTCTATTACCTATCATGCCAACACATTCCTTAACAATATTTGATGACATAGAAGACGTCATATCGAGGGGTTTATTTACATTGGAAATGGCAGAACAGAATATCCAGTCCTTTAGAATGGTGGCCTTGAATTCTCCGTTTGTTATTATTCCGTCTCATACTTCACTTGATCACCTCCGACGGCAGAAGCCCTTTTTGCTTCTCACTATTCTCTCAATGGCTACGGTTGCCGACATTGATCTACGGAAACTGCTCGATCAAGAGGTATGTAACAATTCGATTCGAGGCAGCCGACTCTAGCTGGCTGTCTCTAATATTATTGTTTATCTAACTAGCTAGATTCGTGACACTCTGGGTCGAAGGTTGTTCACGACTGGCGAAAAGTCGTTAGATTTGCTGCAAGGAATACTGGTCTACCTCAACTGGTGGGTTCGAAAGATGCTGTCCCAACTGCTTGTAGTTGCAACTCACGCGGATCATATAGGCAGCACTGCTTCTTCGTACGTGATCGTCAGCTGATTTATCAGCTCTGCCAATTAGCTGCCTCCATGGCATTTGACCTTGGAATCACTACAGAGCAACATAGAAGACATATATCTTCCCAGTTTGACCTTCTGTGCTCTATTGCTAGCAACAATAAACCCGCAGTCATGCCGTCACTGTCACAAGACCTTGCAGCCAGAAGGGCTTTTCTTGGTTGCTATTACATCTCGTCTAGGTAAGCAGAATCTTATATGAACAGGACTAAATTTCTAATGGCATTGCCCAAGGATGTGTATAGGTCTAAGGAAGCCAAGTAGTATGAAGTACACTGGATATACTGAAGAGTGCTGTCAGGTTCTTGCCAAAGCCCAAGAATTTGAAACTGACGCTCTTATTCCATATTTTATTCGGGTACAGAAGCTTGCTGATAATATCAATCAAGCCTTCGATTATGATGGGCACCAAGAACTGTCGTCATTTGGCACAACGGATATACTACTGAATAATTTTAGACAGCAGCTTACTGAACTTGAAAGAATATTTCGCGCGGAGGTCTGGAATCATAGTGAGTATAGCATCAGCAGCAAAGTTTCTGTCACTAACCGTTCGCAAGACCTGCTTGTACTAGCAATTTATAACCTACGTACATTTGTAAATGAGGTTGCTTTTCACAAAATCGGCCTTCAATTCGACTTGGCGTGCGACCAATCCGGTTATCGTTCTTCTATTACCAGAAGTGAAGTCATCCTAAGCTGTCTCAAAGCTGCCTTCGGCTATATAGAGCAATATCTTCTGCTGTCTGCAGAGGATCTTCATATTTCCACGCTTTCAGATTATACAAACCTGCTTTATAACCTTCAAATCATCAAGCTGTGTGCGACAAAGTACGATCATGTATCCCTGGATATTGTTTCTATCCAAGCAAAACAGTTGTTTTATTTAAAATCTCTTGTTCACAAGTTCGAAACCACAAAGAGATTCCATCGTGATTGTGGTTTAGTGGACGATTCACCGGTTGACATCATACAGCTCTTCCGAGAATATAGGGATCTAGCACGGGATGCTCTATCGCAATCTCAGCAGAACTCGGAGGAACAGTGGACTGACACGTTAATTGGATGGTCGCCGACTCGAGATTCACTTCAACAGTGGGTGCCATAAGTTGTGGCTGATGACTATGCGGACGACTACAGTGCTTAATATATTATTAATTTACATGTTGGTCTACCTCTTATTTCAACTGTAATGATAGGTCAAAAACGAGTTAAAACTATAGATATGATTCTTCTAAGTGAGTGTGACAGAGGTCTTATCAATACCTTCGTTGTGTTTGTACTACGAACAGAACAGGTACCGATTCGACCTCCGTTTGTAGTAATACGAAATTATAAATAGGTGGAGTTTGTAGCAAAGTACAAACAGGCGTAAAAACGATTGTACAAATAAGATCTAATAACGATATTCTAACGTTACATTTACAACTACGCATTACTATATAGCTGTCTAAACAGCGTTTTCACCTGTTTCCCCGAGTTTCTTTTATGACTTTTACATTTATCTATAATAGACTAACGAATCTTCTGTGTTATAAATTTACTTTCTTCATGTTGTTTTACGTTAGGTAACGTAGGTATTTGACCTGTAGGTCAGAATAGATGATTCAAATCAGAAGTAATGTAATAGATGTTGATTGAAGAGAGCGTGAGAGAGAGAGAGAGAGAGATAAGTACCTTTCTCGCTAAGAATATTGTAGGTAACATGTGACTAGGTCTCGTGATATTGACCTGTTGCAAATAGCATTCCGACAGTTCATCTTATAAAGCTAAATTAGTGTGGAAATCGAACAAGTAACAATCTAGATACGGATAAGTAAGAGCATATATTAGAATTGTACTGTTATAGAACTATTCTAGTTATCAGTTACATATTTTAAGATAGTGGTCTGACCATGGAAGAAATTAAGAACGGTCGTAGGACTATGATCGTTCTTAACCCTAATCCCCTTCATCCATCCACAACCTCTTCCTCTCGCCTCGTCTTATTTTTCTTGGCTGTCATCTACTTAGAATCTAGCTTTCCTGATTTTCGTGATGGCGTTACAATCCAATGGCTCATCTTTGGGAATCTATGAAACCACAACCAATAGGGACCTGGTGACCTCTTGTTAGTACATAATTGCAAGATGACATAGATAGCACATTAACTAACTCCAAGGATACACAGTATGATTCCAGCCATTCTGGGTGACATAATAGGTTGAGCAATCTCTGCCCCAGAAGCCTTTTTGGCATGCTGCCTGGCTCTTGCGCACGTAGTCTTGTTCGGCGTTGGGCTCCACTTCAATGACATCTACTTCTCCACGTATAAGAGGAGCTGCTACATTCAGAATCAACGCAGTGGTACACTCAATAAAGTGGATTACAGAGTGATGTCTACTGCGATAAGCCAGTGGATTGCTACGAGCAGGGGGGTGAGCGCTTACCCATTGGCCACGTTTGGTCCACGGATAGAGAAGAAGTTGGGGAATCCATGCATCGCACATCCTTTGTAACTGCCGGGCCCTCCGGCTACTTCCCAGTGCTGAGGTGGAGTAATACCATTGCGTCCTTTCAGTGGATAATAGAAGCTGTCTGCTTTGAAGCCGTGGCATAGAATGATGACATCGGTGGGATACTTCTTTCCAGAAGCTGTAATCACGTTCTTCTCATCAAGTGACGTAATGTTACCCTGGACTAACTCCAATTTTGGATTCTTGAGGCATGGAAGGTAGTCGGGCGTGAAAACCACGCGCTTGCAACCGGGTGTATACTTTCCAGTTCGTTAGCTAGGCATAGAAGATAACCGTGAATGAACGAACCGATGGGGTAAGAAGTGGATAGTATTGATCTGGGACACCGCATTTCTTCATATGTCTTTTCGCCATCCAAGGGATGCTGCGACCGAAGACACGGAAGAATCCCTCAACAATGGCAAATAAGATGTGCTGCACTAAGGTGAACATGGTAGGAAATAAGCCAAGAAACATCCGGAAACCCTCTGGCACGTGCGGGTTAGCTCGATGCAAAATCCACTGGGGTTCCTGTGAAACTATTAATGCGTGGGCTCAATTCAGATCTCAGTCACTTAATAATGCCTACTCTCTGAATTTGGGTGCATCTTTTGACATATTGCAAAACGTTCGGAACTACCTGTACCGCAGTGCCTGCTAATGATCAGCTTTGTTCCTTGGCTTTAGATGGTTGACTTAGGAATTTACTTGCCCCCGTTTCCCACCACTACCACGTTCTTGTCTTTCAGATCTAGATTTTCTGGATACTTAGATGAGTGAACAATGGTCCCCTGAAATCGCTCTCTTCCAGCCGGCTCAAAATCCTTAGGGTCCACCTGGTGCCCGATAGCTCCGATCAGCACCTTGCATTCCTGCAAAAAGATTTCTCCCGTGCGTGTGTTCTGAAGCTTGACAGTCCAACAGTTGCGGTCCTCCAGCCAGGTGCTCTCTTTCCAGCTCATATCGAATTGGATATGCTGATAAACTTTGTATTTGCTTGCGACTTTCATCAGGTATGATAACATTCCGCTTCTATCGGGGAATACTCGCTCGAAATTGCTCTCGGGAGCATAAGAGAGCTGGTAAACATATCCAGGAATATCCACACCCTTTAGCACGTTAACCGGCCATTATAAAGGGCTTTTCTTCAGTAAATACATACCGCTCCCGGATCTATCCCAGTTTAGCGAGTGAAAGATTCGAAAACATACAAAGCGGACTCACAGTTATTATCATACCATGTCCCGCCCAGGCCAGCATTTCGCTCAAAGATGACGAAGTCCTGAAAGTTTAGCTTTCTCTCCAGTCCACAGGCAATATCAATGCCTCCAATGCCTCCGCCGATAATCACCACTTGCTTGAATGGAAGACGAGTGGTAGTCGCCATCTTGATTAGAGATAGTGATGTTGAATCGATTTCGGCTTAAAGGTGCCAATACTCAGGTGGTTGGGTACGGATAATGTTGGGGAAGTAAGTAAGTGACAGTGTTATACTTCATCTAGAGTTCAGTCGAGATCCAAGGTAGAGTGTCAGACTATTGAATATCAGGCTGTCAGACCATCAGACTGATCTGGCTAGGCTTAAGTCCGTATACTAATTATACAGAGTAAACTAATTTCGACAGTAGATAGCCATCAATGTTGAGTTGGAGGTAAACTCGGGATGGGATAGACTTGATAGAATACTTGACGGGAGACTGCCTCTGTGTCTCCACTTACACGTACTCTAGGCCATAACTGGTCGGCATGTCGGAGCCTCAGTTATACATGTATACTTCGTGTATGATTACTGCAGTATTACCGTATAGTATGATGCAGGTACTGAGAGGCTCCATGTATAGAGGTATAGATGAGACACATCACGTATTATTAGTATCTTCTTGCTTATAAAATCTTACCTGCAGCCAAGTGGGGTAGTCAGTAGCTTGTAATGACCTTCCACTTAGAAAGTTGCAGTTACTTTTATCGCTACTAGATTCAATATTAACCTTAGATAGGATTGTGGTCCCGTCTTCTAGTCTTACTCAGCACTACAAATCTTTAATTGTAGGTGGGGATTGTTGTGGAAACCTTGCTCATGTTTCGTTTGCGCAGAATCCCACGGAAGGAGCTGCGCCGCAGATCAGGACTCAAGTGGGTTCAAGCACCGTCAGCTTTCCAAAGAGAACATTCGCTTTCCGAACAACATTCGCTCTCCGAAGAAATATACCCAGGCCGTACTACAACAGGGATTCGCAATAGTATCTATGCACTATGCTTGTATCTTGTAGCGTGGCTGGGATTCCACACGGCGAGATTCTACTGGTCCTTTTTTTTGCAAGGATGTAATCTAATGCGATGTACTGGGGTATCAACTAACTAATGCCGTTGTGTTGAAAAAGGTGTTTCCGCATCGCAAAAAACCATAGCTTATGGGTTTGTAAGTAATGCACTAATACTATCTGAAGTGCCTTCTCTAAGGTTGCTAGAAAGGACTGATTTACGACGTTTTATGTCACGTTTCATGTGCTAAAACCTCCATTCTGTGGATACATTTGCAGGCAAAATGAAATAATAACCAGAAGAAGACATCACGCAGTAATTTCGAGGTGGTAATAGCATATGCAGAGTATTTCATATCTATCTAAAGAAGAGATGTAAAACTTAGATACAACATACTAGTTGCATCCCTTCGATTTGCACACGCTTTAGACATTACGCCACATTTAAGTCGAGTCTGACATGGTCCGATTCTGCAGATGGCGATATATATAGCCTGCCTACATATTACCAATAACACCCTGCCTTTATGAGCTCATATTTAGAAGGGACATAAAGGTATAGCTTTCTGTAGTTCGCACGTTCACCCATACGACACATTGTTCGCTCTGTCTTGCACATCATAGCATCGCCTTACAACTATATCAATTTTTTTTTCAGACTGCAGCCAGAATGGATTTGTTATCACATCCTGTGATCGCCAAAGGCCTTGCCCAAATGGATCCTTCCTCGCATCCGCTACTCGTAGGAGGCATTGCTTTTGTTGTTGTAGTTTTTCTATACAATCTGTATTCATCGGCAGCTATTAGAAAGCGGTATGCTGCTATAGGAGCAGATCCGCCTTTGATTGTAACTTCAGCTGGATTCGGTTCGCAAATACCTTCTCTTTGAGTGACAAAAATTAACGGTGCATTCACAGGGTTAAAAATTGTTTTTGATCTGTTCCGATCCTTGAACGACTATCGATTCTACCACTGGACCAAAGAGCTGCTGGAGAAAAACAACCATACCTTGGAATGCAGAATGGTGGGTGAGAGCCTTTTCTTGACCGACGACCCAGAAAACATCAAGGCTATCCAGTACTCACAGGTATAATCCCAAATATGTAACAAATCGAGATGGAGCATCAACTAAGCTGGCTAGTTCACGGAGTTTGCAAAGTCAGAGGAGCAACATATAATCTTCCAGCATATTCTTGGGGATGCTATCTTTGCCAGTACGTGGTTCTTTATCCAGTATTTATCCAAGTCTAAACATATGTAGTGAACGGCGAGGAGTGGAAGGCTGAAGCTGCTCTTTACAAAACACATGCAAGTTCCCATCTATTTCCTTGCGAGTCTTTCTAAACTTAGCAGATGGGCCGTATTCGGGACTCAGACTTCCCAGTGACAGAGAGACACGTACAGAACGCCTTCAACTTACTCACTCAACGGGGCACTGACGCATTTGATGTTATCGACCGGCTTCAGCTAGACGTTGTTACTGAGGTTTTCTGCGGAGAGTCTACCAACTCCTTAACATCTAACCAGGAGTCATTTCGCGATGCAATGGAGAAGCTACAGATAATTGCCTGCTTCAGACAATTCCTAGGTAGAGTCGGTGTCTGGCTCGACGACAAGTGGATCGCACCTCGACAAGTCAAGTTTGTCGACGCCTACCAAGATGCATCAGCGGACAAGGCATACGCCAGAACCTTTGCAAATAAAAATTCGAGCACAGCATGCATGATTGACGATCTTATCTCGAAAGGAAAGTCCAAACAAGATGTCAAGAATGCTGTCACAAGTGTTTTGCTTGCGGGGAAAGATCCAGCGACATCCACCATGACATTTGCTTTCTGGGAAATAGCCAAGCATCCAGAAGTATTTGCTAAAATGAAGGCCGAGGTAAAGGAACAGTAAGTACTTGTTTGATCGTTTCTTTGCTCAAGCTGACCAGTACAGCATCGGCCTAGACAGGCTACCAACCAGGGCTGATCTTCCCAAAATGAGGTATATTAAGATGGTCATAAAAGAGACACTCAGAAACCATCATCCTTGTGAGCCACCTATGCAATTGACCATCACTTACCTCTAACTACTACGAAGTGGGATTTAATACAAGAGTTCCCGTTAAGGACACCACACTGCCACGCGGAGGGGGCCCTGATGGCAAATCTCCAGTTGGAATATTGAAGGGAACCACAATCCGTAAGTCTTCACCGCAATATCTAATTTTATGGCCCTAACTGTATTTAGTTTACGGCCTACTATCAATGCAGCACAGCAAGGAACTCGGTATCAGCGATGTGGATGAATGGCGGCCAGAGAGATGGGGTACGTTTTTAAAAGCAGATACATTTGAGCATAACTAACAAACTAAGAAACTTGGACACCTAAGAGCAAATGGGAGTTTGTTCCTTTCAACCACGGGCCCAGAATCTGCGTCGGGCAGATATTCGCCAACTTCCAGATGGAATACTTCTTCATTCGTCTTGCCCAAGAGTTTGAGAGCATTTCACTGTGGCCCGAATCTCCTCCCCAAGAAGGTTTGGTGAAGATGGTGCTAAACACGAAGATTGCTCATCCGATCTATGCCAATTGCGTTCGAAGAGCACGAAACTGAGCAGACCCGATTTCCGCGGGCCAACAGACGCTGACATTGGACAGTCCATATTATGAGCTCTTTTGAGCTTGAATACTTCATAGAAGCTAGATTAGATTCTTAGTTGACCATTCAACAGCGCGTTGCTGGCAGTTTTCGTTCGAGTCGTGGCTTTTGCGTCTCAAAGTCATAGCAGTGATGGAAATTATACCTTAGTTTCACAACTGCATTTCCCTCACGATCTGAGTTACATTACGGGAAACATTTGTTAAGTAATTTTGCAACAAATAAAATTATCTTGCTCCCCAATGAGCTTGCAATTAGTGACAGTGCCGACTATAATTATATTTCATATCAAAATCTGCCTGTAGATATACTCAATGATGTTCCTATCACCAGTAACGTTCTAGAAATACTTGGCATATTTATCCTCACATAGCTTGCTAAATGTACCACTTTCTTGCATCAAATACCGGTTCCGGTAGGTACATATGTATTCTTCCCCTTGCTGTGATAAGAAGTTGTTTTACAGCAAGGATTATATTCTAATTAGCACAGAATTGATGGAGCCTAAAGTGGAGTAAGCCTATGTAATCCTGCCGGAACACACAGTACGTTCCGCCCCCTGGTTTAGCTGGTAAGGGCATAATCATTTTTAGCGCCGGGTGTTGCCACTCACTGCAAGAATATGCACTATCTGGGCACATAAAACGATAAAAGACAGCTGCCTGGATAGTTTGTTCTCCGGGTCCCAGGGAGATGTCATAAGAAGTGATTTTCTAATAAACCTCTTCACGAAATTCACACCAAACCCAAAACCAAAGATCGTTCTCACTCAGTCGAGCATGGAAATTCAAGCAAACCCAGCTCTCATCCAGAAGGGAGATGCTTCTCGTGCTCCCTTGTTTCTCATCCACGATGCAAGTGGAGCGGTTTTTAACTATTACAAGCTGGAGGCCCTAGGCAGGCCTGTGTATGCCATTCATAATCCGTGGCTCAGGACCAAAACCAAATGGGAGGGAGGATCGAGGTTCTTAGTGGAAAAATACATTGAGCTGATTAAGTCGGTCATAAAGAGGGGTAACATTCTCGTTGGAGGTAAGTGGTGGGGTACTCCGGTCCTGCATTTGCCTTATTGAAGCTTGCTAACCAATCTTCCTAAGGCTGGTCATTAGGTGGACAGCTCGGAATCGACATCGGCCGTGTACTTGCACAAGAGAAGAGAGCCAGGCTGAATGTTATTGGTGTCCTCATGATTGACACCCTCTATCCATATTGGGGACCACCGGGTACCGTATATGCTGACTACCCTGTCGAAATCATCCTGGGACCTTGTCCTCCTGATATGAGAGAAGAGATCATTCGCTGCAGCCAGTGGTCCAGAATGGACTCCCTTGAGTGGGTAGCCAAAAATTGGAAGGATAACAAGGACCAACTTGAAGGTATCGAGGCGGAAGAACCACCTCCAGCTATACTTCTATTTGCCAATAAATACATTCCTGTCGAGGAGTCACAGACGGGTATTGCAGAAATCGACTACCAACGTCATGCCAATGGCGGGTGGGATATTTTTCCACATGAGTTCATTGTGGCAACCTGGCACCTTCCAGGCCACCACTTTGAACTGTTTGAAAAGCATATTGTAAGTTGATCTTGACTCCTGATCAGCAGTAACTGGCTACAGCGATCAAGAAGTTTGCTGACCCTCGTGCTTGTCTTCTTTCAGATCAAAGAAACCTCAGAGAAAGTGATTAAAGCATGTGATATCCTTGCGGAAGACTAAGATAAGAAGACAAAGGCGGACGAGCAATAAGAGCTTTGTGATTGACTAGGAGGGTACCATGTATCTAGTTCTTATTCATTTAGCTAAGATCATACCTTACATCCACCGAAAATCAAGCTAAACCAATGAACTACAACACTACATATATACATACATTGATCACCTCAACTCCCTCATTCAGGAAAAGGAGAAATGTATTCAATAGTCTGTCAGAGGCACAGTCGCTCTACTTTGTCCTTATCTTTTCTACGAGGACATCTACGTAGTCTACACTTGTTCATCGATAATTAGCCTATTCACGCCTCCTATTCTGTGAAATGAGTTGATCATAAATATGTTGTATAATTCATGGTTAGGAATATCCTTGAACATATCTACAGCTGTCACACCCTAACCCAATCACTCTGCAAGCTGTCTCAGAAGACTTCTATCAAAATAGGCTCTTTCTGCCCAAATCTGCAACCCATTCGTCCCTTTCCCCTCCTCCGCTTTGCGGATATCATATGCAAAAGCCTGCGGTAGATCCACCTTCTTGCTATTCTTCACCAAGCTCGTGATCAACTCGGCCGTAAGTGTGCTGTTACCGGTCTCTTCGTCGGTCACAACAGTGATACTCACAACCTCATGTTGAAGCTTGCCGAACTTCTCATAAAGCTGTACGAAATAGTCCCACATTCCTTGCGCGCCAACGATGGTGCTCTTGTCGGGATTGGTGAGGACACAGGAAGAAGAGAAGAAATCAGTTGGTACGGCAGTGTCTCGTGAGTCGGAAAAGACATGGGAGTAGGCAAGGTAGAATGCTAGAATCGGATGGGATGGTGGAGAGGTGAATTTAACAGGGCCACGTAACACAACTGCTGAGAACGGCATTGTAAATGATGTTGATATTGGCTTACTGGAGATTAGAATGTCATGTCAAAGAAGGTAAAATGACTGAATTTAAAGGAATAGCCATGTGAAAGAATCTCATATGCACTAGATAATGAAGCATAAAGCTTGAGTGGTTGCATTTTCACAAGTAGAACTACTGAATGTACCCGCATCTCATTCTGCTCGCTCCCTATCGGAGGATTGTCGTCTCGTGGTATCAAGACTAGTTACTCGGAACAAAATCCAAAGATAGACTGCTATCTACGATACAAGGGTTGACAATTAAATGCAGTTTTCCGGAGAGCGAACGCCTTTCGCTCTGCGAAGGACTTTCGCAGAGCGGTAGGTAATCCTTCGCCGCACCGCAGCATTCCTTCCCATCAGCTGCTTGGGGTTGCTACTATGCACGATGCAGGGTTAATGGTGTGATAGGGCCTTTTTACTCCGGTAAGTCAATTTTTGACTATCTATTGCCTAGCGAATTGAAGTAAGTGCATATTATAGCCATCCATAACAAACATAAGCCGCATTTCCGTAAAGATACGCGAACCGAAAGTCACCATTAGCCGCGCCGCAGCCAGCTTATTTTATTGGATTAGCTAAGTAACCCCTGGCAGGCAACTACGTGAGCGAAATGCCTCGCTTCTGGATTTCTAGTTAAGGTTGTTGCTATATTATCAGTCAATTGAAGTTGAATCGTTATTACCAGTCAACCGAATCAACTTCGTTACTTTAACCTGTACTATCATATATGTTTAGAAGTATAGATTTTAGTCTCTGTTGTTTATTTGCCTGGATTTGAAAGTACCAAAATCCCAAGATTCCATTCCTAAACATGGGTTCCATTGAAAACCCCAATGTTATCCCGAACGAAACAAATGGGCACACTCATATCAATGGAACGAATGGACATGCTGATGGGTATGTTGCAAATACAAGTGAAATAGTGATCAAGTTTAGCTAACTATCCGTGACAGTCATCTTGGACAGCCTGGCAAAACATCGGATATTCCTGTCCCTATTGCCATTGTCGGCATGGGCATGAGACTGCCCGGTGGATGCAACGACGCTGAAACATTTTGGGACCTTCTAATGAATGGCCAGGAAGGAGTCATACCCGTCCCCAGCACTCGCTGGAACTCGGAAGGTTTTCATGACCCCGCTGGTAAATCGGGCACCATTAAAGCCAATGAAGGAAACTTTCTTGATTTTGACATTGGAGCTTTCGACGCAGGCTTCTTTTCCTTGGCTGCAGGTCAAATAGAACAAACAGATCCCCAGCACAGGCTTTTGTTAGAGACGGTCTATGAATCGATCCAAAGTGCAGGCGAAAAGAACATCAAAGGCCGAAATGTTGGCGTTTATGTCGGGGTTTTTGCAGAAGTATGTCTGAAAGGGTGGACCATGAAAACAAGAATAACCAAGAAGCTGACTAGAAATAGGATTGGATAGAAATGACTTCAAAAGACACTGAGCCTAGGGACTTTTTTGGATGTATAGGCTATTTTGATTTGAATGCTAGTAAGTACCAGAAACATTTTTGCATTCTGTACTAAATACTTACGCATTGCAGGTAATCTCGTCTCGTATGAGTTTGATTGGAAGGGACCTAGTATGACTTTCAAAACTGGTTGCTCCGCCTCTATGGTTGCTTTAGATACGGCATGCAAAGCCCTAGCTAGAGGGGACTGTGATTCAGCCATTGTGGGTGGTAGCAACTTGGTACTTAGCCCTGGTCTGTCCAGTTCGTTGAGCACATACGGCGTAAATTCCCATGATGGACGCTGCCGAACATTTGATGCCAGCGCAACTGGTTACGGAAGAGCTGATGCAGTCTCGTCTCTATATGTAAAAAGACTAGATGACGCTATTCGAGATGGTAATCCTATCCGAGGAGTTGTTCGTGCGTCGCTTTGCAATGATGACGGGAAAACCGCTGGTATCACTCAACCAAATACACATGCTCATGAAGCATTGATCCGTGCCGCATATAAGTCAGCTGGACTGAGCGACAAACTTCATGAGACCGGTTTCTTCGAATGCCATGGCACAGGTACTCCCGTCGGGGACCCAATCGAAGCCAACGCTGTCGCGAGGGTCTTCGGCAAAGACGGCATGGTGATCGGTTCGGTCAAAGCCAATATCGGCCACTCTGAAGCCGCCAGTGGTAATACGTCAATTATCAAAGGAATCTTAGCCTTGGAGCACCTTACTATTCCTCCTAACGTCAACTTCAACACCCCCAATACCAAGATCCCTTGGAAAGAGGCGAAGCTCACCGTTCCTACAACGCCAATTCCCTGGCCATCGGGACGGCATGAGCGCATGAGTGTGAATTCTTTCGGCATCGGAGGTTCCAATTCTCATGCTATTCTAGAGTCCGCGCGCTTCTATGGAGTTGAGAGCTCGCTAGTTTCAGCCGTGGATGCTGATGAGGCACCAAGAAGCAGCTTACTCCTGCTCTCCGCTAAGAATGAACATTCTCTTCAAGCCTCAGTAGAGAAGCATGCGAAATACATTGAGAAGTATGGAGAAACCCGTCTTTCTGATATCGCATATACACTTTCCAACCGAAGGGATCATCACGAGCTACGAACTTTTGCTATTTCTGATGGGATAGAGCCTCTGGAGACTCAACCATTCGCCAAAATACCCAGTGCTGAAAAGACTCTCATATTTGTTTTCACGGGCCAAGGTGCTCAGTGGGCCGAGATGGGAAAGCAGCTGATTGACGATTTCCCTGTAGTAAAAGAAGGAATTGAGGAGATGGACAGAATTCTCGCCCAGTGCCATACTCCCCCATCGTGGACGATATACGACGAACTCCGCAAGACAAAATCCAAAAGCCAAATTGGAAAAGCTGAGTTTTCTCAGCCTCTGTGCACCGCAATCCAAGTCGTGCTGGTTGATCTTTTGAAGTCCTGGGGAATTACCCCAGCTGCTGTTGCTGGCCATTCTAGTGGTGAAATAGCTGCTGCATATACAACAGGGAGCATCACAAAGGAAGAAGCAATACTTTCTGCATACTTCCGTGGGTATGCTACGAGAGAGAAGAGAGGCGATGGCTCCATGGCAGCGGTTGGCCTTGGTGCTCATCAAGTGCGACCTCTCCTCACTGAAGGCGTCGTTATCGGATGTGAGAACAGTCCCAACAGCACTACCATCTCAGGTGATCGCACAGCAGTCGAAGGGCTTTTAAAAAAATTGCAACAGGAGATGCCGGATGTTTTCAAACGGGCTCTACAGGTGGACAATGCCTATCACTCTCATCACATGAAATCGTACGGTGGCGCTTATGAGGAGTCCATTAAAAACATCGCGTCGACAGGGACACCTAGCATCCCCTTCTTCTCATCCGTCACGGGGGAAAAATATACATCACCTGGCGTGTTCAATGCTTCGTACTGGCGAAAGAATTTAGAGAGCCCTGTCCTCTTCAGCACTGCAATCAACAACATCATCAAGGCTGATTTCAAAAACCCAGTTGTGGTCGAGATTGGCCCTCATTCTGCGCTTGCAGGACCTTTGAGACAAAACTTCCAAGCCGCAAGCTCTGCCTATACTTACATACACACTCTACAGCGAGGAAAAGACGACACAGAGTCGCTTTATACCACTATTGGACAGCTCTGGTGCAATAACTTCGACGTCAATCTTGATGCCATCAACCCAGTTGGCAAAGTGCTCACGGATCTACCAGCTTACTGCTGGGATCACACAAAGACTTACTGGAAGGAGAGCCGTCCGTGCCGGGAGTGGCGTGGGAGGAAGTTCACTCCCCACGAAACATTGGGTGTTCGACTTCCAGGAAGCAGCCACTTAGAGCCAACCTGGAGGAACCTCCTAAACTTGAACAAAGCTGGCTGGATGCAGGATCACATAGTTGGCACTGACATTGTATTTCCTGCTGCAGGCTACGTCTGCATGGCAGGTGAAGCTATTCGCCAGTTAACTGGAAGATCAGATTATTCTGTTAAATCCATGACAATCAAGACAGCCATGATTATTTACGATCGTAAGGATAACGACGTTATTACCACATTGAAAAAGGCCAAGCTCAACACTAAAGATGATTCTGACTGGTGGGAGTTCCGTGTTACTTCCTTCAATGGCTCAACTTGGAATGAGCATTGTTCTGGCCAAGTCAAAGCTGGACCCATCTACTCAACGGACCGCCCTGTCTCTCAACCAAATCATCTCAGACATGTGTCCTCAAGTCGATGGTACAGTACCTTGCAAAAGCTTGGCTTTAACTATGGTCCTACATTCCGTGGCCTAAATAATATCACAGTTAATCCTATTGGATTTGAAGCGACTGCTACTATTGAGAATGTAGTTAGGGAGGGCGAGTCATTCTACGAGCTCCACCCTTGCGAGTTCGATAAGATTGTTCAATTGTTGATAGTAACACAGAATGAGGGTGATCCAACTCTGTTGACCCAGCTTAAGATGCCCACGTACATCGATGAGGTTTACATCTCGGCTGGAACCAAGGAGTTCAGGGCAAGTGCATCATCGCATACAGATCATATTGGTACTTGGGCTGGAAATGCACTTGCTACTTCGGATGGCAAGATTGTATTTGAGCTCAAAGGGCTAAGTGTGTCCGCCATGGGTGCTAGTTCGGAGGCTGAGGAGAAAGCTAAGAATACTATCCAGCTAGTCTGGAAGCCAGATGTTGACTTTTTGGACGCCAAAGAGCTCATGAAAGCCCCATTGGATCTTCGACACTTGCAAATTGGTCTGGAGAAATATTTCTTTCTACTGGCGCTTGAAACTCTCCCGGCTATTGCGGATCTTCAACCAAAGGAGGAGCATCTCATCAAGTTCCGTTCTTGGCTCAGTCGCTTTATCGAGAAAACTTCGAATGGAAGAAATATAGTTCTGCCAGAGGGCAAGCAGATTGCCGGTTTTGATAAGAAGAAGCGCCTTGCCACCCTAAAGTCGATCGAGGAGGAACTGGGTGCCAGCCCTGTTGCCCCAATGGCTACCGCTCTTCGACGAATCCATGACAGCGCCAAAGCTAGATTCGAAGGCTCTATCAATACTCTCGAACTGCTAATGGATGGTGGCGTTTTAACAGCGATCTATGCATTATTCGATAAAATGATGGATTGCTCTCCCCTGCTTCAAGCCCTCGGACACAAGAAACCTACCTTGAGAATCCTTGAGATCGGCGCTGGCACTGGTGGTACGACGTCGAATATGCTTGAGGGTTTGACAACCGAGTTTGGTGAACTATTGTACTCAAAGTACAGTTACACTGACATATCTGCTGGCTTCTTTGTTGCCGCAAAAGAGCGTTTTAAGGACCACCAGAATATGGAGTTCCAAGTGCTAGATATCACCAAAGATCCCATTGAGCAAGGTTTTGAAGAGGGTAGTTACGACCTGGTGCTGGCGAATAATGTCATTCACGCAACACCTTGCCTGCAGGACACCTTGAAGAATGTCAGGAAACTCCTCCATCCACAGGGCCGTCTCCTGTTGCAGGAACTTGACATCCGTGCCAGTTGGATGACCTTTGTTATGGGCGGCTTCACTGGGTGGTGGCTTGGCGATAACGACGGCCGTCCTGAAGAACCATATATCTCACCTTCTAGATGGGATGTTGAGCTTAAGGCCAGCGGCTTCTCTGGAGTGGATTCTGTTGCATATGACAATGAGATCCCCTACCATGTCTGTGCCACTATGGTCTGCAGAGTTGCTCAGCCACAAGTCGAAAATAAACCCGTCACTTTCCTGTACCGCAACCAGATCACGCCTGAGCTCACATCATTCCAGAAGGCATTCGAGCAGTCCGGCCATACAGTTACACTTAGTGCGTGGGACAACGAGTTTTCTCCTGAGCAAGATGTCATTTCCTTCTTGGACCTGGAAGGTCCCTTTCTATACGAAATCAGCGAGACTGATTTCGAGCGATTCTTGAAGTTTGCTCAGAACTTAACTACTAGCTTAGTCTGGTACACAGGGCCATGCTCCATGGATGTCAAAGATCCCCGATATGCCCAAATCTTAGGCTTTGCCAGAACTCTGAGATCTGAGAAGCAAGCTAGTGTGACCACACTAGAAATTGACGACTTTGCCCATCCTAAGGCCCCCGAACAGGCAGTCCAAATCTACCAACAAATTTACACTCCCGACAATGACCCTGATATTGATCCAGAATACGAATTCGCTTCACGGGATGGTGTTCTATATATATCTAGGTATCACTGGTATTCTATCAGAGACGAGTTCTCTACGAGCGAGGAGGTCGTTGATAAAGTTCTTATGATCGGCCAGAAGGGCTCTATCGACAGCTTACGCTGGGAAGAAAATACGGCGACAAAGGCACCCCTGAGAGCTGGCGAGGTTTTTGTCAAACCACACACTGTGGGTATCAACTTTAAAGATGTCCTTCAAACCCAGGGGCTTGTTGATGGCAATGATGTGGGATCTGAATGCTCCGCTACCGTCCTTGAGGTTGGCCCTGGCGTTACGGACTTCAAAGTAGGAGATAGGGTCTTCGTGACAGACTCCCCTGCCATCACCACCAAGATGCGAACCAGAGCGGTCCTGCTGGTCAAGATCCCCGATGGTCTTAGCATGGAGGATGCGGGTACTATGCCTACCGTCTATACCACTGTTATATGGGGCCTTTGTCACGCAAGAGTACTAAAAAAGGGCCAGACAATCTTGATACACTCCGCTTGTGGTGGTGTTGGTATCGCCGCCATCCAGATTGCACAGATGGTTGGAGCAAAGGTTTTCGCTACTGTTGGAAGCGAAGAAAAGGTCAAGTATCTCATGGACAACTTCGGCATTCCTAGAGATCAGATCTTTGATTCCCGCAGCAATTCCTTCCTAAAAGACGTATTGGCGGCTACAAACGGCGAGGGTGTTGATATAGCCTTGAATTCTCTCTCCGGAGAACTGCTACATGCTACGTGGAAATGCATTGCCTCGTTCGGTGCCATGATTGAGATTGGCAAGCGTGATCTTTACGCCCACGGCAACCTCGACATGATGGAATTTACGGGCAACAGGGCATTCATAGGTCTGGATGCTCGCCAGTTTCAAGAAATTCGTCCACATCTATGCAGCGAGATAATGCGGGAATGTGCAAGATATTACGAACAGGGTTACATAAAGCCCATTCCAACCTTCATGAATTTCCCTGTAGAGCAAATTGGGGACGCATTCCGGCACATGCAGAAGGGAACCCATATCGGCAAGTTCACAGTCACCATGCCTGAATATCTAAACGATGTTCCAGTCGTTGCCCGTCAGCCTAGCTTGAATCTGCGGCCCGATGCGAGCTATTTGCTTGTAGGCGGCCTTGGTGGTGTCGGTCAGTCCATTGCTTCTTGGTTCGTCAAGAATGGAGCCAAGAATCTCATCTTTCTTTCCCGATCAGGGAGGGCAGAGAAATATGAGGACTTCTGCCAGGAGTTGGAGGTTCTCGGCTGCACCGTGCAGGTCTTCAAAGGATCGGTTGCCAAATTTGACGACGTCAAGAGAGCTGTTTCTGAGGCTTCTCGCCCAATACGTGGTGTTATCCAGCTGTCTATGGCTCTTCAGGTATGTTTTATCTTGGCTACGGTCATGGCTGTCGTTTAAAGAAGATCATCAACTAACAGACCATAGGACCGCGCCATTGACACAATGAGCTATGAGGACTGGTACACAGCTGTCAGACCCAAGGTTGACGGTACCTGGAACTTGCACAATGCTTTGGGCACGGATCTTGACTTTTTTGTCATGTTCAGCTCCACAAGTGGTCTTATGGGCCAGTACGGCCAATCGAACTACGCCTCCGCGAACACTTTCTTGGACGCGTTCGCACAGTATCGACAGTCAAAGGGGCTTGCTGCATCTGTCATCGATCTCGGCGTCATGGAAGACATTGGTTTTGTTGCCGAGTCTGCCACCCTTATCCAGTATTTCCGATTCCTCGATTACAACCTGCTGAGCGAAACCGAGATGAGGGACGGTGTGAGGCTCGCAATTGCCCGCTCGTTTCCTGGGGCGAAGAACAGCGCGCAAACTTACACCAATCCATCCGAAATTTCGATGGGTGTTCTCTCGTATCTGCCATTGTCCGATCCAAATAACCGTATCATCTGGAAAAGGGATCGTCGCTTTGCCATCTACCGCACCATCGAGTCTAGTACGCAAAGATCCTCGGCAACAGAAGAAGGTCTGAAATCGTTCATCCAGAATATATCAGCTAAGGGCACGAGTGGCTTTAATGACGACACCATCACATTCCTTGCAAAGGAGATCGGTAAGACACTTTATGGATTCATGATGAGAGATGCGGAAGAGATGCAGTTGGACGAACCACTTGCCTCGTTAGGCTTGGACAGCTTAGTGGGTATCGAGCTGAGAAACTGGTGCAAATCCCAACTTGGATTCGAGATTAGCGTACTAGAAATCATGCAGAGCACCCTGAATGTCATGGGACGGCAGGCATTGGAGTCTCTGATATCAAGACACGAATAAGATAGAGGTTAGGAAGGTAGCTATGCAGGTGCGTAGGTAGTCATATAACAATCAATACATCTCTTATTTGGTTTACTATAATTACACTGCTTAACATTACGTGTTATGGCGATAGTGTAATAGGGTGTTGCAGTGATACTAATGAAACATAACGATAAAATCAATTCAATCTTCGTTCTGAGGCTGAAAAGCCGAGAAACAACTATCGTCTACAGACTTGCCGGAATTTATAGCTAGCAGATGCTGTAAAAAAATAATAAAACAAAAGCGCTATCCTAATGGATGGCAACATCGAAAAACACCCCCATGGCTCTAGATCAACTCTATTTTTTGCTCTTCACACTCCTCCACTCAATGCCGAACGAAAAAAGGAACGCCAATGCTCCAGCTGCTGCAGCTGCATACTGGACCAATTAATTAGTATGCTGGACAAGGACTTTTCAGAAACGAACGGCATAGGCAACAACTCACAAATACAGTTGTGACAGCACCATTGTACGCAACGAGTACAGCGGGCAGATCTGTCGCGCTTACGACTTTGCGAACGCCCTGTGCTCCCGCGGCAACCACCACGCTGGGATCAACACTAGACGCCATGGCGGATAGATTTTTGATAAGCTGTTGGAGGAAGACGCTTTCGCCGATGGCCAGGAAGATGGCCCCGCCGAGAAACTGG
The DNA here is from genome assembly GCA_026120035.1 of Coleophoma eucalyptorum. NCBI lineage: Eukaryota > Fungi > Ascomycota > Leotiomycetes > Helotiales > Dermateaceae > Coleophoma > Coleophoma eucalyptorum. The sequence continues at coordinate 178,299 of JALRME010000031.1, forward strand.
AAGAAGACGGATATAGTGGTGCCGGTCGAGATGTCATCTTGGGGTAGCACTGACATGATCGCTATCAACGGCTGCGTGAAAAAGATTAGCTAGAGTTGGAGGGCGAGATAGCAGAGATAACACACCATCTGAATGAGGAGAGAGATACCAAACCCAGCGAGGACTTGCATTCCATTGATCATTGGGTTGCCTGTCGTTGTTTTGAAGGTGGCAAACAGCCCGCCGCAGATGGCTAACATAGTAGAGCCGAAAAAGAGCCAAGGATTGTGGTGACCAAATTTGGTGACTTCGCAAGTTAGCTAAACATCATAGAGTAGGATGAGAGTGGAAGGACAACTTACCCAGCCCGCCTGATATAATCGACATGACGAGATTTGCAAGCACCATTGGCAGCAGTCGGACTCCGCTCTTCAGGGGAGATTCACTCTTGATGACCTGGAACCAAATGGGCAGATAGTACTGCACGATATTGGCAACTCCAAGACCGAAAAAGGACACGATGGCGGAGGATATCACTGTTCGGTTGCCAATGATTCGTGGCGGGATGCTAGCTTCGTCTTGTTCGTGCCACTGCCAGAAACTGAAGACGACCATCATCAATCCGGATCCTACAAATAATCCAATTATCGTCGCGGATTTCCAGGCGAAGCGATTGCCGCCCCATTGTACTGCTAATAGAAGCATAAGAACCCCGGGAATAAAAATAAGCAAGCCGGGAATGTCAAGGTGTTTGATCTTTTGTACCAGCGGCATCCGACTCCCGGGCAAACTCTTTGGGTGGAAGAAGAAGACTAGCAAAGCAAAGCTAAAAGCTCCCAGGGGCAAGTTGATGTAGAAGCCTTGGAATTGGTTAGCTTTGCTTATACGAAGGGGGTTTTGTGTCTACCTACACCAACGCCAGGTCACTTGTTGAGTGAAGTAGCCTCCGAGGATGGGGCCGACAATGCTGGATATTCCAAACATAGAGGTGATGATGCCCGTGCAGAGCGGTCGGAGTCGCAGGGCGATAGAACTCGCGACAATAGCGAGCGCCCCTGAAAACATTCCAGCGGCTCCCATACCACATATAGCTCTGCCTACAATCAACATGTTGGATGAGATCGCGGTAGCACAAAGCAAACTTCCAACCTCAAAGAGAGCCATGAAAGCGATGTACGTCCATTTCAACGAGAAGTACTTGAAGAGTTTCCCGGCTATCGGTTGTAAGGTGCAGCTGGCCGAAGTATCAGCGCGTGTACGAGGCATCAGGCAGAGGGGCATACCAGGTAATCAAAAATCCCGATCCATACCAACCGACATCGTCGAGAGAGTTGAATGCCGTTGTTATCGTGGGGACAGCCTGAGGGCATCAGCAAAGGTTGATTCGTTGAGCCAGAGACCTACGGTAGCTAAGATAGAGTTATCCTGTCTTCAGTCAGCGATATCCGCAAGGAGTCTGGAGTGGAATCAGTACCAATCCAACAAGCAACACCGATACACAAAGGCCAAAGACAAGAAGGATGAGATTGGAACCAGTCGCGTATGCCTCAGCATCATCGTCCTCGCCTTCTACATTAGATGGCTCTTTCTGTCGTTTCTCATCTTTTTCCACCCACTGCAGATCCTCTGGGCGGTTCTCTACATCGAGACTGCTGTGGTCACTGCTTCCAGGCACATTGGGTTTTTCTGTAGTCGACATCATAGGATAATCGCCTGGCTAGCTCAGCTGGCCGTAGTTTGGTGTCCATATAAATGCACCCAGAAAATGACCGCCAAAGAAAAGAAGGAATGGAGGCATCTTATGTGTATCCGAAAACTCAAACTTGTAATCCATTCTCCATAATGGGGGAGTATAGATATTCCGAAATGTGAAAATTACTCAGAATTCCATGGTCCCATGGTAGATACGTCGTTAGCGAGGAAAATAGTTACGCTCCGAAATTCCGAAATTCCGACTGCGCGTAGCCTCTCGGGGGTCTATTGCCCCGCATTTCGGGGCATATATTGGCCTGTTGGCCTGTCTCTTCGGATTATGGAATGCGGTAATTAGTTTGGTACTATTGTGGTGGGGAAAGTCCCATCAGAGCACATAGAGTTGCAGGACGTGGAATAGAGGGTAGTTCAGTAGCAGCACTATATTTCGCAGTTATCGTCAAGTTTTGGATTGGTTAAAAAGGTTGTAAAATTATTGTTTTCTTATAGTACAGCCCAGCTGTATTTATATATACAAGATCCTCGCGATAGAATAGAGTTGAAATTAGGTGACAGCAAGTAACCCCGTTACATTCGTCCCTTCCTTCTTTCTTCTACTCGCCCTCGAGTTCCAATCATAATAGTAATAGTTTATAACTACTCAGAAAATAAGAAAAGAAATAAACGAATAATAGTTAGTACGCGGCTATATTGGATAGTCGTAGAAGTTACAATCTAGACAAAGTTATATGACCTTGTCGCGTAGGTACTAACTCTATCTAATATTAAAGTAACCACTTTCTTAATATCATTAGTCTTTAATCTTTACCTCCTTATTCTATTATTCTCAACCTCTTAACCTTAGCTTTTCTTAATCTAAATAGATCGATATAATTATATCTTTATATGTTTTATATAGTTCTTATTTAGATCTATAGGTACCTATTGTTATATAAGGTTCTCGTAAGTATAGCTCCTACTAGTTTTATCTTTAGTTCTTTTGGTTGCGTACGACTGCCTTCTATATATATACTTCTGTTATTTCTTTATTTTGTCTTTAATCCTACCTCTCTCTAATTGCTTTTGCTCTTTCTTCGCTATCTTATTTTTACCTCTTTCCTTCCTTTTCTTTCTTCTTTTATTACTATCGTTATCGATTCTTAGATCGATCTAATTATTAATTTCTAGATATACGAAGGCGTATTAAGGTGAGTATTTTCCCTCCTTTTCGCTCTCTGGCTGGCTTAAAAGTAGAGTATTATATCGCTAATTCTATTAAGTTCAACTTTAAGTTGAGTATTATCTCTTTTTGATTTTAACTTCTTTTCTTCCTTCCTTCCTTCTTTCTTTATTCTCTCTTCTTTTATTATTAACACCCTCTTAACCTTACTATTATCCCTTTAGTAGGTTCAGCTAGTATAGAAAGTATATTAAGATAAGTATAGCTCCTCCTTTCGTTTTGGCTAACTTTCAAGATCTAGTGTATCGAATCTTAATTCGTCAAAGTTTAGCTTTGAATCTATGGATTTAATATACTCCTTCTCCCTTTCTTAATATATACTAATACTATTATAGTTCTTTTAATTAAGGCTCTTATTAACTATATCTTGTTTCTTATTAGAGGATCTATTCGAATGCCTTACTATAGCTACTACTAACGCGCTAGTAATATAAGGCTATAATAGATCGAAGTCTACGCTAGTTTTTTGGTATAGAACCTCTTACCTTCATTAGCGTAAAGGCCAATATAATTTAGACCGATGGTCTATCTTGATTCTAAGGTAGCTCTTATATAAGTATAATCTATCTTAGGGTAATCCTTTTAAGGATTTTCTTAACTTTGCTTTAGTAGTTACTTTAGTACTATCGCTTATTAGCCTATTCCACTATATATTTATACTTATTATACTCGTTATTATACTTGTTTCTAGCCTATCTTATCTACTTGCCTATTTGCTACGGTCTATAACAAACCTTAGAAGAACTAATATCCCTCTTTTTTTAGGTTTCTATAATAATACTAACTCGATTATATCGAGAAGTATTCCTTATCCTTTCTTATAAATTATACTAATATATAAGAATACTTAAGTAAATACGGTTTTAAATATACTTCGATAATATAATTAGGTGGAAAGGAAGGAAATAATTTCTTTTGTATTTTTGTATATTTGGCGTTATTTAGCTTTCTAGACTCCTAGATTTCTAGTCTTTTCGACTTTAACTCCTTGGATTTGGACTCCTTTCGACTTCCTAGATTCCTAAACTCTTTATTCGTGAGGAACCTTTGCTTTTCACTTTCTATAAGAGGTCTAGTTGCTAGACTACCTCTAGTAGTCTTTAATTACTTTTATTCTCGTAAGAGGTCTAACTACTAAATTATCTTTAGTAATTCTTAGCTTTCTATTTTCTTAGTATTATCCTCGAGGATATATTCGTTATTAGTATTATTATCCTCCCTAAGTTTAGTATCATTAGGTAGTAGCTACGGCCTCTACCTACGTAGCGAGGTATCTGAATTATATTTGTCTAGCTAAATACTTAGTACATTAGGGAAGTTGGTATTAGACCTATATAATACCTCTTAGATAATATTTCCCTTTTAGTAATAGAAGGAGCGTTAGTTAGTAACGTTTGAGACCATTCGTCGACTATCGCTAAGAATTCTACTTGCTTTATAGAGGTTTTCTAGGCGTTCGCGTAGAGTTCTATTTATCGTTACTAAAGCTCGATATAGTATTTATTAATCCTTTGTTAAGTTTGAAGCCTAATTATAAATTAAGTTGTATTAGACTCTCGAATACTTATATCTTCGCTTCTAACTTCGCTACTACTCTCCTACTTACTCCTTTCTATACTACTAGTAACTTTATCTTCCGGAGAATAAAAGAATCTCTCTCTTTAATAGAACAATTTAAGCCTATTACTAGGAAATATTCCTCGTAATTATACGCCATTAGGTCCTAATTCTTTTAGTTTGTAATACCCTTTTTCTATATTGGTATTACAAATTTCGTAGGGCCCTAGCTACCTAAAATCCAGTTTTCGGTTTAAGGATAAGTCAATCTCTCTTACCGAATCGTATTGTAATATAATATCCTTTAGTTATAAAGGTCGTACCCTAATATTATACTAAGAATCGAATCTCTCTTTGCCTTCTTGTCTCCTTCTAGTCTTTCGATATATAGCTTCTTCTAAGTCCTCTTCCCTAAGTTGGAATTATCTTACTCGAAGTTCAATTAACTTAGATCTATTTGTAACTTCCTTAGTGAAAATCGTCCTCTACGTAGGAAACTATGATTCAATAGGTAGTATTAGCTCCCTACTATATACTATATAAAAAGGCGTTTGTCCAATAGGCCTATAGATAGTTGTTCTATCCGTAAATAAGATAGCTACTAAGTTTTCAGCCTAGTTGCTTCTACCTAGCTTAGATAATATATCTTTTATAGCTTGATATTTATACTCGATTATACTATTAGCTATTGGATAATACGTAGAAGTAATTATTCTATCGATTCCCTACTTATTCAATAAGTTAAGTACTTCTTTCTTAAACTCGTTACCTCTATTAACTACTATTCTCTAAAATATTCTATATCGGTAGATAATATCTTCCTAGATAAATAGAGCAATAGTACTAGCTTCCTTGTTTGGAATAGCCCTAGCTTCTACCTATCCGCTTATATCGTCTCTTGTAACTACTAAGTACTTATTCTTTCTATAGTATAGTATATAAGTAATATCAATAGCCTATTTCTCTATTAGTCCGTTAGATACAGTTAGAAATATAGCTTCTTCTTATCTCTTAGTAGATCGGAATTAATATCGTACGTAAGTTCTAATATAATCCTTAATATCTTTATAACATCCTTTCTAATAGTATCTCTATGAAACTCTATAATATATACTTTCTCGGCCCTTATGTCCGCTCTAATTATATATATCATAGAGAATTCGCTCCTTACTTTGATCTTTATTAATAATAAGCCGAATAGGTAGTCCCTTTGAAGCCATCCTCTATAGCATTCTACTATAGACTCTATAATTTAGTACTTCCTTCTTGAATTTTCGAAATTCAGATATTCCTAGGTCCTTTGGCTTCTTTAGAGTTGTTAGGTAGGTAGCTACTCTAATCGAGTCTTCTGAATAATAGTTGCTAGAGATAGGTATGCTATATCTAGAATCAGAGATACTAGAGCTATTACTTATTTCTTCTTGCTCCCGTAGCCTAGTAATACAATCTTTTATATCCTATAGAATACTATTTCGTATACGTAGTTCTAGGTTACTATTTTCTACCTTTGATTCTATTTCTATAGGGCAAATTTCGTATGCTCCTAATTCTAATAGAATCCAGTCGTTAATATCTTTATTATCCGAGGGTTCGTCTTCCGGATGAAGAGGCCTTCTAGATAAAGCATTCGTAGCTATATGTTTCTTTCTAGGTATATAATATACTTCGAAGTCAAATAGTCTTATCCAAGTAAGCTATCGAGTAACTAAGGCTCTTAGAACATCCGTAGCTACTCTATTTAACTAGGCCACTAGAATATTGGTATTAGTTTCTAGTATAAAGTATACTCCGGTTATCTAGACTTTAAGCTTCTTAAAGATCTTAAGTACTCCTCGACATTCTCTTTTGGTAGTATTATAATTACGCTCTATATAGTTCTACCGTTCGCTCTTATACCTAGTAGGTCGTACTAGTCCGGTTTTAAGGTCTCTCTAGCCTAAGTAACTATCGTAACCTTCTAGACTAGTATCTATACTTATAATAATCTCTCCTACGTTAGGTTCGTAATCGATCCTTATAAGCACCGGAGTAGTGATTAAGGTATTCTATAGTGTTGATATTACTACTCCTTGAATAGTAGGCTCCTAGTTCCAAACTACTCCTTTCTTGAAGAGATCATATATTGGTCTAGCTATTACTCTAAAGTCCTTAATCCAAATTCGGAAATATATATATAAGCCAATAAAGCTCTTAGCCTTCGTAACGTTGTTAGGTGTTTTCTAGTTGATAATTTTAATCACCTTATTAGCTGAAGGCTCTCTGTCCTTAGAATTATATATATAGCCAACTACGTTTACTCTATTCTTATAGAATTAAGATTTGGCGCCTATCGATCTACTAGCTCTCTCTATTCGTTCTAAAGTCTTATCTAGATTCTAGATATACTCTAAGATGAATCTTCTTATTCTAGGTAATGCTTTCTCTCTATCGTAGTCGGTATATAGACCTTTTACTCCTATATCGTTTATAAAAGATCGTACTATATCTGGATAGATATCTTCTAGTACTATATTTATAATCCATACAAACTAAGCTATCGAATTCGTTACTCCTTAAGGTAATATTATATTTCTTAATAGTTCTAGTAGTATAAAGAACGTAGTTAAATCCCTACTTTTCTTGTTAAGTATTATTTGGTCGTATCTAGAGTATAAATCCACTAGACTTGTAAGCTAGTATCCTACAAAATCCTCTACAAATTCATCTACCGAAGGAGGTAAATTTGTATCTCTTCTAGTTACTTTATTAAGTAGCGTAATAGAGTTAATTAGTCGATATTCGCCTGGTTTCTTCTTCTTAACTAGGAACTAGGGGTTCCTATATAGCCCATCCGAGTATTCTAGTACTTCTCGCTCGATTCGTTCTTTTAACATCTTAATAATAATAGGCTCTAGAGCTCTTGCCTAAGGGTAGTTCTTCGCTTATTATACCTTATGCTCTATAGTATTAATAACTATAGGTGGTGTTATATCCTTAGTAAACCGTCTATATTCCGGTCATTCAAAAGCAAAGACTTTCTCTCGATTAATAAGTATCTCTTTAAATAGCCTCCTTTCTATAGGTTGTAGATCTCTAACATCTAAAGCTTATATTCGTTCTAGCGTAAGTCTGGATTATCTTAGAATATCCGAAAACCTAGGTATTAAGTACTTTTGATAGTTTCCGAATTGTTCTTATATAACATCCTTTGCCTTAGATCTTTTAAACCAATCTCTATAGCCGCTAAGCGTATTTCCTATACTATCTGCTTTATCTACTGGTTTGATTTTCTTATCCTTCGTTTTGTATAGAGTGTTTATTTGGGTATATTGAGTCTTTGTTCTATACGGATTTGGTAGATATCCTACTTCTTTTGAAAGATCTAAGTATTCTATTTTGGAAAATTGATTTAATAGTAGTGCTTGTACTAGTATCTCTTCCCCTTCTCCTTTGGAACTAAACTTGTCCTTAAGTTCTAATATAGGTAGTATTCTACCCTCTGTATGATAAGAATATTCGGTAGTAGTATCGTAGGTTACTACTCCGAATCCTAGTTTTCCGAATCTATATAGAATTCATTACTAGAGTCAGAGGTCGATAAAATGATCCCTACCGTATTCTAAGAATGAATCTGATTATTCGTTCGAGCTTATAGTGTCTCTGTATTAGTCTTTACACTCGTAACTACACTAGTTACTAGATCCTTAAGTAACGCGTATACTGCTCCGTCTTACTTAGTACTAGGGTATTAGAATGTAATCCTAGCTTTTCGTATAAATAGAAACCCAAGAATAACCTTAATACCCGAGTAGTCTATAATATAGAACCGAGTCTGTATTATAGTGTTTCTAATAGTAATAGGTACGTTATCAACAAATCCTATTGTCATAGGCCCAAGCGAGGTCATATGGCATTAGCGAGCCAGGCGGGGAAACATATATATATCTTCAGCCCCCTTGGTTTAAGGATCTTTAGAGATCAGTTTGAATAATAACTACTACCTACCTACGTATACCCTATGTATACCCTACTTATCTATTGCTTGTACGTCACTCTACCTATGACACCTAACATTCTGATCTCTCTCCCCGATGGGAGGTAGCTCGTCGTAAAGCAATTGATAGGATACCAAAATGACGCGCGAAACCAGAAGCACCAGTCGTAGCGTCGACGTTACCTCTAAGCTTACCTAAACCGAGGTAGGATCCCAATCCCAGCCTACGATAACTATTAGTAATAGACTCACGGCGGTACTACGTCGTATCGAGGAGCTCGAGCGAGAGTCCCGCGACCGTAAAGAAGTAACTCGATTGGAAACTAGAATCAAAGAAATCCAAGCGGCCAATATACTACTACCTACCCTATATCGTAAACCCTTCGTGACCCTAGCGGTACCCTAGCTATAACGCCGCGCCCCGAAAACAAGGGACCTACTAGATTACATAGGTAGAAATATCAAGGAAGCTTAAGATTTCTTCTATTAAGTAGAATTAAAATAGAGAGAGGATAATGATATTATATAGCCCGACGACGCCACGAAGGTAACACACGCGATATCCTACTTTAAAGGGATACCACGAGACATTTAGAAACGATATAAGAAAAGAGTAGGAGTTAATAATACTCTCTAAGAGGATTTCGTGGAATTTATAAAGAATTCTATATTAGACCCTAGGAACCGCAACCTTAACGCTATCATACAATATAACGAGGCTCACTAGAGGCCAACCTAGTTAATCTAGAGTTTTGTGTTATATTTGGACAGCCTTAACGAAGAACTTGGTATTTATAATAATGACTAACGTAGAAACTAGCTACTAGCTAAATTGAAGCCGGAGATACACTAGTAGATCAACCTAAATAGGAATATACCAACTAACAAAGAAGAATTGATTGCTACCGCTATAAGAATTAAGAACCATTTTGTAATGTTTAATAGGAGGACCTAAGATACCGCGAGGGCCTCGTAAGGACAACGACGAGGGCGTACTAATAGATTACGTTCGGTCTAATAATATTCTTATAGCCGATCACCTAAATAACAACCTTCGCCACTACGACGCCTAGACCGTAACGAGCGAGAGCCAACCACCTTACCAAATAAGATACTAATATCGTAGTAAGGAAGACTAGGATAGCGATATTACAAATACTCGCAAGAGGGCCACTATACGTCCGCTTACCCTACGTATGTATACAACCAGTATGGCCAGAAGGAGTATCGATAGTTCAGTTGTCCAAACTTAGTACAATCGGGAAACGCTAGCGCCTACTAGTAGTATCTCTTGTTTCTACTAAGTATGACGAAAGAACAAAGAAAACGAGAATAATTACTAAGGTAACAATTTAGAGAGATAGAATATCGAGAAAAGTTAAGACGCTACTAGACTACGGTAGTAAGGCGAACTATATATATAGGCAACTCGCTACTAAGTTAGGAATGACTCCTAAGAAGGGAGGCACCTCGGTCCTAACCACCTTAAATAGTAAACTAATACCGTCTTATGCTAACTATATAGTTCGTATTAAAGTAAGAGATACGATAGGAGAGCGTAAGAGTACTACTTAGACCCTTATCTCGTATAACTTCGATCTTAGTAATATTAACGTTATATTAGGATACCCGTGATTAAAGAGTACTAACCCGGATATCTCCTTCGTAACGAGAGCGTAGCGATATCGTATTACGCCGAACAATATTAAGAAAATATCTATACCAAAGTTCGATAGACTTACGAGAAAGGAAAAATATATTTATTCAATAATAATAATATCGGCCGAGATCCCGACGGTAGGACGTACTATCGCCGCTATATCCGCGACGAAGAAACCTATACTTCTAGACTAATACTCTGATTTATAAGAAGTATTTTCGAATAAAGCTATAGGCTTGTTACTAAATCATTACGATATAGAATATCGAATTGATCTTACTATAGGCTCTTAGCCGCCTTATAGGCCGCTATATGCGTTATCAGAAAAAGAACTTAAAGTATTACGTAAGTATCTTAAAAACAGTATTAAAAAAGGATGGATTCGATAGTCCATTAGTCCTATAGGAGTACCAATTATATTCGTCCCTAAGAAAGGTAGAGGCCTACGGTTGTACGTCGACTACCGAGGGTTGAACACAATCACTATCAAGAATAGGATACTACTACTATTAATTAATAAAATACTAGATCGACTACGGGAAGCTAGAGTATTTACGAAGTTGGATCTCAAGGATATATATTATAGGATACGTATTCGAGAGGGCGACGAGTGGAAGACTACGTTCCGCACGCGATACAGCCATTTTGAATATTACGTAATACTATTTGGATTAGTAAACGCCTCGGCTATATTCTAAGTATATATTAATAATACCCTCGTAGGACTTATTAATATTACCTATATAGTATACCTCGACGATATCTTAATCTACTCTAAAGACCTACTATAGTATAAGTAGGCGGTCCGCTAGGTACTCGAAAGATTAAAATAATATTAACTTTTCGCGAACCTAAAGAAATACGAATTTTATACTAACTAAGTTGAGTTTCTAGGCTTTATCATAAGCCCCGATAGTATAGCGATAGAGCTAAGCTACGTTACAACCGTTTCAGAATGACCGATACCAAACTCTACGAAGGAAGTTCAGATATTCCTCAGCTTTACGAACTTCTATCGACGGTTTATATTCGTATACTTATGGATTACAAAAGGCCTCTTCGATCTCCTAAAGGGGGGAGGGGAACAAGAGTTCAAATGGCCTAACGAAGCCAAAGTAGCTTTCCAAAAACTTAAAGATACGTTTATAACTATATCTATCTTACGCTACTTCGACCTATCACTAAAAATCCTCGTAGAAATAGATATATTAGGATTTACTATAGTAGGAATATTATTATAACTATTCGGTAGCGAGCTTAACGCTAGGTAGCATCCGGTAGCATTCTTCTCGAAGAAATTTATAGATATCGAAACCAGATACGAAACTTATAATATAGAACTAATAGCTATTATGTAGACGTTTAGAACTTAGAGGCATTATCTAGCGTATAGCTAGCTCCCTATTGTGGTTAAGACTAATTATAACAATCTTAAATACTTTATAATAAAAAGAAAGCTAAACAATAGATAGGTACGATAGACTAAAGAACTTATAGCCTTCGACTTTACTATTAAGTACCAAGCGAGTAGTAGCAACCCTACCGACGGCCCATTACGTAGACTAGATTATCAAATAGATTACGAAAAAGAATCTATTGTATATACTCTTTAGAATAAGCTACTAATAAAATAGCTACTAAAGATTTGTTCCTATCGTATAGCGAGGAGATCCCGCTACACAAGCCCTACGACGCTATAATTCAAGGCCTAAGAGACGAGGACTAGGCAATCCTCGGCTGGTAAGATACTAGTAGCACTAGAGACAAGAGTCTCCTATCGTAACTATAAGTAGGCGCTATCTAGCGATTGTACGTTAGCGTTATACAAATAGTATAACGTAGTATTAGTATTAGGGCCGACACTAGAGCCTATTGCTAGTATAGCTAGTTGTAAATAGCGTATACCTTACGTCGTAGTAGTTCTTACCGTTAGTAACGAAATAACTTATAAACCGACCTAAGAATCCTTATAAGAATTCCTACTTATATTATAAAGTCGTAATGACTTTATACAAAGCTAGGGTTACGAAGGTCGTTCGAGGCGAGAGAAGGCTAGAGCTACTAAGACTTAGAACCTTAATACAAATAGCCTACTATACCGGAAAGAGTCTATTTATATACCGATAGATATAGCTATCCGGGACGAAATCCTAAAGTCAAATTATAATAACCTATTAGGAGGCTATTTTAACGCTAGTAAGACGCTAGAGGTACTCCATAGAAAATATTTCTAGCCGAGTATAAAAAAAGATATTAAGAATTATATCAAAACATACCTAGTATGCTAGAGGACTAAGGTGAAAAGACATCGGCCCTACGGCGCTCTAGCTTCGTTCCCTATACCCTTGAGACCGTAAGAAGAGATAATACTTAACTTTATAATAGATTTGCCTACCTTAATATTTCAAAGTAATATATATAACTTAATCTTGATGGTTGTCGATAGATATACGAAGATAATACGATATATTCTTATAACTAAGATAATTACTACCCTTAAGCTTATTAAACTATTTGTTAATAGGATATTCAAGGATTTCGGGGTTCCTAAAGGGATTACCTTAGACCGAGGCACTATATTCATCAGCCAATTTTAGGCTACGTTATGTTTCTACCTAGATGTACGACGCTAGCTTAATACCGTATTTCATCTATAAACAGATAGCCAAATAGAAAATTTGAATCAAACATTAGAGTATTATTTGCGTTACTACTATAGTTATCTATAGGACGACTAGTCTACGAAGGTAGTACTTACGGAGTTTATATATAATAATTCGTGGTACTCAACCACAAAAACAACCCTATTTTTTACTATATACGGATTCTACCCTACTGTTGAAATCTATATTAGGGACAACGTACCAGAAGGAGAGGCACCGGCGGCAACCGAGAGAGTAAAAGTTATCGAGGCCGAATGGGAGAAACTAAAGGTACGCTAGCGTAGTAACGTCGAGGCCTAGAAGAAATTTTATAATAGGAAACAAATCCTAAGAACATTCCAAATAGGTAACAAAGTAATACTATTAGCTAAAAATATCAAATAGTTACGACTAAATAAGAAGCTATCGGACTACTATCTTAGCCCCTTCGTAATTACGAAGGTAATCAGGAACTACGGCCAAGTATATCGTTTATAATTACCTCTATCGTATAAAATTTATAATATATTTCATATTTCGCTCTTAGAGCTATACTATTAGTAGGACGATATCGATAAAGTACTACTACCTATTAAAGTTAGTAGTAATAAAGAATTTAAAGTAGAATCTATATAGGCCTACTAAGACAATACGAATGATCGATAGTACTTGGTACGATAGAAGGGCTATATATCTACTAAGGATACCTAGCAAAGTACAAATAACTTAGAACATATACCTAAAGCATTAGAGAAATATCATAAGTAAAGCCGTATTACGTTACTATCGCGAAAGCAAAGGCATAAAGTATAAAGAAGTAGATTATATTTTATTACTAAAAGCTATATAGAACGTAACGCTAAAGCTTCGAATGTATACTACCGTCTCTATACCTTATCCCTAATACCGTAACTCTATAAACTCCCCTCTCCTTAACCTTACTATCCAAAAGGACCTATAGTATCATTAGAACCCTCCGACTCCTCATCGTCGTTAGAATAATCTTCTAGGTCGTTATCGTTAGTTATAGTAACGAAAGGTAAGTTGTTCTACGGTAGTTAGATAGCGTTATACTTATAAGGTAGCTTACTTACTTAGTAACGAAGGATATCTAAAATACTATCTAGGGTATTCTATATTTGGGCTTGACTATAAATAATCATTTAGGCTATTCCTTATATCGTCTACAGGACGCGGGCTAGACGAATATTAGCTTCAACCCAGGATATATATTAACGCTATAGTACTTAAACTCGGGTATAAGTAACAATCTTTATATTACCGGTAGCTAGACGGGATATAGCGATAGCGCAAGCGAGTAGGTAGTTAAGCCTAGGAATACTCGATTGAGGAACCTAAAGATAAGTTAATTAGTAAGAATACTAACGAAAAGAATACCTATATCGTAGTAGGGCTTATTTAACCTACGATAGCGATTATATATATTCCTACCTATAGTCTTAATATATTAGATATTAGGCTTCTTATTAATACGTTTGGAGTACTATAAATAGTAGCGACGAGATAGCGTCTTAGGCGCGCGTATAAAGCGAGAGATAATACTCTAATAAGTAAGAAGAGTAGATATTATACTATAGGGGTTAGTTGTACTACGTAAGTATCGCGTAGTTATAGCGAAGGCAAGAATACTTATAGAAGAAGAGTATTAAATAGAGGGAGCAAGAAAGTAGAAGAAAAGTTATAATGTTTTAATATAAAAGAAAGAGGAAGGTTAGAGGATAAGAGAAAAGCCTTTTATAGACGCCAGAAATACTATAGCCTATTTGCGTAATTATATCACCTAGCGATACAAAGAAATCGAAACGCTTACGGTACAACAAAGAACTAAAGGGGTATTTACGAGAGAACAAAGAAAATAGCAAACTAGGGATCTAGAAAGGCAAGGTTATTAGTAGCGTCGAGTAGGCGGAGAGGCAGCGGGAAGTACGTAGAGTACTAATAAGGATAAAGAAAATATCGGGAAGCCAAGTACAAACTAAGGGCATTCAGACAAACCAGACGAAGACCCCTTAGGTTGTCACTAGTAGCCGCATAAGCGCCACCCTAGCGGACCGCTTGTGCTTCACTCCTCCAAACCTATTTCTCCGGCCAACAATAGGAATTACCTTCTAGGAGCTTGTGCCCCGACGGTATTACGGATGCTTGAGGAATGGTCGTAAGGATACGCCCATAAAGAGGGAGGTAATATCATAGGCCCAAGCGAGATTATATAGTATTAGCGAGCCAGACGGGGAAACATATATATATCTTTAGCCCCCTTGGTTTAAGGATCTTTAGAGATTAGTTTGAATAATAACTACTACCTACCTATGTATATCCTATATATACCCTACTTATCTATTGCTTATATGTCACTCTGCCTATGACACCTGACACCTATAAACCTAGACTTGCTCCCTACGATCGTTCGTAGTACTATTCTAGTGTTATACGTAATAGGTATATCAAACCTAGTAGCTACAACTAGCGTAATAATACTAACTTTAGCTCTCGTGTCTAATGTAGCTCTTACATCTACTAATTTCGTACGTCCCGAAAGTATAATAATAACTTTCGGAATTAGTGAATAATAATCCGAATAGCTAGAAAAGTTCTCTATAAAAAGAGGATTTACTTTAGCCACTTCGTTCTCTATCTTAATAGCTAACATTCTAGTATTAGCTTCTTTTGGAACTACCTTATATCGTTTCCTAAAAGCTAGATCTACTAGAGAAAGTACCTCTCTAAGTATAAATCTAGGTGGTACTATCGACTATTCCAAAAGCTTACTTAGCGAGCTCTTATAGGTATATCCTATTTTTGATAAAGTCTCTATAATACTATTTTATCGTAAAGGGTTCCTCAAAATCTTAGTAACCTTAATAGGTTCCTTATTCCTTGAGCTAGTAGGTACACTAGTTATTTCCTTAGCATTCTCGCTATTAATAATGTTTTGTTGAAATTGAATAGTTCGCCTCTATATAGCTTTCGCTTGTCCATATGATACTTGCTCTCTTAGTCTATCCTAAAGAGTCTTTTCTCTCGATTTCGAATACGGCTCTTCGATTTTCCTACTATTTAGCCTCTTATTTCTTATAGCTATAGCTTCTATAGTAGTATCTCTTACTACTATCCCTTGGACTATAGCGTAGCGTTTAGTATTAAGGTCTTATTCGTAAAGTAAGTCATCTAGTTTATACTCGCTTTCTTTAAAGGTCTTAATATTATCTATCTTGTTCTTATTAGTACTTCCTATCAGTTGAGCCTTTATTGCTTCTTACTTATCTCTTACCTCCTATTTTAATACTTTCTCTCGTTGCTTAAGGATATAACTATACTTAGTATTAGTAGTTCGTACTATAATTTGATTCCTTCGAGGTATATCATTATTAAACTAAACTAATAATTCTAGCTTGTTCGGATCCTAGGGTCTAATATAGATATAGTTGTTATCATCCGATTCGTAGATAACTCCTTTACTAATGAACATCTTATAGTCGTAACACTAGTTTATATACTTATAAGGTCCTTAAGGTCTCATTCCTAGAACTATAATGTTCCTATACTATTTATAAGTCTTATCGTCTCGAAACCTTTTTCTACTAGTAAAGCTACTATAATTTATATCGTAAATATCTCCTTTACTATTATTATCCTCTATAGTATTCATATAAGCTTTGTTTCTTCTCGGATTAGGCTTAGCTCGTTCCGCTATAGCCTATAGAATATATAATTTATTAAGTCCTTCTACGATTTCGTCGATTTCTTAGTCCGTTATTATTTTGGACGATATAGCCGCGGTATATATATAAGGAATAATAGGTTGCTTTATACCTTTTTCTTATAGCTTCCTTTGTTAAGTATATCTAATAGTTTCTATATCTAGCTTATCAAACCCTATAGGTAGCTTGCCTATACCTTATTCCTAAACTAAGTTATCTATATCTCTAAGGGCTATATAACTATTCTCTACTTCCTCGTAAATCACTCTGAATGGTTTTATATTATCCGTATCAAATTAGACTCCATTGGAAGCGAACCATATAGCTCTGATTTTTAGGTTGTTTGATAAGGTATATAGAAACTTAAAGATTAATACTTTCTCCGTAATTAATCCATTCTCGAGGTACTTAGTTCCGATTTCGTAGAATCTTCGGTAATAGTCGTAGATTTGATTCTAAGAGTAATTCCTATAATCAACTATCGCTTTAAATTCTAGAATATATTTCTCTAAGTATCCTATCGTACGTAATAATTACTCTAAATCCCCGTAACGATATTCCTTAAGTAAGACTTTCTGGAATTCCTCCTAAGTAGTACGATTGGCAAACCCTATTAGTCGTTTAATCTCTCTACGTTACTATATCGTCGTATAATCGGCTGAACGTTCCTTCTTCTTAATATCTTTATCTATTCTATAGTCTCTATAGTACCTATTTAGGGTTTTAAGGTAATAAGTTACTTCTCTTTTATCAAAATAAGGACTCTCGTAACTATAGGGAATAAGCATTAGATAGTAATATACTAGCCTCTTACCTATACTAGTAGAAGCAGTCGTTCTAGCATTAGTACTTCCAGAAGAAATCGACCTTGAACGAGCTTTATCCTTTCCTCTAGATGAACTACCTCTAGTGTAACCTAAAGACTCTCCTCGAGGTACTTCTCTAGTTAGGCTTTAAGCTAGTTCCTTAGTCGATATATTTTCTAGATCCAATCGAAAGTAGATAATAATAAGGCAATCGTTCTTAATTAAGTCAAATAAGATTTTTATAACTTATAATCAAACAGTAAGTAGGATTATAGTTATATACGTAACTATAATAACTACTTATAATACTACTTAATATTATATTACTTAACTCTAATTCTAATTCGTAAAATAACTTTAATAAACTTAATCCTATATCCTTAATTCTATCAAGTACCGCTTAGTACCTAGTATAATTAGCTTTTCCAAATACTCTCCTTTTAATTCCTCTCTAAACCAAGGAATCCTTTATAAAATAGCTTAGTATACTAATCCGACTTCTACGGCAAACAAAAAAGTCAAAAGAGCGTACGTTATTAGTTCTCTCTTCTTTCTAATTTTCTAGTACTATAGGTATCCTACCTCTTGATTCTACTATTCCTTTCCTCCTAGAGAGTTACACTCGATATCTGATGTACTAGGTAGTAAATCTAAGACTAGTTATTATGACTATAGTAGTATCGTATACTTCTTGTAGAGTAACTAAGTAAATAGTTCCCTAATAGTATATTATTAGATCTATCGCGAATTCCTATCTTGGTACTAATCGTTCCGTTCGTACGTATAGTCTATAGTCTTCTGTTCGTACTATGATTTGACTTAGTCGATATAGTCGAATCGATCGAATATCTAATCTATAGTCTATTTGTATAACGACTCCGTAGTAGCTCTTATAGGTATTTATCGCGTCTCCCATCTTAGCTGTCTATCGTCTTATTCGTATCGTGTAATATTTTCGGACGCACTAGAACCAGAGGACTTTCGTACTACTGCTACGAACCATATTATATTACAACTATTCCCTACGTAGGTTACCAATTTATGTGGTGGGGAAAGTCCCATCAGAGCATATAGAGTTGTAGGACGTGGAATAGAGGGTAGTTCAGTAGCAGCACTATATTTCGCAGTTATCGTCAAGTTTTGGATTGGTTAAAAAGGTTGTAAAATTGTTGTTTTCTTATAGTACAGCCCAGCTGCATTTATATATGCAAGATCCTCGCGACAGAATAGAGTTGAAATCAGGTGACAGCAAGTAACCCCGTCACACTATAATAATTTACCACTATATACCTAAATTACCTAATCTATGACTTCGCAAAACAGTGACAGCTAATACATTCCTAAGAATACCTTAGAGCTTAATAAAATAATTTTAACATTCATATGTATAAGTTATATCTATATATATATGTGTGTGTGTGTGTGTGATTACAACCCTCAGTGGGAGGTAGTCATCCGAACAATACTATTAAGATAGCAGGGCTGCGCTCCAGCGTTCAAAGAACTCCTAGAGCCTATACCCAATAAAACCCAGAAACCAGAAACCAGAACCCAGAACGAGAACCAGAACTTTCACAATTACTCTCACCCTTACTGTCACTTTAATGAGAACAAGCCAAGTCCAGCCAAGATATAGACCAAGGCCCCATCGCTGCTTTCAGGTATGAAGCTCGAGAAAGAATCGGACTGTAATCTTTAGTGCACATGGATGTAGTTCTTGTTCTAGATGAATAGACTCACGGAGCAAATAGGAGTGAGAAAAGACAACCACAGGACAGCTACGGAGAGCATGTCCTATCTTGCAATGGTGATCGATTGGCTATACGAACTTCAGCTTTATGTTCTAGACTACAGCATAGATTTTTAGACATGGCAAGTACGTCAGAGACAGTACAAGGTCCAAGGATCCCATATCAGCACTAAGCATTCACCGAACTCCTTCAGCTACGCCACGGCGATTATGGCCGAATCAATCAAGTCATGGCTCACGTTCGCGCAGCCGTCAAGCACCGACTCGACACGCTCGAAGTCAAGCTTCCGGCAGAGTCATACGTGATCACATCGAGGCCATGCACGAGCAGCTCCCTCCATAGGCACAACGTCAGAGACCGAACGTACGCACGTACGCTCACATCAAACTCTCTTCACTTGAAGATCCTTTTCATAATATATAGACGAGGCACACAAGACTCCTCAATACAGAAACGACGAAACTGGAAACTACTCAAACATACCAGGCAAGGGGAAAGAATAGTCTAGGAAGGTAGAGAGTCTATGAGTTTTACAAGAAGGCCAACCAACCAACCATAACTTGGAGAACTGATACTTCCAGTACCAGGGGAGGCCCCCCTCTCCCCCAATTATCAAGAAGATAAGAGCAGGCCAAGGCAAGCTAAGAGGTAACAGAGAAAGTTACAAACAAGCTAATATAGACACGCTAATGCATGGCTCTGTCGACTCTGTCGGCGCTATCGGCTTTATCATAGTATGAATCCTGAAAGATACGATGTACGAAGAAGAGCAATGTACAGGCAACTCATCCGAAATCAAGGGAGGCATCCCAAACTCTCTGGGTTGGCTTCACAGTCCCCAGACCAGGAACCAGGGAGGCTGACAGGCACGGAACCCGGCAACCCATGAACCCATGAACCCATGAAGAGAGGTATAGACCGTTAGTAGATGTCATATCCACCGAACTAGCATCACACATGTACTGTATAGTAAATAGGCCCCACTAGGCCGCTTTTACGTTTTCCTTCTGCCTGGTCCCCCTGGTCGATGCCACGGATCCGTTGTTTTGCAACACATAGAAATCTATAATCAAATGGTTTGTAAGATAGTCTTGATCTCCTCTATGGCATTGTTGTACCGCTGGCGCAGCTCCGCTTCCAGGGCAGCCAGCATCGAGTCGGAGAGGCTGCTGACACTGATGAACCCGTTAGTCTACGCATCCTTCTCTTCCGTTCAGCGAGCTAGAGGAGACGAACCGAAGTGGAGGACTACACCGTGCTCGACGTTGACCGAAGACGGCAAGGGCGCCAATGAAATGCAGGACTTGATGCAGCTCCCCAAACACCAGCGACGCCTGCGCTGTTGCCGTAGCCCCCCGCTGCGATCGCTCATCCTCTAAGGCAAGTATGCGGGCAACGTTCTGGGGTTCGTTCCGCTGCTGCTCCGTCTTAGGCTCCTGCGCTGGGGGCTCCGCGAAGGACGCGGCAGATGTCAGCAGCACCATGACATCCATGACGGCGAAGACGACGAGGTAGATGAGCTGGTCATTGGAGAGCACACAGTCGCACTCCAGCACGGAGGTCGCGACATCGAGCACGGCTCGGCTCATGCGCACGATGTGTTGAGCGCGGGGCGGAGAGAGCGCACTGGGGGTCGGGACGGCGAGGACGCTTAAGAGCGCAGAGTGGCACGTCCGCCCACGGCGGAGCGGATCGTGGCAGGGACACCCGGGGCTAAGCCGATGCGGTACCACGGCCGGCAGGGGAGCCCAATTGGGTTCCAGACGTTGCATGTCGTCCATCTCTGCTGGGAAGAGTGACAGCGTGGAGGGGGATAGATCGAATGCCGCCATCAGCGTCGACGGGTCGTTAAGGTTGTCCCACAAGAGCACTCCCGTCGAGGCTCCGCCCTCTCCGTCATGCCTGCCATGGCTGTTGGCTGGCACGGTCGTGGTGATGGCCGCTGTGGATAAGGGTGCATCGCTATGGCCGCTGCGGCTTTGGCTTTGGCTTTGCACTGCTGCTCGTCGCCCCGCCCGCTGTGAGCGTATATAGTCGCAGGTCTTGTTGCGATCATAGCATCGTGAACACGTCGGTTTCTCCTTGGTGCACTTGACTCGGGCCTGCGCGCATTGGTTACAGCTTTCCCTCAGCTTCTGGCTGCCGGGCTGGACACGGTAGCTGGACTCGATGATGGCATGCGAGCGGTTGCTGCTCTTGATAAAATCACCCACTGCCCGCGCGTTGTTCATTGTAGTATGGCGGACTACGCGGGGATCCGAGCTAGAGATCGGTGCGGGCGGTTTATATAGAAGAGTGCTTGGAAAAGCTAGCTGTAGTGCATTTGGGTAGTGATAGTCAGGGATTTGACCATGATTGTTATATCCATGAGCCTACTACCATTTAGAGCCTTTGAATACCAGGTTGTAGGCAACCAGCCTTCTTCCTTACGTACGAAAGTGGATGGCACAATTCATGAAATGACTGGAAGTATTCTGCCGCCTTTAACTATTCCCATTATAGAATTATATTAACGCTGTATTGACTTTTTGATACTGTGCTCTAATATAGTATTTGAGTGCCTTTTCAAAGTCTGACCTTCTCTATTCGCTCTACAATTAACAAGCTTGTTATTCTGTTCTACCTTGATTTCATGCTTTTATACATCTAGAAAGCCCTCCTTGAGCTCTTTAATTAACTAGCTACTATAGAGGTTCCTATTCCGAATTTTCCGCTAAAAACCTAGATTTCTCAGGTATATCGTATTCGTGCCTATTAACTCCTATGTTGGAATAGAATATGTGATACTGTAAGGAAGAGGACACAACAGCGGCATTAGATCTAGAGCCAGATCCGAAGGTAGTGAGGTCCCTTGCTATTTCATGAATTATATTAAGCCCCTTTTTTACCTAACCGTATGGACCGGACCGGTTGCTCCTAAACTCTCCGACAGAGTCTCGATGTACATACATCGCCGAGGTGCCTTAAACTTACAGGCTAGTTCCGGTGTACTACTTCGAGACACCAGTAGGTACCTGTTATAAAGATTATAGCTTTAATATCTTACAGGACTTGACATCAATAATTCTCTAGCAAGGTGCATAGATTGCAACTGTCATAGCGTATGCAAAAGGAAGTCCGTAGCCCCCGGCTCCATTTATGTGTTTTATTATATAGCAAGCGAGCGCGTTAACTTCGTACCGAGCTTGATACTTGTCCTTGGCGACGGTTAGTAGCAGTGGATTCTCACTAGTGATATAGAGGGTACCAACCAAGACTTGGGGTTAGGGTTACTCTGTGAATATTTTCTGGGCCAGTGAATATATTACATATCCGAAGAAAGATACAATAAGAATATCCTACAAAGGCTTAGTCTTTAAACGACACCGCTGGTGGCTACTGCGGCTAACCTAATCTAGAGGGCTTTTTTTCTAATTGCTGTAGAATAATAAGGAATAGCTTCTTTAACTACAGGGGTACCGTTCATTTCACGAGCCCAAAGTTGCACTCTTTCCATCTAAGCGGCACGAGTACGTTGTTAGGGGTCGTGGGGGTTGCTATTAGGAGCTAAAGAATAAGCAGAGTAAGCGCTACGAAGTATTGGCCCAAAAGTCCTGCCACAAGTTAGTCAACGTAGCATATGCTAGACAGGGGTTCCCTGAAATTTATCCCTTACATCTCAAACTAATATATCTACAGTGCGAGGCCATTCAGAGCCATGCTTCTACTTCTTCCTCCATTCAACACCATCTACACCTTCCATGTAATCGTTACCCCCACCCCCCACACTCAACGATGGCCTCTGTATGAGCTGGGATTCGATCTACCCACTTTCAAATCATATCCTAGGGTAGGTTCTCCTAGCATTTCTCCCAATTCTCAGTTAGCTTTGCTTTATTATTTGCTACACCTTTCTTATTTGTTTGTCTCTTCATCAACATCTATGTTGGCTCAATAGCATTAAGATCAGGGCTATTACTAGGCCAAACCAGACTTTAAAATGTCTACAAGGACCAAACTTGTTTCTGACTCTTATATGTGTGGGGACTAACTCTATCCTCCTGGATGATTGTGTCTGAATATTTAGCTATATGTTGTTTTACGAGAGGTAACAATGTTCCCTTAAGAATACCCTGCTGATATCTATACCAGTCTCTGCCTCCTTTCCCTTCTTTCGAACCGGAGGTTTATTCTCTTCAGTATACCTCCACCTAGGCTCTATTCTTTGCTTATTTCGAAGGGCTATGCGACGCATTACAGTATCAAGCACCCAAGTTACCTTATGAGCCTCTTCTGTCATAGAGTTTTGAGCAGCAAAGTCTATAGTAGCCTTCTTTTTTTTCATGGACATTATCTTCCTTCCAGATATGACAAGGCCTTCTCTCATAGTAAGAGAAACAGCCCCAGAACAAAACCTCCTTCGTCCCTTTCCACAGACGTACAATAACATGCTTACGGAATCGTTCAACTGTTGTTCTCCAGACTCTGCGACGTCTACACCGATGCCCAAGGACTACACTTGTCTCATCAAACCAAATAACATTCCGCCGGTCGCAGTCTCGGTATTTAAGACAGAATTCGAGACGTCTCTTCTTCTGCTCTATCGTTAGGCATAGCTTAACAGTAGGCTTCACCTATCGGAACACTGGCCTTATTATGGTCAAGCATATTTATTAATATAAGCGGTGAGATTGGCAATATTTCTGTTGGATGATCTACACGTCCAACATTCACAACTTCTTTTCATACATAATCTTGCTAGTAGGCTTCATGGGCACGTATTTTCTCGGACTTAACGATAAGTACCAAAAAGTACAGCAACCCACGTAGTCATGATTAATGCGGGCAGGCGATCAAAATGCTGTTTCTCGTGCCGCGAGCGCCGTGTCAAGGTGCCTCTACCCCCTTTACTGCCAAGGTCTTCCTGGCTGACAGTGTCGCCCTTGGCTCTAGTGTGACTTTCAAAAACCATGTTGTTGACGTTGCACATAGGCTGGACGGTTATGTCCCGGCCACCCCGACTCCCAGGATTTTGTTCTTCGCCCACAGAATAACTATGCTGAGATTAGAGTGCAGACACGGTTGAGAGAGGAATCACAGAGAGAATAGTACGGGCCACAAAGGGGACCGCCACCATTCCGCAAGGCATCCATATCACAAGTAGAAGATTAGCTATATCTTTACTACGAATTCGTACGGGAAATCCTTGAAAATCTAGGCCAACTAATCGTTGAACCATAGTCTCTTCTTCTAGATCTATAACCCTTCGCGACTTGTCTGTTATTTGTACTCGAGATGGTTTTCCCTTCAAAATGACACTTTAAGGTCGTACGAGAGACGTTATATATTACTATAGACTTTTATATACTAAGTTGGCGGTTGGTTTCAAGTGCTTGAAGGGCAAGGATAATCTATATCTTTCGTTTGTAGTAGATCCTTTAGCTGGTTATTGAGAAAATAGTAGTATAAGATAAAGGAGTGATTTTATTATGAGGGGTGACTACTCGCTTGTGGTATATGTTAGTCCTAAATATAAAACCTCAAGCCTAAAGTATTACTTCAAGTTAGGGGCATCTCTCGATATTTCAACCCTGGTCCCAATTTGAATGCCGTCTACATTAAGTTTTGGCATAGTTCTGTTACTCTCAGCCTTGTTGTTAAACGTAGCACCCTCATCTAGCATAACCCAAGTACCGCTATCAGTACCAGCACTCTGTGTGACCCTTGGTGTATTGCGTCTATAGCGATCATAAACCTTGGAACCTGGCGCTGTGTTGGAGACAGATGAGTTCACGCCTAGATGGCGTTTGCATATACGTAATAGCGGCTGTAACGCTGGGAAACAGGATACCCATATACCGACGTGGATTTCCAGATCTGTCCATACTGAGGCTGAGACAATATTGTATGTTGTATTTACGGCCATATCGATATTAACGATGATAAGGAGGCGTACGAGTCCGCAGGCTACTGCTACTAGTGCTAAGGGAGTGTTTAGTTGAAAATGTACGGAGATCGTTCCCGGGTTTACATACCGATCGAAAAGACCATGATAAGCCGTGGTTTCAATGCCACGGCGCTTGACTTGATAATCCATAGTGGGAGCAGAAACAATACGACATCAAAGAAGATTCCCATCGCAGCATGCGTGTACATCAAGTCGGCTTCTCTTGTAGCGCTATAACACTTAACTCCCTCTCGTCCCTTATCCCATAGATCTCTATTCAAAACCCCCAATTATCAGCTCAGTTAGATGAATAGAGAGATTGCTAAGGTAAAATATGATATTGAGTCTTACTTTACTGGCCAGCATTCAAAGAGCAGTCCACAGAAAGCTCCAATGGTCAAAGCAGAAATTCCGGCAGCAAGGGCGACTATTATGTTTCGAAATAACTCTGTGTAAGAGTACATTAGATTTAGAGCACGGAACCACAGAAAAGCTGAAGAAGACTTACTCTGTCGTACAAGGCCATTTATGAGTCTTGGTAGAAATGCCGTAATACCCAACCGCACAATTCCAGTGCCACTGAAATACAATAGCTGCATCGTTGGGAGGCTCTTTTAATACATCAGCTTCGTGTATGACTCCAAATAATACTATATTACAAACACTGAAGAAACGAGCAAGACCAGCTGGATTGTTTGCAGCAACATCAGCTTGCTGTTGACCAACACCATAATCAACGGCTATAGTGGTTAGTAACTGTATTTCTGAAAATAGTTGACAGATACATACCTCTAATCTCCAAAGCTGAAAGGGCTATAGCGAGGACCTATTGATAAGTAAGAATATATTCAACTCGAGGGTAACTCGAAGGCTTGTCCAGATGTTGTCTTACCAGTGCTATACCGATTATTTCATCATCAATGCCTACATTCTTGGTTATGAAAAATCTCGAGTAATATCTTAAGCCACAAAACGCAATGGAGAGGGTGATGAGTACGATGTTCAGATCTCTAGATATAAACCCTCGATCTGCAACGTATCGTTCAGTGAGATGGCTCATTATACTGCCTCACAAGTATATATCAGAAGAATATTGCTAGAAGCTGTATTAAGCCACAGTGTCCTTATAGAACAGAGGTTGAAGGGTTGATTGCGTCACATCTCATCCCTTAATAAGGGATATATATATATATACTAATGATATAGTCACGTGAAATCATGTGATATACATACACGTGATTAGTTACCTAATTACTAGTATTACAGGTAGGCTATAATACTCACTTCTTGCACTCCTACTTGGTACTTCTTTGATCTAGCACTCTTCACTCTATATTTGATTGCACTTATACTCCTACTGTTATCAAGTCCAAGTTCATCCTTGGAACTTTGGAATATAGTAGCCTCTAATAGTAAACATATGGGTCAAGATTGTAGGCGACAAGGAGAGACCAACAGACAGCCTGCTTATACTGGGAGTCTCTGTCTACCATTAAAGCACATGTCTGGAAAGTTCAAGTTTAATTATAAGAAATCACTCAAAGCTAAGTAGGAAAAGGAGGGATAGAAGTCGACGGAAGCAGTCCCCGCTATAGTAGCGTACACTGAGGTGACAATTGGGCAAACTCCGCCAACACCTTTCTTTCGGGCCCCGTAGCTACAATCCTCAACAACTCAGCTCGAACCTAATTCGAAGCATTATCTTACGTATATAAAATAGTAGAGAAACTCGGCCAATTCAAGGCAGCAACGCCACCTTCCTGGCTACCATCAACCTAGAAGAGAAGAAGCATTGCGCCAGCTACGCTATAAGGACCGATCAAGATTCCTCTGGGTTGATGCAATATGTATAAATCAGGGAAAACCCACAGAGAAAATTGATCAAGTTCAACTCATGGGAGAAATATATAGCGGCGACCTAATTTAGCAACCCCAACTCCGATAACAAATTCATGTCAGAGTGATCTCCAATTTTAACCAGCTACTATTTCTCCTATTTTACATGTTTGTTTCTGAGCGTCAAATACCTATATTAACAACAAGCGTTGGATTGAAATGGTGAAATTTACCAGCGTGATTAGAAATCTATTATGGTAGGTACTTCTGCCTATGGGAGTGAATTCCTTTTCCATTTTATTAATCTTTATCGCTTAGGTGTCGTTGTGTCCTTATATCGCCCTCAGGGTCGTATGAGTTGAGAGAACTTCTCAGTCTTGCCTCGATGTTTTGTGTCTCAAGTTTTTTCGATTCAACCTCAAGACGCCAAGCCTCGACTAGCTTGAGTGTGGAATGCGGCTGGTCATAAGGTGCCTAACCTCTTTCAATCATCAAGTAACAAGACTGGAGAACGCCTTCTTACCATATGTCCAGCTGCGGCAAGTTCAACATGCCATAATCCATCAATCATCTTCACTGTGCCTGCAGACGTTCCTTCTTTGGTCTCCCACGGCAATGGCAATCTCTCCAGGTTTCTAAAGTGAAGATATCCTTCAAACCGCATCTCATCCAGATATCTCCTAACACCAACAGGATTGACAATCCAATCATTCACACCAACAAATATCAAAACATCAACATTAGCATCGCCAATCAATCTGGTTAGCGCTGGAACTGAAGTTAAAGCGATGCCACCCGACCTTGAATATCTCTCCTCGATAATGGTTGATATTATTTCGAATGGAATTG
Organism: Coleophoma eucalyptorum; assembly: GCA_026120035.1. Classification (NCBI taxonomy): domain Eukaryota; kingdom Fungi; phylum Ascomycota; class Leotiomycetes; order Helotiales; family Dermateaceae; genus Coleophoma; species Coleophoma eucalyptorum. Next base: position 205,932 of record JALRME010000031.1, read on the forward strand.
CTTTCTGCTGAGTTTGATTTTCAGCTTCTAAATTATCTAGAACCTTGGGTTCAGCAAATAGTTCCGTTATTCCTTTAAGCTCCGGATAGCAAGCATCTTGTGTAGAAGCTTCGCAGGTCAAGGTACGGTCCCAATTATGGCCCTTTTTTGAGCTCAGCACTGCAGCTTTGAGGGTCGGCTCGCAGTAATCTCCAACAGCACCGCATACAACATCGTCCGGGAAAGTAGCACATGCATCCGCTAGGTTTTCGCATCGAGCCGCAATAGGAGCCATCTTGGCACACTCGGTCTGGTTCAATATCGGTGGGATAGAGTCATGTTCAAAACAGCTAATGTCGTATAAAGTCGAGAATTGTGCAGCTGGAGAAACCCACCCATTTCCAATAATGACAGAGACAAGAGGTATCGGGTCTTCGGCTAGAATATTCGCATTGTAATCCAGGATAGCAGCTCCATACACTGGTATGTATTGACCGGCGTAAGATTCACCGGCAACGTATAGTGAGGCATGCTCAAGATCCTTAAAAGCCACACGAAATAGCTCCAGAGCCACGATGAAATCGGGGGCAGATTCTCCAGAGCGTTGGGGATATGCGTCAGGGTTTTCCGAATCATCCACGTAAGAAAAACCAGTTCCAGCTGGCTGGTCCAAGTATATGACGTTGAAAACTTCAGTCCATGCGTCGGGGTTGAATTCTGTTGTGTTTGTGTCCAGATTAAAAAGACACGGGCCATGAAGTATCAGCATTCCTATCATGGAGGATGCGCCAGGTCCACCGTCAAGCCAGACCAGTAAAGGGGCGTCTTTGGCCTGCACATGGCGAGCTGGGTGATACCCTAGCTGACTTTTAGTGAGAGCTTCGAATGAGTGCGGAGTTGGGGTAAGAACAATAGAATAGATGTCTCTCTCCCACGTCAGCCCATCCGGTGAAGTGCTTTCCACCTCCGTTGCACAGCACGCCGTCTGCATGCTCTTTGACTCGAATTGCGTTGCCTGATTTGCGCGGATGCTTTATTGTTCGGTAACTCGCGTTGGCATTTCTGGCGAGCAGTATAATAAGCGCCAAAAAGAGAAAGCGTGCTTGTTGTAACATTTTGTACTTGTGTTGCAAATGAATTACTCGAGAGCAGTCATCGACGAGGTGTTAAAACCCTATTGTGTGGGCAACGGACAAAAGTCTCCCCCGAGCTTACCTGTGCCACTGACGACGTTCTAATCGCTAGTGAGAGGCCACATTGGGAGATTTCGCCAGACGTAATGCTGCACTGATGGTATTTGTGCTATAAACCCAGCATCGTCATCAAGCGCCTCGGTTCTCAATTTTCCAAAGAGGAAGGCCGCAGTCCTAGTGCTTACTGAGGCAGGTGTTAAGATAATGGTAGACGACACAAAGTAGTGTAGTTGCCGATTCGAGACAAAGATTAGTGTAAAACATTTTGTGCACACTACAAAATATGCCGTCAGATGATTCCATCAGTACAAAAATCCCCACGTCGTAGTATGCACTGTCGTCTAGACATAATTCGAAATGTTATCTCGACCGACTTTCGGGCTTTGGATCTGGAGGTACAGACAAGCCGCATATTCATCCATTAGCAAAATTTGCTCACTTAGTACGATCGAAGCCCTTCTATACTTTCCTACAAGTACGGCAGACCATCAAAGGAGCTTTATTGAAGTCGCTATAAAGTGGCGCACAAATGCTCCGGTAAGCTCATCGTTTGATGCTGGGCCTTGCAGAATATTTAGCTAGTACCAGTATAAGTTACAAAGGGTTTACTATAAAATCATAGGTCCGCTATATTTGCTTCCCGGGCTCTAATTCCGTGGCTGAGATTAATTTTACAGACATATTTGTCGTAGTTAACGTCAATTAGATTCTAAAGATTGGAGAAAATTCGATTTGTATTCGCTGGCAACACTCTCCAGTGTTCAGAGTGTTCTTCAACAAGAAGCTCGATGTATTTCGTCACCTATCTACCCGTTGGCGCTTTTTAAGCTCTGGTATCAATAGCTAATAGTAATATCAAGTCAGTGTTATTGTTCCTACTACAGCTATCATTATCAACAAGCGATTAAAATGTACAGGTTCTTCACGATATTAGGTAAATACAGTGACTTACAGGGGACAACCCAATTGGTACTTATTAAGTCTATATAGATTTGGCGTCTAAGAAGTAAAAGGAAATTTAGGCTATGGTAGATATGCCCACTAGACCATAACCCTTCGTACGCTATCGACAATAGCATGCTCCTCGCTCAATTTAATACACACCATTTAGTCTCTAACCACTTAGCAAACCTAACACTAGGTGTATCCACCGCTCTCCAGAATACATCCGCCGCCCAAATGACAAGGCTAATATTAAAGAAAGCTGCCAGCATGAAACCCGCACTATAGGCCCAGCCATCGGTACCTGTAATTCCCCATGCCCACCTTTCGATTAAGTAGCCAGCAGTGTGCAAAACAGGGCCATGCATTAGGTAGATTGCATAGCTGATCCGGCCAAAGTACTGCACGATGTCTGTATTGAAAACCCTCTGCCAACACGGCGAGCGTGCCACGCACGCTACGAACAGCATGGACCCAATCATTTGCCAGAAGCGGTACTGGTCTGTAAACCACTCCGGTACGAACAACGCGAGCATTTGCCAGCCCGGAGTTTGCTCGAATTCCCAATCTGGGCAGGACATAAGGTAGAGCGCCAGTATCGAAAGGGCGAACCATAGCCTCGGTTTTGGTTTCTTCTCCATGTAGTTAGATATCTGATCAACGGGCAGCAGTGAGATTTTTGGTACAATGGAAGAAGGGGTGTGACCACCGCGCATCACATCCAATTCTGCCAAGATCATGCCACTCAAGAAGAGGGCCATTTCCCAGCGATCACTTTGAAGGACGAACCACATGATGCCTCCGAGGCAGAGAAGTCGAATGCCGGTACGGAGTCGTGCGGTTCCAAGGATGATGAGAAATAGCATCATGGAACAGCGATACTCAACAGGGATGGTCCAGAGATGTACATCATACCCAGTACTGCCGCCGAACTTCTCCCAGCCCCAGACATGAACGAAATTGAACATTTCGCCAATCCAATTCTCTAGTTGTCCCAGTGTTGTATTCATACGTGGTGGATGCCACTCAATCACGTTTTTCAGAAATGTCTTATTGTCGGCGAACGCTCTTGTCCACTCGTATACACCCAGTCGAAGTAAAATCATAACTATGAATGTCGATATCATGGGTGGAATGAATAGTCGAAAGCCCCTTCGAAAAATAAATGAGATCATCGTGTTGGCCAAGCCCTCAAATGAGCGAGTATGAATTTGTTTCATCGGCTTCAGCGAGAGGGCGTACCCTGAGATGACGAAGAAGACGCAGACCATCGATGGCCCGGCAACTAACAACCTCACGAAGGGGAGTTTCCAGATCTCGTAATGGCTATCGTGACCCCATCCTTCAGCAACTTTGAAAGAAGTATAAGAAAGATGACAGAAAAAGACGAATAACGACGCCAACCCTCTCATGCCATCTAAGTACGCCGTTGCTCCGAGTTTGTTGTTTGATAACTTTTCTCTTGTGAAACTATTGGCTATAAAACTGGGTGTGAAGAATATCGTTATTCTCAATATTGGGGATATCCACGATGATATCCGAAAGGCTTTTGAGTAAGATTTTGAATATAACATCGGCGAGGTGATCCATCGCATCGTTGCGAACCTAGAATTGATATCGGCTTTTCTCCCTTCAGTCTCCATATTAGACAACAATTTCTCTTTTGTCAAGGTCAGCTCGGCCTCTTTTAAGGAACAAGTTTTCGATGCTGGATAGTCATTTGTTGTCTAGGAATGTAAGAATGTAATGTAAGAATGTAGCAATATAGCGAATTAGAAAGAGACTGCCACCAACTCTATATAATCGTTAAGTAGGAAAGAACAGATCTGCCTACTGAGCTACAGATTTTCAAGCAAAGGTCGAAGATCTGTGCCAAAATGACCAAGCTCTAGCTTTAGCGCGATAGATATGTAGTATGGAATAGTACTCGGACCGAATTATCAAAGTCTACTTCCCTCAGACATGGAAACAAAATGAATGCTTCTTCTATCAGGCTACTAAGTCCCGGAACTTTGTAGTAACGACAACAAGATAATAATGGTAAAAAGATGTCGAAAGAGGTTGAAGAATCTTGCTATAAACTGTGATCATTGAGGTGAAGTAGAATGTAAAGCAAAATAGAAGGATAGAAGAAGTTTGGAAGTTATGTCGATAAATAAACGAACACTGTCCTTTGTTGGTAACAGGCAGTTGTAGGGCATTTCCTAGTTGCCTGAGTATCTCTACGTAATAGAAAGGACAATCTGATACTCAACCAAGTTAGGAAATTGGTAGCCGGTGTCACGCATCTATATATAGAGTTTTTTTGTAACCATGCAAGTAAGACGACGTCCATGTTCGACATAGGATGATACAACCATCCGAATTTTTGCTGTCGTGGGCAGCTAGAGAGTTTCAGACTAGAGATAAGATCGCTAGAATGTTTCTATTGTCGATCTTATTCTCAGTTTGGAGTTACTCGCCGCAAGACTCGCCCCACGGACTCGAGTCTTCTTCGATTGCGCTGCAATTAAATTTCTCTCTACGCGCCCGAGACCTCAGATCCCATTTGCATATTTGCATTTTGAAAGACCAACCTACCGGCCAACTATTACCGACACTCCTACTCCAACGAGTATATAGCAGCGGTAGTAGAGCAAAGAGAATCGAGATAACTCCGACGACCTCCCCGACCACCGACTGAACCTCCCTATTGATTTATACCCGGTCTCTGATCTAGCCCGAGCCCGTCTCGTCCCGTCCCGTCCCTTCAATTTACATGTCCATAACATCAAACTTCATGAAGGCAATCCATAGCTGCCATCTATTCCCTCCAGACAGTTTTACATGAGCAAAAGCTTGAACAGCCCTAATGGGAGTAGGAGAGTAGATGTTAATACGCACTAGTCGATAAGAAATCCCATTTCGTATTTTGCTTCTTCTCGGCTTCAATCGCTCTAACGATCTCCATTACTTGGAAATCAAACAGGGATGAACTTTCATTCGCGCCGGCTGAAATTTGAAAATTATCGACCGCGCTTTCGAAAAATGGTCGTGTGCAGTAAGCCAGCTGGAAGATTCCAGAACAAGAATATGAGCACCGGTTGATAGAGTGAAGGGACTGCTTGAACAGATGGGACGCGCCAACTCCAGCTATTAGAGATACCGAGGAAGCCGTAAGGGGACCAGGCGGCAACAACTAGTCGGCACATTTTTATTAACAAATCTAGTATGCCAGGTACACAGTTAGTGTTGAAAACTGCGGTCAGAAAAGGCGGATAGGCAAGTCCAATCATAGCGGCCTGGCAGCATTACTTACAACGCCTTCTAGGCCGATCAGAGTTCGACCAGCTATAAACACACCACTCCCATTTGCCGCAGTCTGCAAAGAAGTACCCAATAGGAACACGACGGACGCCAAAGTGATAGACTTTTTAAGGCCCAGGGTGTGGGAAAGCCAAGGAGCAGCTAGCATGCTAAGGACGCCTCCAATTGTCTGCGCAGTAGCGAGGATTGAAAGATAGGAACTAGTAGGATAACTAAAATCTGTACTATTCTTAGTTCTAACATGTCCTAATACAGTCTTCTACGAATCTTTGTTCCATTCCGAGGTGCTCTGAAGCCCATTTCCAAAGCTGATCAAGTGTGATGCGAAACGAGGACAGGTCAGGAGAAATCTGAGCCTCAAAGGGTAGCCAACTCTGAACCACGGCTTCTTAAGTTTTGGAATAACATCCTTAACCCTGATGGCCCAGTTGACATTCGATGAGAAGATCAGCCTATGGCAGGCCAAGGTTAGTGCAGAACCACCGGCGTTGAGCGCCTCAGTATCTCACTTCTCGATGTATGTATATAAATCTAACTTAAACTTGAACGTTGATCCTAATTCTTCATATATCAGACCTCTGATGGTCCTCATGCCTTGCGTGGCTGTCAGTTCTACCAAGAAGTAAATTACATCTTTTTCTCCACATCTTGTTCGTTTTTTGACATGTAACTGACGTTGGTTGATGCATCACTGTAGGAACCAGAATGAGAAAGGGCGGCTATTATCTTCGCTGGAGAGGCAATTTGTAGACGTGTTCCCATTGCATTGGCGCCAGTTGTATGCCTCCGGCGCTAGTAATTATTAGGAAGGGGATTTGAAGCCTTTGGAGAACTCCTTTCCCGGATATCTAAAAGTTCTCACCCTCTGCCTACGTCTGTTCGAGATGATACGATCTGCAACACTGAGTGCAATTTCCAGCATGGTTCGCCCAGTCCCCGCAAATTCCGCAAACCCCGCACACGCTGGACATGATTCGGCATCTCCTCTTGTGGCGCACGCGAAATCTTTACATGGCTGCCCTCTCACTGCATCATGGTGCACCTCCGCTCGGAGGGTGCTCGACGGAATTGTGCATATTACACCAACAAAGTTAACGAAGGTAGCGAAGATGTCTCGGACCCCAAAGCGATGCGGGGAAACGGTGATGTACCCCTCCCTATCTTAGATATACTTACTACCGTGAATCGCAGACTGTGAACTCACCATCGTCGCTGTTAAAAATTCAACCTCATCCAACATCTGGCGGTACCTCTAGCAGACTTAGGTGCGATGAGATCATTGGAAGACTTTATAATGGCCAGTCCCACCGAGTCAGGCTTACAAGAATCGCATTCCATAGGCCGCAAACGCAAGGACTCTACAGCCCAGGAGGCCAGCATAGGACGCGTAGTCAAGCACCGCTCATCTCAGGCTTGTCAGTCTTGTCGAACGAGGAAGGTTCGTTGTGATTTTCTCGCACACGGTTCCTGCTGTACAAACTGTCGGTTGGACCATGTGGACTGCGTTGTCGTGGCCTCGAGAAGGGGCAAAACCAACCGCACCCACAGCAAGTGTATTACCCAAATTACAAAGTCCCTCCCTCCTCAACCCGCAAATATACTGAGCAGCTCGGGTCCAAATGCGACGAAAAGCGACAGCCGGACAAGCTATAAGGCGATATATACACCCACAGCCCCCAGTGGTTCTGGCCATGTTCCGGCCTGTGTGACGTTTGATGAAGACCATGATAAGCTGAGAAGCGATCAACAGCCTACCTCCAACGGCGACAGTGCAAATAGTCTAGATAATGCACCTTCTGAGCCTTACGATGAAATCTTTAACCTTGCGTCAGGGACAAATTCTTTGAGCCAATTTCAAAGTTCGCCTGGCATGGCGCCGCTTCCCGCCTTTATTACCCCATTGTCCCGTTGCGTTTCGAGTGAAGATTTAGACTTTCTAGCACAAAAGGGTGCGCTTATAGTGCCAGAACCCGACTTACGCGTGGAGATTCTACGAGGCTACTTATTTAGTATTCATCCATTCATGCCGATGCTGGACGCCAGTGCATTCGTCCATGCAATCTTGAACAATCGAGAGGACAGCCAAATTAGCCTCTTGCTATTCCAAGCCGTTATGTTTGCTGGGTTGAATTCTCTAGGGTCGCACGGGATCTATCGCTTGGGCTTTAAATCAGTCAAGGATGCCCGCAAAGTGTTCTTTGATCGCGTCAGGCTCTTGTACGAATTTGACGTAGAAACAAATAGTGCGTCAGTCTTGCAGTCATTGATTTTAATGAGTTCATGGTACGGCAAGTGGAACGAGCGAAGAGATACATGGCATTGGACCGGCTTGGCTTATGACATTGCACGAAGAATGGGACTGCATCGCGAGCCGACAAAAAGATATGCGTCTGAAAAGGTACGGCGCTTCCGCAGGAGACTCTGGTGGAGTTTGTACATACGTGATCGAATGATTGCACTTGGAACTCGCCGGCCAATGCGGATCCGAGATGAAGATTTCGACGTGGCTATGCTCACCTTAGAAGACTTTGATAATGTATCCCTAGAAGAATCCACCGAAAGGCAACCGCTCATCGAGAGCGCAGAGGAGAACACATCTACCGCTCTTATGTGCATTCAGCTTGCGAAGCTATGTATATATATCGGACACGTAGTATCGTCTCAGTACACTGTCCTGAACCCCCAACTAGATCTTCCACAGACGATGATGGTGGTGTCGAAGCGCAACGGGGAGCATACCCGAGAGCTTGAGAGCTTCGACAGTGAGTTAAATGAGTGGTTTCAAGCACTAAGTACCATTGGGCGAAGAGTCGGTTCGCCCAATACTCAGGATGGCTCCCACAGCTGTACTGAAGTTCACTGGTCAATACTAAATTTAACATATCAGACCGTAGTGAACGTCCTCCACCGTGCTCAAGCGCTACAGCCCCACCCAGACACTTCAGAGGCCCAGATTGTACAAATATCGTCGAGAACCAAGGTCAAAGATTCTGCATGCAGCTTGACAAAATTTGCGCAAAGTATGCTTCGTCATGACCAAGTCCGTTTTCTAGGCCCTATCGGCGTTACAGCACTCGTGGCAGCCTCTCTGTCTCACATGCTGGATATCAGCTCTGGCGATGAAGATGTGCGTGATGCCGGCACCTTCCGCTTGCATCAAAGTTTCCAAGTCTTACTGTCACTCACAGGAATCTACGCATCAGCAGATGCTTCAATCTCTTTCCTCGCGTCCGTCGCTCAAAAGGCTGGTATTCCTGTTCCCGCTCAAATTATTGCACCGGCTGCAGACTTTATTTCCGCTTCAGCAGAGGGTCTTATGAGGCCAGTGGGAGGGGAAAAACAAAGCACTGCCTGCAAGGACTCAATGGGATCCCTCGGTGAAAGGTGTGGTTTGCCAAATGAGCAACCCAATGCTCTTAATACAGAATGGCAGGTCAATCCCTTTCAAGTTTTTCCGCGATCAACAAATAACCATCTACAACCACAAACATTGCCGAATAGTGATGGACAAGCTCAAACTATTAGCAACATGATGCAACCAAATGACCCATCATTGTCCGGTCATGGGCCGACTGACATGGGTAGAGATGTCCCGAATAAAGAACATCGCATTGCGCAGTTCGTCGATACAACTCTTGGAGGACTTTCGAACTCAGCTGCTGAAGTATCTTTATTCGACTCAAATAACAGCATGGATGCTGGCATGGACTTTGAATCTATGGCTTTTAATTACAACTTCTACGCAGATGCTTTCTGGTTCTCAGATGGCCATCTCTAATAAGGCTGGCAATTAAAACAACTTTCTGGTGGTGCTCGGGCCCAAGACGCGCCTGCCGACGGATTGCATAGTTCTTCAAGTGGTGGAGCAAGCTTCAAGTTTGCTGGCCTTTGAATCAACGCCGTATGATATCCTCTCGGCTTATTGACCGATAACCCAAGGAAGATAGCTCGAGAATATGCACCAAAATAGAGTATGCTTCTTCAGTACACACGATCAGATGAAAGGTGTTAATGCGTAGCGCCTATCTATAGTCTAGATCGACAACTTCTCTCCTTATTAAACCCAGGACTGCCGTTTCATCACTGAAGACAAAAGAATCGCCAGTTACTTTATTTCATGGAATACTGAGACATGCCTCCACGAATGGCAATGGGACGGATATAATGTGTAAGGAAATCTTCCTCTAGTTTTGATTCATTTTGCCTAGTCTTGACGAAAGATGGTGCATGCAGCAGCGTTCCTGAAGGAGCTTAGGGCTAGTTGTAAAACCGACGCATGTAAAACATCTACTATTTCGTAAATAAAGACTATAACTATTGCCTGTACATTACTGTTTTATATGCATACCAGCGCTAAGGGAATCTGGCTTGGACATCGGCGGCACCCAGGCCCCGCGCCCACGAAATTTGAGGGTGAAATGACGCAACTTTCCAGGCTTCGCATACATAACCGGCTTAGGCCTCTTTGAGCTGTAGCAGTGATATTCGGAAGACCTTACGGCTCTAGTTTAGTAACCGCGGTCTTAATATAGGCGATTTGGTTCATTCTATTATGTTAAGCTAATGGTGGTTGGAAACCAAGCCCGGTTATCAAGTGGAATCGGTCGCTGAGTGGTCATATAAGTCACCGAGGAAACGGCCTTCACCGAGGATCGGTGGTTATTGCATACCTCTTCTAAGGATAATGAATTTCCTACTGGAAGGCTCGGCAATCGGCAAATGGAACATTTTAGTCGTCCTTCAAATTTGATATACCAACCATAGATTATATATGGCCCTAGTCATTGAACAAGTAGGTACTGTAGCATTCTCGCTGTACTCGAATCTACCACGCTTGCGAGTGGTACTAAAGCCTCCATCACACTTGATATATCTTAACGAAGCGTGTTGTAAACTACAAACATGCCTGGAATAGTGCAAGGCACCGTTCGCTACAATTTGCCAGATCTGTCCGTTCGACCTGAAGACCGCGGACTTTTCTCTGGCCCGGCACACAAAAGTGGAGAAGATGTTGATGTCGACCTGTACGATCCCAGTACGGCGCCAGAGATTGTCCAAGGACCCGCCGGGCTCGACATCCAGGGTTTCGCGTATATCAAGCATCGATCCAGCCTTAATGTGGATGAATGGTTGACGGGCAACAATGTCGAAGAAAAATATGTCCCTGAAGTAGAGGAGCTTGTTCGCCAGGTCACCGGCGCGAGAAGGGTGATTGTGAACCACCTAGGTATTCGTAAGCGTTTGGCTGTGAACAATACCAACCCAACTTTTTATCGCAAAGCTGGCGACAAACATGACGAAACAGTGAAGCAACTAACAGAAGGAAATTCTCCGTGGGGTAAGTCAACGCATCCTCAGGAGCTCCACACTCGACAGGGAATCATATTTATATGATGCAACTAACACTTTTCACAGTCAATGGGAGGCAGGATGCAGGCCTTGAGCCCGCGCGCTTTGCTCACTGCGACTACACACTCAAGGGTTTGAAGCGCACAGCGAGGTATTGCCGGAAAGATATTACTGCCGCTGCGCAGGAGGCTATTGATGCTGAAGATCATAATACGGAACCTAAGCGCTATGCAGCTTATTCTATCTGGCGACCGATTAAGCCTGTCAAACGTGACCCTCTAGCCGTAGCTGATTGGCGTACAACCGACATTAATACTCTTCAACCCATTGAATACAGAGCTACGAGTAACGTATTGGATAGTGGCGAGTACATGCTTGAGCAGTTGACGCAGACGCCGAAGGCTAAGGACTCTGGACAGAGATGGTATTGTAAACCTAATCAAGATCCTGATGATGTCCTGATCCTCAAGTTCGCCGACACAGCGTCCGAGAGGGATCCAAAGATTGCAGGTTCATGCGCACATTGCTCTCCTGTATTACACGGTGTAGATTACGAGGAGCCAAGGATGAGCGTAGAGGCGCGAGTGATGGCTTTTTGGTGAATGAGTTGCCATATTAAGGCCGTTTTTGGACAATGAGTCCAGTTATGCACCAGGTCTTAGCTATACTATCGAGTTGATATGAGGATTATACGATGGGATCTATGATCATCAAATTGATGACGCTTAATAACATTCATTTAAATGCATTCATTTCTGATCAATACCATAGCTATGCTCAATATCAGATATATATGTTGTAAATATAGTAACCTTAGTTAACATTCATTCAGAAGGGTACGAAACTCAATATTCACTTCTCCAATAATATTGTACATATTTTCAAGCTGACCAATTAGAACACTTGCTATGCTTAACAAACTTGATACCCAATAATCACAGAATTCATAGTAAGGTCTCAAACATAACAATGCACTACTCAGGAGCAGTGCCAAGATACATTAAGCAAATTCGATATTATACAACTTTCCTAGAAACTTGATAGCCATGTGTTCTAACTACGTGACGATACCCACGAGTAAAGTGGGCATGTCGGCACAAAGAGTCATTGATGGCAGGCTCGTAGGAAAGTTTTAATAGCGAACATAATCTTTGCTAGACTTGCTTGATTTATGGTAGAACGAGCTAAAGACTTGTTTGAAGGTGTTGTCATGTTTCACAGCAGCAATGCTGACTCTCGAATCCAGCCTCTGACGTCAAGGACTATCCTGTGGTACTATAATTCAACAGGATCCATGATTTAATAGCTTAATTCTCCTTGAATTCCACGTGTTCTGTGTTTTCAGACTTCTCCCTACGCACCTGCTCTGCGAGGCGCATTTTCGGCATCTGCTTCGCAACCTGCACAGTGTCGAAAATCGACTTTGACTTCGCGAAGATGGCATCAATTTCTTCTAAAGATCTCCCAGCAGTCTCTGGATAGAAAAAGTACACGATCGGAACGAATGATGCGCATGTGACGGTGTAGATGATGCTAAGCCACTGTTTATTCTACCAGTACCTAAACTTCGTGACTAGATCGTACTCACAAATATCTGTAGCTAATATCTGCGAAGCCAATCGGTGTGACTTCAACAACCTATAATTTGTAAGCATCCTTCAAATATCTCCTTAACAGCTGCAATTCAGCTTACTAAAAAGTTGAACAGCCAACTAACGGCAGTGGAGATACCACATACAGCAGCCCGGAGCTGCACGGGGGCAACCTCACTAGCATACAAGAATGGAATTCCTATGAAGCCCAGCGTGTAGACGAAGTAATACAGGTACCTATTGACTGAGTCAGATAATCCAAGCCTCAGGGCTTAAAAATGGTTAACGAACAAGAAGAATACGGCCGCTTTCAAAGCGGCAGGGTTGCCCAACGATACACAACCAGTAACGCAGGCAAGGCACATGCACATTCCTATCGCACTAGATATCATCAGGGGTCTTCTACCAAACCTATCCACAGTGAATGAGCAAAGAATTCCCCCAAAGATGATACAAGCCTGGGATGCTGCTGCGAGCGCACCAGCTTCGACAGGTGGGAACTTTAGGCTCGATTCGTAAATAGTTGGGGTATAGAAGGCTATTGCATTTACTCCAGTAAACTGAGATATCAGTATTTATCAACGATAAAGGTTTTTATCAACTACCTGAAGCATGATCTGTACGATCGAAGCCAACATGGCCCGATGAAATATCCTCTGTGGGCCCATGGCGAATATTGAGTCGAGACCAGCATAATTAGCCGACATCCTCAGAGCAAGCTCGATGTCCTCAATTTCTCTATCAACAACCTCTTGCTTGCCAGGGTGTAGCACTTCCAGAATACGTCTCGCTTCATCATGTCGATCTTTCAACTTCAACCTATACACAGTTAGGTAATAGGGGTTAGCCAGTATTCAACATCGAGAAAAGTTATTTTGAATTACCATCGCGGGCTCTCCGGAAACATGAAGATGGTTGACATCACGATAATGGATAAGACCCCTGAACCAGCTATTGGGAGCCTCCAAGTCACCGGTCCGGTAGTGAATGACATGCCAAATGATATCCAGAGCGCCAATGACAGTCCTGTACCACATGAAATTCCGACTGATGCAACATGAGAGCCTCTGCTTTCAGACCTAGACAGCTCAGACTGCCATACGGGGATAGTTGCAACAATCCCTCCTACTCCTAATCCTATAAAGATGCGGCCGATGATAAATTGGGCCAGAGAATAAGAAGTTCCCATGAGTATAGCGCCAATCAGCTGGGCGGTAGCGGCTAGGAAGATAGTCATCCGACGCCCTAGAAGGTCGCCCAGAAAAGTACAAGCCAACGCTCCAAAAACACCAAATAGGGTATATAGTGCTACCACTGTCCCTATTCAACAAAGTGATAGTTAGTGATCCTTTCTTCCTCTTGAAGCAATCCAATTGCTGCATACCTTGAATTGTTGATCTGTGGTGTTCCTCACTTTGTGGTACATCATTCACGTCGAGGCTCGGGAACTGCTTGAGAAACGCTGGCATGTTAAGCACCCCTCCCGCCGATGCTGAGCAGTAGCCAAAGATTGTTATGGCCACCCAGGCCTCTATCCAGACAGCTGCATGCAGCCTACGACCCTTTAGGCCGAAGTATGGTGCCATCGTTTGGGCAACATTGATTTAGCGAGTGCTTGCTTTGCAAAAAGAAAGGGAGGCAAGATCGAGAGATGACAAAAGTGAACAACTTATCTGTCGTTACTGTATGAAATAATAAAGGAAATATTTATCGTTCTATAATACAGTTTCCCTCACAGCAGCGCCGGCTATTATATCCAGTAGCCGCGGCTATTATGTTTTCCATTCCTGTCAAAGGAATCAATAAACTTCGCCAACGCGGACGACGAGCTCCTGCCTCCACGTGGTGTCCGCTGGGAGCCCTCGGATAAACAGTTTACGCCAAGAGGAGTTCAAACAGGTTGAATTGATGATGTGGGGTCGAAACTCGATTTGGCCTGGCTCAGTTTGTGCTACCCGCCAATAGATCAATATGAAAAGCAGAGAAGTCTGCCCTATGACAACTATAGAACAAGGAGCAGCGAATTCCAGAATACTTGATAGTTTGAATAGCATGGGTCTTGCAACTGGAAAAAGGCGTTTTAAGACCCCAAGCAATTATCCTCTATCCTACAATGTGTCAACGCGTAGAAGTTAACTTCTGGATTTCAAAGGTTGATTTGACCCCAGAACATACGGGACCACGCAGGCATCCCATTCAGTGTTGTTTAGAAATTTCAAAACAACATCAAAAGAGAAATCATAGTAGATCTACAATATATTAGGACCCGAAACTTAAGGTTACATCTGTGCTCAACATACTTCGAACACATAATCACAATAATCAGAGAGGCAATCAGTAACGTAGAGGTCTGGGGACCCTCTCGATCTTATAACATCTATTCTCTGCCAGGTAGTTCTGACGACTGATCTCAGCTGATTACACAGGCTCAAAAGAGTGCCATGCAATTTGGTGGTGATGCTACTGCACGAGGGTGGTTGAGAGGGCTAGATGTAACAAAAAAGGTCCATCTGTTCAGCTTCTTGCAAAGCTCCGCCAAACGCTCCAAGTCAAACATCTCGCCAATCGGCACGCCCCATCCCGCAAGGCAATAGTTGTGCATCGACCAGTTATTATCTCGGTTTGGCCGCACCTCGAAGCTGACTCCGTCACCTGCAACTGCCACAATGTGGTTGTCCCACATAAACCGAGCAACTGCTTCACTCTGAATGAGCCCGCTGTGTCTGTGTTTATGAGCTTGAGTTTGTGTGCGATAGTCCATTTTCTGCTCCAGAGAGAGTGACTCCCACGTTTTAGTAAAGCCACAACGTAAGAAAAAGATATCCCCAGCTTTGAAAGTAATATTACACTCAGTGGCAATTTCTCTGACTTCCTCAAGCGTGATTGCGTGGCCAGTCATACCGTTAGCTTCGATACCCCTCTTCTCGGCATAGGAGACATAGTCGATAAGAACTCCTCTGGCGGCGATGCCATCCTGTGCCCAGTGCCCAACGCCGATGCGGTCGCTCTCACCTTTACTGATCTCGTCTGAGGTTGTGCCACCATACCATGCGCGAGCACCGTCAGGCATTTCGGTGCTATAGTGTCGAAATCCGTCCCATTGGGAAGAGGCTTGTGGATTGAAGCGCCATATGTCATCCCAAGCAATACCTTCATAATTTGGTATTGGCACAATTTGGTGCTCGCATGGAAATCGATTAAATCCTTCATCATATGTGAGAGACAATAAAATCGACAATCGAATTCACATACCTGGCGTCTCTAATCTGGTCATCTCCCAGTTGAGGCATACCTATTTGACCAGTGTCAGCGTCCTTCGTATATCCTAGTCTCACTTTTCACTCATACTCGTTCCCCACTTTGTACTTCAGACTTGACGACTTGCGCAACATGCGCAGGCGTCAAATACCTCAGCATACCAAGTCCTTCATCTCTGCTACCAGGTTTTGCAGGCCAGAAACGTTTCTTATCTTCGAGATCATCAAACTTTGGCAGATCGGTAAACGACATGATTTCCGTGAGTCAGAAGGTAGCTAACTAGTCAACACTGTTGTCCTTTCAAAAGTCAAATTATGCACATTAGGGTTGTCATCCTTACTTTTTGTAGAAGAGCATACCTCAGAGGATATCCGGACTAAAGAAGCTAAGTCCGGGGAGGAAACATTAGTTAAAGTGAGAACCTATGATTCTACGGCCCATTGGGGCATGTAGAATAACCGAGCACGACTCAGATAACCGAGGACTACCTGCTGCATTCATTTGCCATGGCGACTAACAAACATTTCTGCTACGCAAAGGGTCCTGATCATAGAGGGGTAATATATGGTGTAACATGTGGTACGAGGTAGTTAGTAGATCGGTGATTTTGTTAGTATAATGCCGTCTTGACTATTAGCCTGCCATAATCCACGTAACAATCGTCTCGATCGTATATTTCAGCTTTCCAGGGAAAACCGACCTAAGCATGGAAGGAAGTATGAAATATTTTATTAATAAAACGGTATTTTGGATCCTCCGAACCTCTACAAATTGCTTCTGCTAACCCAAGGGGGAGCCACTGCTGTATATGAGATTGAAATAGTAAGAAAGTAGTAAGATTAAGGAAGTTTCCTACGTGTAGCGTACTCTACATAGAAGTCGGATACCATTGAATAAAGTTTGAAGGAGATATCACTGCAGAAATAGCCGCAGTTTCTTTTCGCCCTGATAAACTTTGTACACATCTTGAAGATATTTTGCTTATGAGGCATATTATATACAATATGCAGAATCATTTATAGCTACCATGTTGGGCTTATGAGTACAGTTTGAAGGTCATGTTGCAAATGTTAGGTAGATATGTTAGTGAATCAACCCAACTGTGGATTTAGTGCATTCAATATCATATAGCATAGTATAGAAGCTATATTTATAAACTGCACGACATACTACACATAAGCAAAAGTCTACATAGGGTCTACATGAGCATCATTTCTTCTAACGAATTTCATTCGCTCAATAATGGTGTTTCGAATGCAGTTACATTTATCTCAGGTTAGAAGTCATCGTCATTTTCCTCCCAAGTCCATTGAAGGAATCGCTCTGGAACATCAACATGCTTTGCGCGAATGTAGTCAGTGAAGCCCTTCCCTCTGTTGTCCAGCAGCGTTGAACTGCTCACACCACGACCAAGAATACCATAGATAACAAAATGTACAGCAAATATAGTCGGGAACTCTACCCGCTCGATGCGATACTCATCCTTCCAGTCTCTACCAACCAGACTTTTCATTTTTTCCAGAGTAAGAAAGCTCCGAAACCACTCCCATATCTCGGCACGATCAGTGAACAGGCCGATGTTGACATTTGGGCCTTTATCGCCCGACCTTCCAATCACAATGTTGCCCAGAGGCATAGATACAGTAGGGCCAAACGACTCAAGAGGAGCTGGATTGACTGGATCGTAGGATTCACGCTCCTCAAGGTCTTCATATGCTGGAGGAGAAGTACATGAAATAGACCGCTTTGTCTCGCCCGTCTCATCGATAAAATGTACCTCTTCTTCGATCTCATCTTGTGGCATTATGCACGGATAATAGACGTAGAACGACTTAGGATCCGCAGTTCTCATGTCCTGCGCCCAATGTAGACCCTTCATGATGTTAGCAAAATGTCTCCGACATAAGACAATTTTTTGTGCCATTCTACTCACAGACGGCTTTTGTTGTGTATTATCAGCAAGTAACAATTTAAGTGCATTTAGAGGTTCTGGGGATTTCGCTTGTGCAAAGATTCGGGAGTAAGTGGTGGTTTCGAACATGTAGCGCGGGTCTTTTTTAGCATTGCCAATCGCTTGGAACTCCAGAATATCAAATGATTTGGTCAAACCCATTTCTTCTAGACGAGCTCTGATTTGCGTTTCATACAGCTTATGCTTCCTGCTAGTCGCGTAGCCGGCAAAGTTGGCCAAGTTTTGAGCTTCGTACCCCCCTTGGAAGAAAATGGCTAACTTTGTTGTCGGTGGAGGAGGGCGACCCTCGATACCAGAGAACCGAACACGGTCCTTTCCTATTTGTTTAATTTTGACATTGTCAAGAATAGCTTTGACATCACTATTCAAATAAACATTGCCTTGGATTTCGTAGAGGAGCTGGCATTTTATTGTTTCTTCTGTAACCATACCACCGGTACCTTCGTGTTTGGTGACTATACATGATCCATCTTGCTCAATCTCAACGATGGGAAACCCTGAATCGATGAATGTCTCCAAAGGGAATCGGTTGAAGCCAGAGAAATTTGATCCTGAGGCGTAAGCAGAACATTCAATTATATGACCTGCAAGGAAAGCTCCAGCTAAGCGGTCATAATCGGTGTCTGACCAGTTGTACCACCACCAGGCGGCCCCAATGATTGGGGAAGCATCAGCGACCCGACCACAGATAATGATATCGGCACCATTCTCGAGGCCCTTGACGATTGCTCGAGCTCCAATATAAGCAGTACACGCAAGCACCTGATCAGCTGTGAATTTTGCTTCCTTGTGGTCGTTATTATATACATCTTGGAAACTTGGCGGTAATTTTCCACGCTCCTTGAGTGAAGACCGGACTCGACTAGTGATATTATCTCCGGAAACATACGCAACGGTCAAGTTGTAGTTGTTTTTGTTGATGAGCTCCTGACAGCGCCTAGCCAGGTTTTGAGGTCCAAGCCCTCCACCATTGATTACCACTTTAATACGTTTCTCTGCAATCACATCCATACTTAATTGCAAACCCTCCCAAGCATTCTTTTTGAAACCTTCACCAGTCCCGGCCTCTATAGCCGTTGCTTCCTGCGCAATGTTGTTCTCTGCAAGCCAGTCACCGGTGATAAAGTCTACTTGGCCCAGACTAGCCTGTTTTCGCATCTGCCACCCTGGCTCCATCTGACCTCCAGAACAATTAGCAATGCGAACAGGACGAGTGCCCCGCGCATCACCATTTGGCTGTTGCTTCATGGCATCCATAATTTCCCAAAGATGTGATATCTTTCTAGTGCTTCGTATATGGAAAATTGATCAGAGATCGGTCAAGCGATATATCAAGAGGACTAATCGTGGGTTTAGAAAGAATTTTAGATGCCGAAGGATGAAATTCTCCTTATATGTAGTTACCGACATTTGCATGATGCGATCGCCGAGTCTCTCGGAAGAAAGGATTCGCACTAGAGTAACTATCATTCCTGTCACCATCGATGGACGATCACTTCTCGGTTACCAAGCAAGATGTTTGATAAACATTACCGCCAGACGGTTACTAGAGATTGTTCTCCTCGGGCTTGGCGGCTGCTATTATGGAAAGTTGCATTTGATAACCCCTCGGTTATTACCCGACACCAAGTTGCCAGGCGTGACTAACCAAGATATGAGAACATCTTTACTATCACATTACCATTCATCCGGGCCATTGGGGAAATCATCAACTTAATGACAGCGGTTTACAACACTTATTTCTTTTGATTACCTTTGTCCTCGGGATAGCACCGAGCCATATACTTAATTCAATACATTTTCTTGATACCTCAAATTGAGGCTTCTTTGCCTGACAATTTCAGCTTCATTAGTTTTTGCCTTTTTGACCTTGTTATTACTGTATATCCTGATTACACACCAATCTATACACCGCTATAGTGACAACGAGTGTTATTTAATAGAGGTACAAAGCTCCAAAACGAATGGGAGCCTATTCTACTTATACAGACCTTCGATAGATTAGTTAGATTGGTTACAAACCCCATCGACCTTACTAATCTAATTACCTAATATCGTATAGTTTATGATCTCTACCAATAGCTCTTTGTACAAACCTCCTTCGTCGAGTATTTGGCTGTCAGTTGTTATGTATTCGTAACAGCGAGGCTATGCACCAAAAGGAAGTAGTATAGATGTATATTTTAGCGTCCCGAATGAAGGGAGCTTTAGAAACCAGTTTGTATAATAGCTTCGACATACCTACGAATATACTAGTGATTGCTTGCTTGTACTTTCCGCTGCCAATGGCTCCTGGCACGTACTTAGCTACTCCTTTGAGCTGTTACAAGACCGCCTCGCTTACGAAAGGAATAACTGAAAATCGGTAGGGAATTAGGAGGGGAAAGGTCGCAACCGGCCGAGGCCGCCTCGCTTGGCTGGCTATCAGCTGCCTGATGGACCAAAAATACCCGGCGGCTGCCCTTCCGCTGTACACTATTACTGTTAGGGATAGACGATCTATAATTCCTCCGTCCCGGGTGTCAGACTCGTGATTTTAAAGCAGGCCCGAAGAAACTTGCAGCATTCATCACCAATTTCATCATCACCGTAATTCCAACATCCGCTAGGATCATGATTAGTACGTATCCGCCAGCAAATTCAACAGCACAACCCATCGAACTCGCGTCGAAGCCACAATTGGCCGAGGTACGTACTAGGCCGCCTTGAATCACCACGACGACGTGCTTGCTCACCACGTACAGGCGATAAGCAGGGAAGACGACTGGACTGGGACCAAGGATGCCGCAGTACGCAGACGGGCACAGACTAGACTCAGTACAAGAGCATACCGTAAGTAAAACATTGTTTTCTCGTCCACATCAGGAGTCAAGACTAGTCCGATCAAGGGTACCCGACATCGAAACTAACAGTCCAGTAGGAAAACGCAAAGCCATAGCAAAGAAAGCCGAAGCATCTAGTGCTGCAACTGGGGCACTGATCAAATCAGAAGCGCTGGTGGAATGCTGGGACATTGAACAGCAATCAGTATCCATCGTCCTAGCATCCCGTGTCAAGCAACTATACAATGCGAGAAATCCCTTGCTGTCCGATAAACCTAGAAAAGAACAGCTTAACCTTGTCTTCCCACTCTGTCCAGACCACCTCATCACACTTCTCCAGTTCAACGCCCTCCGTGCCCTGGCCGTTAACCGCACTCTCATCTCGGGCATTCTCGTCACGCCGCTCGCCTGTAATGGGGAGGAAGTCATCCACGTCATCCCTTACCCTACCAAGCCCAAACTACTCCCTCCAACACTCCTGCCTACCACCCTTCAACAAACGGTACCGCACGGCGACTGGATCGACCTGTTCCCGTGTCCCGAGGGACGAGACCGCCTGATCCAGATCACTGGCACCTTCGACGAGGACGAGCTGTGGGCCGACTGCATCGGCGGGCTGTACGAGGGCTTTCCGGACGACGAGATCGAGCGACGCGGCATCATTGCGTGGTCGCCACCCTGGGACATCACCGGGTGGGAGATGTCGGAGGGGTTTCTAAGGAAATGGGGGTGGTTGTTTAAAGGGTTGCCAGGGGCCTTCGAGGCGACAAATAGGTGGCGGATGGAGAGAGGTGAGGAGCCATTTGTTTATGATGACTACAAATCGCATGAAACTGTGTGACCTTGGCTTTATCCGGCTACTGCTTCGTCATCAGCCCAGATGGATATTTAGGCCATTGCATGGTATTTTTGCTGCGAGCAACGATGCAAGGTCAATAGAGAGGGTGGATTGAAGATATCATTGACATTGGCATTGTAGAAAGAAGGTGAAGGTCTGCCTGGAGGTCTATTTACATGTGGGTGCCTGTCGCGTGATCACATGACCCCTTTCTTTCACCAATTTTTACAGCGTATTTAATCTTACAGAACAGTGCCTGTGGCAGGCTACTGAGCATGTCGCTGCGTATGGCCAACTGCTACCGAAAAATTGCATTTTCCTGAGATAACGACACTTCTATACTAATCGGCACTGAACCATGGTTTCGGGTTGCTGCAACAGCTACGGAGACTCTGCTGTTCCTCCAAAGGAAGGCAATCAGAGCTAAGAACCACCCCCAAATTTGTAGTTGTGAGGGTTTATGATTATAATTACGATTACCCTTTGGGATATGTTGAGTACCTAGCTTGACCAGAAACCCTTGGTTGCTTAATTGGAGGTTCCAAACCAAGCAGCGTCGACGTGATTGTGAATCTTGGAGTAACCGTGCCCGTTGTGCTCAGGAGAGGGCACACAACATAACTAAGAAAAAAGTACGAGAACTTCTAATGCTTTCATGGAGTTAGAGGCAGTGGCAGTGGGATGCGAAGTACCTATGGTTTGTCTCGTAACACAGGGCATCTCTTGACCCATCTCTCAATCCAGGGACAGACGCCACCGACCATTCCGCAGCTGGGGCGCAGACCGACAGGGGGTGGGTGAAATGGCATGATAGCAATGGCCACTTACACTGTCTAACTTGAGCCGGTCTAGCGTTATGCAACCTGCTCACATTCTAGACGAGGATCACGAGTTGCAGCATCCCAAACACATCAGATCAGATAGATACTCACCACTTGATTGACAACCGCACCGTTATGGTGGACAATAGATTGCTGGAATTCCGGTAGTGAGCCCCATGCTTCATGCAGCTGGCTCACTCGCTCACTCGGAATGCCCGCATTGGTCCATCTCGTCCATATGTCCACGTTGAATGTGACGGGATTGGTCCAAGGGTCATGCAGCTGGCTCACGGTGCCTAATGCTCGGAATAACATCCAAGAGACAAGTCTCTGGGCCGTTGTTCAATAAGGGCGATATAAAGATCGTAACAACACCCGAACTTCGACACATCGTTTCGTATCACCCAAAAATTAGAACTCAATCCAAGACATTGAATTACCAGTTTCTTAGTATTATACCTTCACACGTTGATCCAAGTACTCGTTTGGAACATGACATTCCATCCCGACACTCTCCCTGATCTCAAGGACAAAGTATTCATCGTCACAGGTGGGAATTCTGGCATGTAAGACTCCCCTCTCCCCTCTCCCCTCTCCCCTCTCACCACGAAGTCCGAATCGCTGATCTCACCAAACTAGAGGCTACTACACCGTAGCCCATCTAGCCGAACACGGGGCTCACGTTTACATGTGTGCCCGATCCCCAGAAAAGGGCAAAGCAGCCATTGCCAACATCAAGAAGACGTACCCCTCAGCCAACGTCGATCTCCTGCCAATGGACCTCAAGGACCTCACCAGCGTCGTCGTGGCCGCTAAGCACTTCCTCACTCTCGAAGCAGCCCTGCACGGCCTGGTTAACAACGCAGGCATCATGGCAACGCCTTTCGCAATGACCAAAGATGGCCACGAGGCCCAGTGGCAGACCAACTACCTCGCGCACTGGGTTTTGACGGAGCACCTGCTTCCCCTGATGCTGCGGACCGCTAAGACGCTTCCCCCCGGCAGCGTGCGCATCGTCAACCTCACTTCATCGGGCCACTTGGGCGCACCCAAGGCCGGCATCAATTTCAATGACCTATCGCTCAAAGTTGGCGGCCCATGGTCACGTTACGGACAGAGCAAGCTCGCCAATATTCTACACACCAAGACGCTACACAAGACGCACGGCCCCGGCTCTCTCAGTGCGCGGAACGGGGAGGGCGAGATCTGGGTTTCATCCGTGCATCCAGGTCTGGTTGAGACAAACCTCGCCACGTCGGTGGGGGAGTCGGGGTCGAGCATGATGAGTATATTCTCCGTCTTACGCAAGTTTGGATTGATATGGCCTGCGGATAAAGGGTCTTGGACCAGCTTGTTCTGTGCGGCCAGTCAGGATATGAAGGCGGAGCAGAGCGGCACGTATTTCGAAATTTTCCGGCGGTTTGGAGAGCCGACCTGGCAGAGCAGTGCAGCGAAAGACGGGAAGCTTGCAGACAGGCTGGAGGAGTGGACTGGAGAGTTGATGAGGAAGGAAGGGTGGGTTCGGTAATGGCGTCAGCTGGCAACGGTCTTTTTGATTGTATTAATAGATTTATTGTTTTATCTTATTAAAGAGGCTAATCTGCTATATTAGTATACCCGCTTTAATTCCCTATACCACATAAATGGCTAGCAGGATATTTCGAGTTTCTACCCTGCTAGAAGGTCCAGGCTATAACAAATATTTTCTCCTCAAAGCAAATACCTAAAGGATTTGTTTTCACCATCTGTCTTGTCTTCCAGTCCCATCTTCACTCCGTCGGCTTTCTGCACCTCAGTATCAATAGTACCGTACTTCTTGTCCCGTCGATCATTTTTAAACTGCATATATGCCCTTAAAAGACCTGCAGTGACAAAAGCGATGGCATCTGTATCCAATGGTCTTTAGTAATTGATAATCATGGTAGTATGGAAGGTAAAGCAACATACAGCTGACCATAACCATTGCCAATAATCTTCGAAGGCCTGCCGCATCCTGGTTTCCAGATATAAAAGGTGCTGCAATATTTGAAGTCGCGTACGCAACTAGAACCAACATGTTGGTAAAGCCTCGCTTCGTTTCTCCAGCAATATTTTGACCGACTATCGTCAGCGCTGCAGGCCATAGCTATCAAATTATTAGTTTTTCATACGATTCTAGGGGTGTTTTGTTGAACACACGATTGCAGTGAACCCAGTGAACCATAATGCTACTACTTTTCCCCATTTAACCTTCTGCAACGGACCTAAGTCTGAGTACATAAGAGCTGTAGCTATGATAGCGATGATGGTTGGTATCATCATAGCTAATGTCCTGCCGCTGAGAAATCT
Source organism: Coleophoma eucalyptorum (assembly GCA_026120035.1). Taxonomy (NCBI): domain Eukaryota; kingdom Fungi; phylum Ascomycota; class Leotiomycetes; order Helotiales; family Dermateaceae; genus Coleophoma; species Coleophoma eucalyptorum. The sequence goes on from JALRME010000031.1 coordinate 230,332, forward strand.
CTGTGAAACGAATCCATATCCCTGTGACCATATCAGTCTTGTGTAACGTGGGACCATTCATGAGATAAAAACCAACAATAACTGTACAGATACTGATAACCCAGGCCGGAATAGTAATAAGTAAAGCGGTGTACCGATCGAAGCCGAATGATGCAATGATCGGAGAAGAAAATGCCACAATTGCATTCCCAGCAAGTTGTGAGAAGAACACGGAGATGAATAATAGCCAAATCTTGGGATCTTTAATAGCTTCCAACAACTGGTATCCTTTCCATGCTGTTTGCTCACTGCGCATCATGTTTTCTAGAACTCTTTTCGAGGCAATTTCTCGTTCGGTTGGATTCAAAAAGGTCGCAGTTGCGGGGGATTCAGGCATGAGGAATAACCATCCAAGTCCTGAAAAAAAGCTCAGTACGCCCAAGAGTAAGAATAGATACCTCCAGCTCTCTAACTTCGTATTATCGATACGCATGAGCCCGTAGCTGGCTAATGTCGCCATAATCGAAAACCCGGTCTGCATTGCGCCCCACAACATGGTTCGATATACTTGCTCATGTCTCGTATACCATTTCGATGTATACATAATCAACCCCGGTGTAACCGCTGCTTCAGCAAGTCCCAAAAACAAGCGTACCACAATTAAATCTGCGAAGTTCTTTATGCCCAACATACCAAGCAGAAGGATTCCCCAGCAGGTCACACTGATTGCTACTACCTTCACCGTTGGAAAATGTTGTAGCATCAAAGTGGCCGGATATGCAGCAACAAGATATCCTACGAAGAAAATGGCCAGACACCAGTTATATTGGTAGGCAGTGACATTCAGGTCTGTTTTAAACCCAAATAACAGGGTGAACCCCATGGCTATCTTGTCAACGTGGGCTAGGCCATAGACAATACACATCAATGGAAGAATGCGCCTATCGATTTTCTTTAGCAGTCGTTTTGTTGTCTCGACATCATGGATGGGTAAGGCTTCTTCAACGACATCTAGATTTTCTGCACCCATGTCTGCTGATGGTGCTGCGCTCGTGGCTAAGGAACAAACAAATAAAGGAGAGTTATGATCTGGGACTCAGAAAGTGATCCCGAAAAAAGTCATTCAAACATAAGTGGAGGAGTGAAGGATGTTTGGAAAATTATTATTTTTTAGTAACTGCTATTAGCATCTGCTCCATTAAACTAGGCCATAACTGCCGTCCTACAGATTTTCAACATGCGTCGGAACTATCAGGTGTCACACTTCTTGAATGAAAAGATCTACCTTGGCGGACCTGGGATACCGGCTTCCGAAAGATTATAAGCAGCAGCTATAGTGAAGTGCAAAAAATCTAAATGTACCCTGAATAGGCATAGGTGGCTATGTTCCTCAATCGGGCAGTATTTCTACCCCTATTTCCTCGATTTTACTAGAATACTATAAATTGGCAGTATTATAGGGAAGTTATATAATATGCAATTATCAGTCATATACTACACCTCTTTGGTGCTAGACATAAGAGCCTCGAATGTCTCTAGTATATCTAGAGCAGCTTCAAGCTCTAGATCTTTCTAGTAAATCTCTACGCTTCTAATTGTCTAAAGGTTATCGATCGGGTTCATTTCATAAGATTAAGGTAGCTAGATTATAGTATCTATACCTATTTCCCGTAAAAGCACCTTTACAACACCTGCCATATATACTAAAGCTTTATCACATATAAAGATATCTTCCAGTTATAAAATAGTTAGAATATAGGCTCGATGAAGCTCTTGAATAACCCTTTTAGTTATAACTCTACAAACAGCTTTAGATTACTGTCAAAGTATCTGTTTATCAGACAGGGAGAGGCGGAGATCTTTAAAGAGCACAAGAAAGAATGTGCATAACCCCTGTCATTCTGAGAACATAATCTGCTCATAATCTCACTTGCCGAAGAGACTCCGTCACGGAGACCGAGCCTCTTCGACTTACATAGTTTCTAGAATTATTATAGTACGGATCTTGACAGCCGGTATTAAACCGTGGACCTGATATGATACTCCAGACCTACTTCCCGTCTTTAAATAGCCAGGTGATATTTTTCACGATTAGACATACGCAGTTGGGAAACTTCCTTGACATAACCTCCCCTCCTCTTCCTCAGCTAGTGGATGGTCCTCGAAAGCTTCTTTTTTCTTGACTTCAGTGTTTATAATCCAATTCTAAGACTACAGATGTCTTGTATAGTGAGTGTTACGTCTCGTAAGACAAGGGCTAGTGGTATAGGCTTCTTTAGTGTTAGTCGGTAGGGAAGGATCTTAAGCTACACTAGTTTCTTATACTACGTAGTGTCGGCAGTTGAGTAATGCAGCCGCTCGGCTGCCGAAACCTACTGGAGGTTGCTGCTACGCCTGATGTTGAAAATTGGGCACTTAGCCTGACAACCACCTAAAGTCCCTCTTAACAAAACTAAATAACCAAACATTGTATACGAAAGTCTTAGAGATGAGCAATTGCTACGCTCCCATATAGCTAGCGGTCGTAGAAATGGCCGCATCGTCGAGTTGTGTAGTAAAGCAGTCGTGGAAGGCACCATTATAGATTTGACTGGGTTATGCCGGGTGCCGGGCACCGGGCACCGAGCACGGCGACTCCTTGGCGACCCGAGTAGAAATGTCATGTGATGTCCTGATTCAGACGAAAGTAAGGTAGGAGCATCACATGACCCTCCATTAAGTCGTGCAATTACTACAACAAATCTATTGAGGAATTAAGGCTAATCTATTTGTTAGCTTGAAAGCTATTTTGTCACGGGCCCAAGTGGAGCCACGTGCAATAAGTGAGCGACATAGGTAATTCCTTTATATATCCACAGCCTCCTCAATTTGATGGGCTTCAGAGATTACCTTTTGTAATATCTACTACCTACTGACACCTCTACTGTTCGTCACTTGCTTATACAAGTTCTCACATAGCCGGAGCCTGACGGTTCATCGTTAACAATATAGTATTATAAAACAGACAAATATATCATAGATTAAATGCACCAATGCAAGAAAACTTATTTTAGGCTTTAGAGAAGCTCCTTCCGCGCTGATAGTAGTTGGTATCTTTCAATGCTCTTGTAACAATTGGTACATACCAGTCTGTAGATCCTTGATGTATTCAATCGTATTCAGAAACTGTTTAGCAGTCGCACCGGTCCTTTGGTTGTGCTATTCCAAGAATAAACGTCACGACTAAACTCTCCCGTTTCAAGATCCTCGTAGATAATACCAACGTTCAAGCCCATTTCGGGTTCCCAAGTCCAAGATTTGTTATCACGCTTAGGATTCGATATGAGAAGGAGCTTTCTTCCGCCCATGAGACTCTGCCACCATGCTTGCAAGCACATTGATCTCTCGTAGCCGCACCAGACAACTTCTCGGCCTAACTGAAGCAGGCAGTCGTTCATGTATCTTCGTTCCTCTTCATCATCAATTAATACCCCAACCACAGCAATTGGAAATGAGAAGCTCATATCGCCTTTATAATGGCCGTGGGAAAATACTGAACCTGGCCCAAATGCTCTGATCAAATGTAGTGACTTGTGGGCTAATTCTACAGAATCATTCCAGGGTCCACAGCGACCTGGGTCTATCATATGATAGACGTGTACCTTCATGGTGAAGTATTGAAGGAGAATCATCTTCTGGAGATATGATCGCTGCAATAATTCGCCGTCATCCGTCGCCCACTGGAGACATATTGGGAGACTCGAATACCAAAGATTAAGTCTCTCGATGACAGCGGAGGCGCGTGTTTTAAATTCATTATCAACTACAGGGCAGAGGGACCATTCATTATCGAGATAAGCGATGATTCCTAAAACCCCGTAGAGTCTCCTGCAAGCATCTACGGCTATGGCTTCCATGTCCAATGGATTATGTTCGGCCTCTTCTGATTCAAGAAGGTGGTAGAAAGGCAGATGTAACATAGGTGCACCACGGCGTGATATGCTGTTCTGGCAGTCTAGTCTTCCCACAGAATGAACTAGACGGCGCCCAAATGTGGTATCGTACAAGCTTACACCATATTTGTTGATTAAAGAGCAAACCGCCTTCAGATGCATGTTCCATTTTTCTGGGTCATATACCAGAACCTAACTTGGTCAGAGAACCCCTTATCGGTAAACATCGAAACATACCTCGAACCAAGTGAGGATAAACATACAAGCTAAGTCGGCATGCATGTTTCTCTTGGTCTCTAGAGACAACCGGAAATGCCTCAGTGCGGTAGTATAGAAAGCGAATGCCTCGGCGCTTTTATCCCGCCTCGCATGGGCTGAAGTCAACGCCATAATGGCAAGACGGACATGTTGATGGTCAGCTGCCAACGGAGCGATATCATCTCGGTAGAAGTTCTGCAAAGGGGACAATGCTCGTGACGTAGCGAAACCATCCAGAAAATTCCCTAGTAGCACCCATTGCTCCGCTGGAAGCTGGTGTATGGTGGATTGTGGAATGAGAGACGGTGGAATTAGAGGCTCTGCAACTTTGAGAACATGAGGAGCTGTAGGATAAACAGAAGACTTCGCTCCTGTCTGAGTATACCTTCTGAAGGCTATGCGCCTTGTACCATAGCCTTCGCAATCAACACCATATTCATCACACCGCTTGCAAAATGGCAATCTCTCATCACACTATCGAGAATAGTTAAAACCCATGTGCTTCAAAGCAATAAGTTGAACCATTCCGTTGTCTCACCTTTCGATGATGCCTCTTACACGTCCTATCTTCTGTTAGAACAGGGATTGAAATACTACTAGTTGGTTGCAATTGAATCCCAAGACTAACCAGCAGCCCTTACGCTTGGCATTCGGCCGTGAGCCTCCATGTTGATGTGCCATTTTCTAACGTAAATCTGGAGTCAAACGACTTGCTCAGTACCTCCCTTACTTGTGGCCTATATCCAAGATAAGACGCATTACGGTCCAAGATAACAAGAGTGGGATGCAATTTGGCCTAATCCATTTTATAAGTTTAGTCCTCCTTTGAGCTGTGTTTTTACAGCAGATAAGTTCATTAGTTATTATTTTCTAAATAACTTCCCAGCTACCCAAGCCATGAAAGATCAGATTTACTCAAGACTCGACAGTTTAGACATCTTCAACTAAACGAAAAGTGATATGACTTATGTTGAGGTGATGCTCATACACGTGACCTTGAAAGATTCCAGGCATCGATTAAGCCGAAGGCTTGTCGTATAAGTTATTGCAGAATTGGTTGCGCTGGATAATATATAAGTCCAAGTACTTGCCGAACTCGGTTGTTAATCCAGTATGAGGAATCTTACATATGGATTAGAACATATGGGCATGGACATGAATATAGATTTATTCTATACAGATCTCCAATAGTCTCAGATTGACTGTGTACACCTACTAACTATATATAAGCTATTGCATACCTCATATCTGGTTCAACTCTTGGAGTTTACTTTCAAGTTCCTCCCAAAATGGAAAGCTCCAGTTTGTACTGTTCTGGTGCCGAAGGCAAGCAAGAACTAGCTGGTAAGAGTCTTATACTGGTTGATTCTTCGATGCGAAGAGATATACCTGCTTGACAAACAGGGAACCTTAAAAATCTTAAAATATCTTGGTCATAATCTTGTCTTTGACAGTAACTGGTACGGCTTCACGCTCCAGCTGATAATACTCCGTTAAATCTTCGAAAAACTTAAGGTCAGAATGAAGATCAACATCTTTGCTTTGGTGAAACGGTGTGCGTTTGAAAATCTTCCAAGCAAGACCAATGCCGCCAGCAAGAGCAATCTGGGCCATTGCAGTCAGATAGGGAGGTGGTTCGAGGAGAGTGAGAAGACCTACAATTCCATAGTCGAAGATGAAAGTAGCGATATTCCAATTGCCTTTGAGGAAAACAGCATACCCTTGGACCCTAGAATCATAAATCCTACTGAGTATAAGAGCCTTTTAGCAAGGTTGCGATAACTTACCAGAGAAATACAAACGACCAAAAAAGTGCCCAGTAGCTTCCGTAGGGTAGGACTTTTGAGGTGACCGGAAGAAAACTCTTCCGATCTATTCCCTGCGCTTTCATAGCGGCATTGAAACGGATCCATGTGAACGACATGACGGACCAGTTACTAAGATAAAACGAGTATTTAGTCATGACGCATACCCACACAGGAGAGTTAAAATACATACAACATACTGGCTGCAGTGCAGAAACTGCGGCAGACGAGGTCAGTAAAAGCGCCTTTTGAGAATATCGGAAGGTACAAACTTAAGAATCCAGTTGAGAACCTGAGCACTAGTGGAGCCAAGAGCCAGATAGGCAAGGCAGGACAACAGGATGACTGTAATGACAGCCATGTATGGAACGCCTCTGACAATTTCGAGTTAGCACGATTCATGAAAGATTTACCAATACCAAACTATATATATATATATATATATATATATATGTAAAGTACCTTTTGTTCAATTTGCGAAGGAATTTCGGTGCTTGCCCTTCCAGGGCTAGGGCGTGCAAGCTTCGAGATGCGTTGAAGGTGTATGCGTTACCAGCGGATATGATTGTCGTCAAGAGAGTGGCAGTGACAATAGACGGCAATACCGGGATTTTAAGTCTCTGCATAGAGATGACGCTGTAAGCCATATACGATTAGTGATTTATCTACCTCCAAAGCGGAAAAGTACCTACTACGGGGATCCACCAGCGTAAGTATCAGATCCACCAGTGAGACTATTCAACAAGTGTTATCATGAAACGGTTTATAAAATCGAGGACAAACGGATCTTACGTTAGATCATTATATGGGACGAGAATCTAAGACAATCTTTGTAAGAATCAATCGAGACTATAAGGAAGAGGACACCTACACCAACGCAGATACTACCCCCAATGAAGAAGACCAGGAGTCGCACAATTATCGTCTGAAAGGCCCGCGGAACAGTTTTACGAGGATTCTTCGCTTCGCCGGCAACCACTAAGTGAAAAGTGTTAGAACTCTTCGCTACCCAGCAGCCACATATTTTCAACTAACTTGAAATGTACTCTGGTCCTCCCATGCAGAATCCGGCAACATTTACGGCGTTAACAAAGGACTCTAGGCGCGTGGAAGCGCTGTCCCCGGCCCATACACCGGGGGACTTCCAGTATCGAAAGCCGAAAACACTTAGCCAACGTTAGGAAACTTTCCTCGAAGCCTAGGGTGAAGAACTTGCTCGTGTAACGGATTTCCCCCGACCATGACGATGAACGTATACAAAATGAGACCAGTAGCAAGCAGGACCTTTCCCAAAGCTAGCCAGACTAAAAAGAGATTTATGAGTCAACGGGTTTTAATGAGAGTAATGGGTAGATCATGCTTACACTCGACCTCGCCGAAGAGATCTGCTCGATAGACATTAATTGCTAAGAAAAACACCAGTGAGACTGCAGGATATTAGCACTGAAAGTCTTTTCCTTTGTAAGGAGCCCCGTGCCTGAGATGAGGATTGCCGGCGACTGGTCGTAACCCCAATAATTGATGAGAGTATTAATAATGGTAGCCTCAAAGATCACATAAGATGTTTGTGCAAACTAAGTCCGTTACTCATCAGATGCAGAGACTGTGGAGAATCCTGACATACGAAGTGATTCCAGCCAACAGCAACACCGAGCGCAGGATCAACCATACGGGAAGCTAGACGAATGAAGGACCCATCTAATGGGAGTAGCGTAACAATCTCACTCTCTAGAGGAGAAAAGTCAGGATCTCATATCACGGATGAAAATTGGGTCTTCCATACGGCATTGGGCAATGCAATAGACCACTGAAGCCCAGAATATGAAGCCCAGCAACAGACAAAGGGGCCCTGAGAGGACACCGGAGCCAATGGCAACAAAGAGAGCACTTGGAAGTTCAGTCTTGTTAGTGATATTGCTTCTTGTCAGAATACTATTGCTAGAGAAACTTACGCTCCAATGGATCCGGCAATGGCACTTAATTGAATCTGTCTCGGATTCAATCGACGATGGTTCACTGCATTCATGATAGAAGTATTAATGCTATAGTCCGCAGATATACCTCCCTCAGCGGACTGTACAGTTAGTGACGCATTTACTGTACTGACTTCCCCATCCTGTACTGAAATCGAAGGTGTCAAATTTAGAGCCTTCTTCTCATTCTGGGAGCTGACTGGCAGTTCCATCTCTATTTCGGGTTAATTGACGATATCAAGTCGGCACACACGTGGCTATCTGTGACAGGAATCTCTATGGCATGAACAATGAGAATGGAGCAATAAAATGGTCTTGGATTGTTGTTGGAAGTGGTAAATCTCAACTAGCTTGATGGATAGAGAGGAAAAAGGGACAAGGAGAAGGATGTCGGATCTTGATAAAGTCTATATAGGCTGACCCAATGCGAGCGAATAAAACTTCAGGTACTATGGGAGCAAATGTAGACTTGCATTTGTCCAACAAGTAGATAAGGAGGAATTACAGTCATCTTGGCTGTGGGTCCGGCAGAAACATGCTTACGATCTCACATTGTCGATGATAACGACGGTGGTGATAAGCGCAGCGAATCCCATAGATACGAACGTCAACATGGGAGGATATTCTGTTAGGACAATATTGCTTGCACAATATACTACTGGATGAGCTAGCCACTTAGGCACTGCAGTACAGTACAGGGCTGTCGCAGCTCAAGGATGGGGGCGTATGATGGGGTAAAATGGGGGCCACTACCTATTTCTCCTAAAGATTAAGTCCGTCGTGCCCCTAGTTGCCAGTTATCCAGCAGATTGCGTTGTAAGGCCGGTAAAATACCATGTTAAGTTAATATCTATGCTCGCAAGCTCCCTGTACCGACTCATGCCATCCTACGAGCGCGGAGGACAATACAATACTATAGTACTGTATGCAATACTACAGTGTTTGTACCATTGGCCTAGACACTAACGCGCCATATTACCAAAATGGCATATCGCCGGCCTGCCCCACTTGCTAGGCTAGAGTATGCGATGTTTATCAGACCTTCCCCGCTATGAAATATGCATATCTTCTGTCTATACAGCACGGTCCTCTCCTACCCAGTCCTGTCCTAAGCCGTCCAGTGTCTTACGCAGCTAGTTCTGGGATAACAGAATGTTGAACGAGACGACATCAAGAGCGTAGATATTACTAAATCTGTCATAGTATCTTTTTGAGCACGAAATCTGTGCTGTAATATTTATACACTTAATTATACCTGTGATTCTCCATTATCTATCCCATTCACTCATTATACCGCGTGAAGATCCAGCTATGGCACCTTCACTTACTACCATTGATGCCTCGGAACCGTTGGAGAAGATTCTGGAGATTGTTGTTCGCGATGGGGGAGTCATCGTGGCTAAGTTACTATCGCCTGAGCTCCTGCAGGAGACCATGGATGCAGGTAAGTATTACAACATCTTCTATATCCCTATGAATACTGCCACTGAACCCTCTGTTAGCTGAACCCATCTTCGCTGGCCGCAAGATGTATGATTCCAAGGCAACTCATGAGGAGCTTGGTACCGACTTCTTTCCCGAAGGGTCACAGCGCATTTATGTACGTGTTCTTAAGCTACCCAGTAACACTCTTGATCAATCCTAATCTTTCTATCTTTTCTAGGCCCTCCTAGGTAAGATGCCCAACCAGATAGTTCAGATCATGCGCTTGCCAGTCTGGCAAGGCATCATGGCTCGTTTCTTAAAGTAAATCGATATCAGTCTGGACTCCAGTAGCCAAAGCTAACGTGGACCATTAGCGATGAATACGCATCATATACAGGAGAGAAGTTGATTCCCCAAAAGAGCGGATACATGCTCGCTTCAACAGCAGCACTTCGCCTGCTTCCAGGTGCCAAGCCTCAACCACTACACCGAGTAAGCTTTCAATTCTATCGAGATATGCCTTTTCGCTAATGTCGGACATTATAGGATCAGATAGCGTTCCAAACCAGACCTGATCCAAGTAACCCTCTATTTACTCCTATGGTCGGTTGCCTAATTGCAGGATCCAAGTGCACATATAAGAATGGGGTAAGCTGGTCGGCTATTGTTTTCTTTGCACATCAACTGAATGGACCTGAAATTTAGGCGACGGCAGTGATTCCAGGAAGCCACCTGTGGCCAGCTGACCGCGCGCCTAAGATTGAAGAGTGCACATATGCAGAGATGGAACCTGGTTCGGCGCTTTTCACACTAGGTAGTAAGTATTATTCGGTTGGAAGTGTGTTGCTTAGTACTAATAGCTTGTCCTTGTAGGCACCTATCACGCTGCGGGAGAGAATAAGAGTGAAAAGACCGACCCTGATGCTCTTCGTACGATCTTTGCAGTCTTCGGGTTAGTAATACCTTTTATCTTATATCAATGCGAATGTTACTAATGTTTTTGATCATATAGCCAACGGGACTACTTTCGCCAAGACCAAGAAGAAATTCTTTCTACACCCCTTCACATTGCTCAAAAGCTTCCCGATGACATTCTCAAGTTGGCTGGCTATTGTAAGACTACTTTCCGAAAACCTATTTTCAAGTGTAGCTAAGTTGACTTTTTCACTCTAGACAAGGCTGTCGGTGGGGTCGGCTATGTTGAGGACCATCAAAATCCCGTAGACTATTTACACGGTGAAACAAGCTTAGGCAAGTACGGTGCATTTACTCCTAAGGTGGTCACTTAGAAGATAAATCCTACTGTGAAGTCTGTTTTACACTGGCATTATGGCTTATGCAATAAATTACATCATCAACGTTTGAGGCAACTATAGAATGCGCTCATTCCGGATAACATTAACGCATCCTTTGTACCAAAGTTCCTACTCTATTTGACTAACAACCAATCCACAAACCTTCATAGCCTATATACAGCTAGATTCTCTTTTGGTAACCAGATTTTTCAGTCAGAATCGGATAACAAAGCTGGGTATATCATCAGCACAATCTGGGGTATCATAATCATCGCTCCGACCTTGATCCTCGGCTGAAGATTCCTTTGGGCTCATCTGGACCCTAGAGTTGATAGAGATGCCTATCAATTACAGGCGGATGGCATGGTTGCCTACTCATAGTAAATTAAAGCCTATTGCTCGGGAATCCAAAGTTTTACCATCGAACTATTTATTATAGATGTATATTGGCAAGCTTAATATGAAGGATCCAAACGGGAGTGTACTCTCTACAACGGATTACATTAGGCTGTTTCAGCAGTGGTGGAAGCACTGAGAAATATCAAACCCTAACAATGTGCACGTAAGACAGTTACTCAGTTATCGATCCGCCTGTCATGTGATCTTAAGGAATCGTCATGTTTTGATCAAGCATATGATTTGTAATTTTATAACAAGTAGCCGAGGAACAGCCGGAGACCTGTCACAACCCCCTATCCCCTCTTTCAATTTTCTCTCTCGATAAAATTATAAATCATACATATACAACCACTTCTTTCACTTACTACCTACCGACTGCCACAACCAAGATTTAGTCGATACCAGAATAGGATTTTTTTTGTTAAAGAATTCTTGGTGCTGCTTCTGCCCTTCCTTGCCTTGCCCTGTTGTAGTGTTTTTGTCAGGTGAGTTACTTGTTTTCATTTCAACTGTATAATTGTATCCTTATACCCATTAACTTCCAATCCCCCCTTCTATTACATTGTATCCCTCCCCATGGTAGCCTTGAAGATCTCATACAGTATATGAAGAGTGAAATGCTGTATGCAGAAAGAAGGCTGGGAAGACAGTCACCCCTCCCCCCAACAAGAATGTAAAAAAGACAAGACAGCTGGTGGACTAGATGCATTCTTTTCTACTCATTGGCAGAGAGTCCGGTAATATGCGAAACTTTATTTCTTATCTGCCTTGTCTTGTCATGTTTTATTTTGATTTGCAAGCTGGATACATTATAGCATTCTCTCTGTTCCATTGATCATCCCCAGATCTATCCTCTTCTACTCTGCTCCATGATTTACTCATTCATTTACCAAGGAGACTAACAACTACTGCGGATAGACAGATAAGATGTTGCAATTCTCTAGTTATGCCCTCTACACCGCTTCCTTCCTGAGCGCCGTCTCGGTCGCGGGCCATACCCAGATGGGTATAGATGTTGTATATCCGGCTCTTAACCTTAAGGCTACTGGAACTAAGGGTGCTGGAGCTGGATCGGCAAAGATTGGATGGTTGGAAGTTAATCTGGCATTTACTATCTTGTGTAAGTCTAGTTAAGCTGCGCAACGTTATATTTATGATCTCTTTTGTCGATATCAGTTGGTTTTAGAAAGGCTTGACCCCCCGCTCAACTCTACTCCATGTCTTCAGTTGACTTATATGGCGGTTTGTGCAGATAGCAATGTTCCGGATTGTTTCTTAATGCTGTTCTTTTCTTTTCTCTGAAAATGGAGACAGAGGCTGTATCTTCTTACAGATGTTATCATACTTACGTCCTGGTCGACTATCTGCTGACCTGCTTTCTTACCAATATAGCTATCTTGTACGCCAAGTGGGCAAAATTTGGCCTGAATGATAATTACGACAAGGCAATTTTGGCCGTGACGGCCGCTAGTCAGTTCTACTTTGGCGTGAGCTATATCAAGATTGGTGTCTATCCTCCTTTATTGGCACTCTGGGGAACACCTGCTTTAGCGGTTGTGGGGGCTGTTCTGAGATGATTAACTGAAAAATAACTTGTATATTATGTTACATTATCTCTCACTTATATATTTATTTATTAGTGCGCCAATCCTGAGAGTAGAATGTTTATATGTATATGCGTATATCTCTATTGTTGCTGTATGTCGATATTTAATTTACTTTAATTGATGATCTCCACTAGCTGTCAGTCTTAATCACAGAGTAATAATGGCAAAGGTAACACGTTTCACTATGCTCTATGCCTACCAGTCTAAATCTGAGAGTCACTGCCACCTCAATGGCTATATGCTAGTATCCCAGGTATGATTCACTTGACCCATTAAAACCAACTACACGGCATGTATTAATCTACCATTCTATAGATATGCAGGTTTTGGCTTAGTCCTGGATCGTAAGCGATCTATCCCTGGCCGGCATAACTGGAAACAACCAACCCGCAGAATATGAATGCAAAACTACTGCTAATTCATGCTACAATCCACTTCATCCGGCCTTAATGCCGCAAAACTCTGCTGGTTAATACTTTTTATCGGAAGTACAGGATGGTAGTGAGCTTTCTGTCTTGTACATCCGGGCGGATCTAGAGAACCACGGGATAATATCCGCCGCCGCCGCCGCGAGGTGCGAGATGGAGTCAGTATCTCGGTTATGTCGGCTTACTAAGGATAGTCCATATAAATGTGTGCCATACGCTTCTTCTCGAGGGACTTCACAAACGATTTTCTACTTTTTTCTAGCCCGTGTTACAACTAAATCCTACCACTCGCTCCCTATGACTACCCTCCAGACTTACAAATTGAGTTCGGAAACCACTCTAAGCGCGTCGCTCTCGGGAAATGGTGCTCCCACGCTGATTCTCCTGCATTTCTGGGGAGGATCGTCGCAAACCTTCTCTCCGCTTGTCTCTGCTTTGGGATCTAACTTGCGCACGATTGCTGTGGATTTTCGTGGGTGGGGAGCCTCGACAGGACCCCAGACCCCAGACGGTGACGGGTACTCTATTGCCGAGCTGGCCACGGACATCGAGGCGATCCTCGCAGCTTGGAAGATCGAGGACTATGTTCTGGTCGGTCACTCCATGGGCGGGAAAGTGGCTCAGCTTGTGGCAGGGCGAGCTCGTGTACCAGGTCTCCGCGGCGTAGTCTTGCTTGCCCCCGCTCCGCCGACTCCGTTCGAGCTGCCAGCCGATATGAAGGCAGTTCAGGTCACGGCATATGCTAGCGCTAAGTCAGCCGACTTTGTTGTGAGAAACGTGCTATCCTCCTCGACATTATCGGAAAATGTCATTGAGGCGCTAGTGGCCGACATGATCAGAGGCAATCCCTCGGCGAAAGCTGCATGGCCTGCGTATGCAATGGCGGAAGATATTGTAGATGAGGCAAGAAACATCCAGGTGCCGGTCTGTATTATTGGCGGACGGCTAGACGGGGTAGAGCCCATCGCGCGGCTGCAGTCGGAGGTCGTTCAGAATATCCCCGGGGCAGAACTTGTCATAGTGGAAGGTTCGGGGCATCTGCTCCCCATAGAAGCGACAGCCGAGGTTGCTAGTAATATCAATGAATTTATAGGCCGACTCTAGCATGCCTAGGGCCACGAACTTGCGAGGTTTATATACAGGACTACAAGTTATGCATGGCTGATATGTATTATATAGAGGACAATACAGCTTAACACACTTCAGCGCTTCTGATTATTGTTTTATAATATCTCAGGGCTTGATGTACTTACAATCATCATCGAGATTCTTTGAGGAAAATCTGTCTCTAATGATCAATGGCTGAGGCACTGGTGGATCTCGTGACAATATATGTTGTCTAGATTTAATCCTATCGCTGCTTTTTTGGTTCCGAAGGGGGTTTGTTGTGGCAGCTGGGCCGACTGAAGGAGGGTAACTGGCCTTGGTATTCATTAATGCTGGGGTTGTAGGTATTGGATGAAGCCAAGCCAATTGCTATGACCTAGGTCAGTAACGTTTCCTCGTTGGACCTGTTCGGACTTTTTAAATGACCATGATACAAAATCGAGCCAATAGAGATAATAGTACAGATGAACATGTCACCATCTGGAAATTTGCTTGGTCATAGTTTTACGGACTACCTATAAACATAGCTTGCCTGATACCTCATAATCACGTCGTATCTTTTCATCTTACGTTGAATCCTTAATATGTATTTTCTCCCCTCGCATTATCTTTCTCCATCTAAACACCTAAATTACGGAGGTATTCTCCATGACTTGACGTACCCATGGGCTTATTGAATAGGTGACTAATAATTATTACAAATGAATTGAGTTGATTGTGGCATCTTAGTAAAAGACCAGAGAGTCTAGTCCTTTGGTCCAGTAAAAAGGTAATCACACTCTACTATTCTAAGTTGCTCTGCAAACCCCTGCTTCATCAAATAACCCACCCCTGAGAATGCACTGAATGGGCCACTCAATCCACCCTTTAAACTGAGTGTCCAAAAGCCGCTCCACTGCACCCATAACATTTTCAGCCCATCCCTTGTGCACCCAAAGTTCAGTTTCGAAGCCCCGAGTAAGAGCTGCGAAGTGCGCCAAGATGACCAACGCTGCTGGGCTTTTATTGGTAAGCATATCCAGATATAATTTTGAGACGTTTGACGGCCATTGCCATATACCGCTTGCCGGATTTGTAGATTCTTTGGAGGAAACATATGTGGTTTCAAGCCCCTTAAGTGCCGCAAGACATGCTGACTTAGAATCGACATCTTCGGTTGACAGAAGGCGCTCTTCTATAGCGGAGGAGAGATACTGGAGGCGAGCGGTGAAAGAATCAACTCGTACAGACGATTCCGCCCATACTGGCTGCCAGCACTTGAACAGGGCTGATAAACTTCCATGCTCCCAGCTTGGGGCCACTGGAGACTCTAGAATACTTTTTACACCTAAGTACGAGTAGAGTTAGTCTCTCTTTCAACACCACGTTCAAGTTGTTTATTGGCATGCTTGCCTTGTAGGAGGATGAAAGACTGCACTACATCGTTTGACGATATTGTTTCGCGATTTTCTAAACATGCAATCGAGTACGTGGTTAGAATAAATATAAGGGCAGCCAGGAGGAAGTATGCTTGGCAGTTATTTTCCGTGATATCAGTTAACTGTGTGGAGAAGAATTCGACTGCTAGAGACTGATAGCGTATTGACAAAAAGGTATAATTTTTGCGTTGTTCAGGGTGGACATATGCGTAATGGAGAGCTGATACTGCCAACAAGCCATGCATAACAAACTCCTAGGCGTAGTCAGTCAGCGCGCAATTGATATGGGCTAAGTACGACATACATTACAGACAGCGATATCTGGAACTATAACCCCCCATAATTGCATCGTAGGCTGATCATGGGCGAGGGTTAAGCAGGTTACTGTGCAGTAATGGCGGAATAGCTGCAGACTGTGCAACCATTGGGCGGATGAAATACACCCTGCTCTAAGTGTGCCAGATAGTCTTTTGCCTTCCGTAGCTCCCTCTGCAGCGGTTTTAATCGGAGATGTCGCTTCATCAATGGTTTTGATCTCTTTTTCTAGTTCTTCCGCTAGCTGTCTAATTTGGAGAGCTTTCTTGGTTAGGACCGTTGACTGTCGTGTCGCAGAGACAGGTTCTGCCTTCTCTTTGCTATCGGCTTTCTTCTCTACGGGTAATGCTGACGAAGACGACAGCTCCCAGTTTTTAGGTTGCAAAATGGAGATAGTTTGAGGGAAACCCAGTCGGACGAGGCTGCACTGAATATTGTGACGAGTACAATTCCTGCAGGGAACTCGTTCATCACACTAAAACACTTCAGCGATTACGCCCGGAATCATGCCGCAAGTGACTGATGTCTTTTACTACCTTGACATGACGTTCTTTACATCGTGCACACCCTGCCCGCGATTTTCTCGACCCAAGCCGGCCACTACGCATTGTCCTACCATCCATGATGATTTGATGGGCGGAGGAGTTTGGGAAAGGGGAGAGCGGCCTCGGACTGGTGTCAAATAACATCTTGTGGAAAGCGAAAGCGACTCACGTAAGCTCGGGTTGCGGGTCGCAGGTCTACCGTGCTGTACCTTGTACCCCACCCAGGAACATCGTTCCTTATGTCACATCTCCATTGCTCCACATTAGAGTTCGCTGTACCAAACACTCTCGGATGAGAGGGCTTAGAAACAATGTTTTATAACGACTGGATGCCGCCTGTAATTCCCAGATCAAATTCCCCTACAACTTTCGTCCATTCAAATCTCATTTGATCAAACCTCAGCTGAAATCAATGCATCTTCTCATCTTAGGAGCTACAGGGCACACAGGCCAGTATGCCTATAAGTATGCCCTAGAACAAGGTTCGTCGTCAATTTTAGAGGCCTCTCATACCAGAACTACTTTGGGGCAAGACACGAAGGATATTAACTGCGCAAAGGTCACCGTGTGACAGTGTTTGTTCGAAATGCTGGTGCCGTAGCACCTCACGCCAATCTCACTATCGTGGAAGGGTCGGTTTTGTCAGAAGAGGACATGAAACATGCATTTGCCGCGGCCGGTATCCCAATCAACGGAGTCATACAATGTCTAAATCCGCTCCGTGCCTCTTGGAGCCCATGGTCAAAATTTCTTGGCCCACCGAGACTAATCGCAGATTCAACTGCTAATGCGGCTGGGGCACTGCGCGAACAACAGCAAAAGTCGCCGCTCCCAAATGGCCGGAAACCCCGTTTGGTCGTAATGAATGCGCTCGGAATTGGAGAGAGTATTATGGTAACACCATGGCTCATAAAGTTCATCATGACCTATAGCAACGTGAGCAAGACGTATGAAGACCACGCGGCTGTCAATAACGAGATTGAGTCAAACTGTGGAGGAGACATCCTCTGGACACTTGCCCTTGCCGTCGGCCTTGGTGATGCTGGTATTAAGCCGGTGAAGACGTTCAGGCCCACTGAATCAGGAGCTAGCTGGACGATCACGCGGGAAAGCTGTGCAATGTGGATGGTGGATGTCGCGGCGGGAAGGAATGGGAGTGATTACAGTAACAAGAGAGTTATTGTATCTAATTGAACAAATAGCACATGTATATAACAACAGTCTCTCTTCAATACGTCTACATTCTTCCACTTATAGCGATATCTTGTCATAGAAAGATTCAATGTTAAGTGTAGTTAAGACGCGCTGCCTAGTTGTTGTGTTGTTATCTTGACATTGTTAGTAAGCAGGAGTTTTGCCCGGTAGCACGCGTCCGACGTATAAGATAACAATCCACATCCACCGATAAGGCAAATCGCCGGCATTCCAACTCCAATTGAGGGTACCATGATAACAAGTCCTTTACAGTTCGCCCAGTGTACTACATGCCATAGGTTGAGGCCCTAAAAGGTGTTCGGGATGGCAGGCAATAGCGAATTAGGTCAAAGGCCATATCGTTCAAAAAAGCAGAAGCCTTGCAATGCATGCCGACGACGACGAGCAGGTTGCATTCGTGAAGGAAGTTTTGCATGCACATTCTGCACCCGGCGGAACCTAGATTGTGTTGTTGAATCAGATTTCCAAGTCCAAAGAAGAGGATTGGGCCCTGCACAAGCTAGAAATCAAAGCGCCCGAACATCGGCAATTACACTGTCCCCAGAGAAATTAACTCCAAGTTCGATCGCATCCTCGGACCTACTTAAACCTGCTGATCATCGCCAACCTAATGGGGCTTCAGGGCGAACATTGCAATATATTGGCTCCAGTGGTGACCACGACTCCTTTATCTTACAACATCGTATGTGTGAGGAACCAGAAGAGCTTGATGCTGCGGACTGGACATGTCAGAGAATCAGCAGGGACCTAAGCAACCCCGTTCACTTTTCAGTAAATAAGTCAGGTCAAGATAATGTTATTGGCTGACCGCCTGCAGGCTTTTCCTGACGAACATCTGGATGCACATCCCAGTTACTACCCCCGAAATGTTGTTGAAGAATCGGTCAGACCCTTCCGCGAAGGCTTAGTGAAGGCATATTTTGAATATGTGCACACGTCATTTGCCCTTCTCGGGCCCCAGACTCCCTCAACCATAGCAAACTCCCCAACACTTATGAGCTCAATTTATTGCCTGGCACAGGCCTACTTCCCTCCCGCTCAGAATCTGGATCCGTGGCTATTCACGGATTTCAATAAACAAGCTCTTCATATAGAAACGCACAATGTGAAGCTGGAAACCGTTGAAGCTGCGCTTCTATTTGCTCAACGCCATGCACGTCTCATTCGGTATTTATGTTTCGTTCTAATTGGTAGTATTGGCCAGAGCTCAAATGCTGACCTTGTGTTATTTATAGCGCACCGACAATGCCTGGAATGTGTGCTGAAATAGGGAGCGTAAGTACTTCCTCAGAACTTCAACACAGCCGCTGACCGGCACCTTGTAGATTATCGGAATGAGTCATGACCTTGGCTTAAATGTTGATCCCATCGACTGGGAGATTTCGGATACAGAAAAACGGCGTCGGAGACGATTGTGGTGGGGAGTATATGTACAAGACAAATGGTAGGTTATTACTTTTCCAATTTTCTTTCAGAAACTAAAATATTCAGGTCCGCATTGACTCTAGGACGTCCTTCGTATTTGCATGATGAACAAAGTGACGTCTCCCTGTTAAAAATGTCTGATTTTGCACTGGAAGGTGCTGATGAACCTTCGCCACCAAATAAACAGCCGGCACAAATATTCATTGGACTGACTACATTATCAATTATATTAAGTGACATACTTATAGCGTTCTTTACTATAAGGTCCATGAGGGCTCTTCGGACAATAGTGGTGGACCAGGTGAAGCATATATGCACTTCATTTGAAAACAAACTCGAAATATGGCACGTGAACCATTTGGAGCCTGTCATAGCTAAGAAGGGCTTTCCCGATTCAACAGGTCTGGAGTCCCATAACGTAATATTATCCTACTAACTCTTCAAGGTTCGCTTGAGCTTGCATTTTACACTGTACAGGCTACCCTTTACCGCGGAGTCCTACGCGCGGTGCTCTCGAAGTTCTCGGATGATGATCTGTTCTCCGCACACCTGCGACAACGCGGAAGAGAGGTGGCCTCATCCGTCATCGAACTCTTGGAGCTGCTTTCTGTGACTCGTAGCTCAGCGTTCTGGTGGTCAGGTGAGTACAAGCTCCAGTAGTTTGCTTGTACTGCAGGGCTGATATTTCACAGCATCAAAGATCAACTTTGCTATCGCAGGTAGCTTTATGATAAGCTTATTCCTCTGCTCTGTATCAGATGAGGAGAGTCAATATTGGATGGATAAGATCACATTCTATCGAAAACTACTTCGTGCTCATATTGCCGGGTTCGACGTTACAAAGCATGCGTCGATTAGGCTGGATTTGCTTGCGACCTGTTGTAGAACTTCACAACCACCAAGATCCGGACCTAGTATGACTCCCCAGGAGCAGCTATCGATGGCGGGTTGTGAAGGGTGGGGATTTGACAATGCGCTGCTAATGGAAGACCATGATACCGATTGGTTATCCTCTCTTCCAGCAGAATCATCGTTCAATATGCAAAATTCTGGGCTGCTCTAGGGGTTATAGAAGAATTATTTTATTTCTTTTTGTATTAAGCATTGGAAGATTAATGAATGGTCCTTTGGCGCGATAGAAAATATGTAACGACTTTAATCGTCTTGAATATCAATACCTATTAGCTACTGGTAGTGCTATTCTGGATGCCGAATGCACTACTTTTATTCAGTAAGGGATATAAAAGTGTATATGACATGTCAATATACTACAAAGTATGACCACGCATTATATACAAGCGAGCCTCAAATGGTCCGAGGATTCCTTCCTTTAGCGGTGGTGCATTAGCAATGATCAGTGTCGCGGTAGTGAAGTCATTGGGTATCTTGTACGGCTGCTCCAAATTCGTAAAGTTAAGCAAAACTAGAGCTGTCTCGTCACCAAAACTCTTTGTATAGCTCATTGTATTGGGATTTCCTTCATCAATATAGCGAAACTTTCCATGTGCAAAGATATCAATATTTTCTTTACGTAATGCGAGCAAATTCTTCCAGAAATTGAGAACACTGCCTTTATCATTATATTGATCCTGGACGTTGATATCAATATAGTTGTCATTGATTCGCATCCAAGGACCATTTTCAGCACTAGTAAACCCGCCGTGTAATGAACTGGTCCACTGCATAGGCGTTCTGCCATGATCCCGAGCTACTTTTCGAATATTGTTCATCGCATTCTTCAATTTCTTAGGATCGTTAGTAGATGCTGTCACCGAACTCCAATAGTTTCTTGTTGAGATATCTTTGTAATCCTCAATCGGCCACTCTGCTGGGATATTTGTCATCCCAATTTCCTGACCCTGGTAAATAAAAAGTGTGCCTGTTGCTGTAACCTGAAGCATGGCCAACATCTTTGCTGCCGCAATGCGGAACTTTGGTTCGTCTGATGCAAATCGGGAGACCGATCGTGCAAGGTCGTGGTTCTCGAGAAATATCGTGGTCCAGCCATCGGTGCCTTCGATGAAATTTTGCCATTTTGCGAAAGGTTCTTTGAAATCTAATAGATTGAAGGGTTTGACATCAAAGCTACTCAACGCGTAACCTAAGCAAGCGCTTTCAAACTGAAATCCCATACCAACACGACTTTCTGCTGCGCTGACGTATTCTAAAGCAATACTCGTATCGCCAAGGCCACCAAATTCTCCAACAGTCATCATATCGCCATATTTCGACAGAACACCATGAATCTCATTCAGTATTTGGTAATTCTCCTTTCGGTGACTGAAAGGAGAGTGCGGATGCGATTCAGGAGCGTCAACAAATGAAGAATCCTTGGAAAACAAACCCATAGCATCAATTCGGAAACCATCGATGCCTTTGTCAAGCCAGAAAACCATTGCACTTTCATATATTGCTTCTCGTACAGCCTTGCAACCCCAGTTAACATCAGGCTGCCCGTGGGCAAAGAGATGAAGATAGTATTCTTCACTCAATTCGTCCCACTGCCATGCACTACCACCGAACATTGACTGCCAGTTGTTGGGTGGCTCACGTTCTCCATCCTCGTACTTGGCAGCACGCCAGATATACCAGTCGCGCTTGGGGTTGCTTTTGGAAGACCGTGACTCTTTAAACCATGAATGTTGATCCGAGGTATGATTAATAACGAGATCAAGCAAGATGCGTATTCCACGCTGATGGCAACCGTGGATAATGTCTTCTAAATCGGAGATTGTTCCGTAGGGCTGATGGATATTCTCATAGTTGGAAATATCATAGCCCAAGTCAACCTGTGGACTTTCGAATATGGGGGATATCCACAAAACATCTGCTCCAAGGCCATGGATATGATCAAGAGACTCCAATATTCCTCTCAAGTCTCCAATGCCATCTCCATCGGAGTCTTTGAAACTTGTAGGCCATATCTGGTATACTACTGCATCTTTCCACCACGTCCTCTGCAGCCCCTTGATAGAATCTATGGATACCATATCAATGTTTCCATGTAGTCTACTTTACAATCACTAAATGGCGTGTTGTGAAAAAGATATATTCAAATATTGTGCAAGTTGAAAGCAGTAGTTGTAATTCGTAAGTTTTACTTTAAGTCTTATCTCGACTTGCCGTACACATCAGCAGGTTTTTTTTGACAAGGATACATGGGAAACATCATTTGGCTGTTTTCTGCGGCCAATGTTCTGTTTTCATGTCGCCGTTCTCTGCGCAGGCGAAAGTTCGCCGAAGTTCAGAGTTCGCCGACTAAGTTGTTGGAGGTTCGCCTAACAAGATTCGGAATACCGATGCCACTTGCCAATAATCAACCAAATAATATCCAACCCAAGGTTTTCTATTACGCTGATAATACTCAAAGCAATGAAATTATTCCCCTATGATAAATTCATTTGGAAAACGGCAGTGTGCCTTATTAAGTAAAGTAAGATCATCCGTGCGAAATCTTTCAAGCGCTATCTTAATACAACCTTCTAACGGCATTTTTCTCTGGAGGGAGCGTTATAGGTAGCTGTGATATCGGCTTAGAGTATTCGTTCTTCAGTCCGCTAGCTCTTGCTTAAAGATATGCCAATCTGATATAATAAAATTTCACTAGTAATAGTAGTAGAGTACAAAACATTTCCACTTATTTAAAAGTTTAGTTTCCACAAAACTCTTCTAATTTCCTCAAATATATTTTATGCTAAGCTGAAATTTATTTACCTGCCCGTGTATGTTTTCTCTAGAATTCGAGCTGGTATATATGCAATAGTCGCAAGAGCTCCACTTAGGATCCACCCCAATTCAGCACCGTCAGGCTTCACAGACTTTGCAACAATACCAGTGTACCAAGACATGTCCATACCTAGAACAGCACCCACGAATGCCATACAAATAGCCGCAAACCCAGCGTACCCTGTGGGAAGGATATTAAGATCATTCCAGCCTTCTAGCGGATAAACCCCTCTCCGGAAGTAAAAGTGCTCCAAGCAGACAATGATATAGAACGGCGTTGACCAGTATCCTACAATGGTGAGAAAGTCGCTCAAGATTGTAGCAAATGACTCCTCGCCAGCTATGGCGAAGACGATGTATACTATCGAGCCGAGAATTGTCCAGACAAATCGAGGAATCTTCAAGGCCCAATTACCCAAATTTTGTGCAGAGAAAGCAAGAGAGTAGTTGTTGACAATATTGCATCCGATGATAGACATAGCCATGACAACCAGCAGGAACTTTCCAAATCCACCGATTGGTTTGAGAGCTTGACCCATGACACCACCGACACCAGCAGTATTATAAGCTTCGGCAAAGCCTGAATCAGAATAAGTCGCACACATAAAGCCCAACCCAAGAAGTTCGGTGAGCGTAATTCCAAAAAAATTGCCAGCCCAGATCGCTGTTCCCAGTTTCCATCTGTTTGTGTTCTCGGGGTAGCGAACATTATAGTCTGCTGCACAACCAGCCCAGCCGGCAACAAAACCATATACGATGGCGATAAATGTCATACAGTTGGCAGCTTCTGAAGGACCGGATCCCATAGGAACAGCAGCAACATCGAAATGCTTTGCCCCATATCCTGCTAGGAAGCAAAAGACGAAGACTTGCGGAATCCAACTGTAGCGCTCGTATTTATGAATTATGTGATAGCCAAATATGCAGATAACGGTTGCGCATATACCAATGACAAGATTGCCAGCCCAGAGGGGACACTTTCCATTCGAGACTTCAAGCAAGATCTGAGCTCCAGCGATAGAGTTTACAGCAGACCAACCAACACAACCACAAAGATTGAGGATGACAATAATTCGCATACCCCAGACACCGAACGAGTAACGACTCATGACAACTTGGCGCAGCCCGGTAAGGGGACCAAATGTACCAAATAAACCCACAAGCATCGATGTGAAGAAGTTGATGATGACGATGATAGCAAAGGAATCCCAGAAACCAAGACCAACCTCCGGACCCAGCATTCCAGTTGCAAAAGTTGAGGCCGTAAAGTTAGCTGCCGCCCACATGGTAAAGCCGTCCCAAACACTTTGTGTCTCACGCTCTTCAGGCTTGACCCGCTCAATACCACGCCCTTCAACATTGGCTCTTTCCACAGTCTTCAGCCAGCTTCGAAACCATCCGTGCATAGCAACTACCTCGGACTCATTGTCGACATACTTGTGTTGGGAAACCGTTGTATGCTCCGTAATATCCATAATAGTTCCCTTTTCCATAGCACTACCTTCAACCATGGCTGGTGGGATTTCTGAAGAAACACGCATTTTTTTTTCGATGGACATAATGAAGATATAATTAGGAGGATGGTAGTTCTAGGAGAAGGCAATCAGTCCTAATCAGGTAGAAAGCCAGAGCCGATTCTAATGAAAGATTATTATAGAAGGAAACTGATACTGTTTATACACTGACCAACTCCTTATCTTTGGCGAAGGAAAAAGGTCAGTTACTGAGCTCTGAGGTAGGTTAGCTGGAGAATACTATCCTGCGTCCGCAGCCAACTACTTCGCGGACTGATTCCTTATCTTTTCAGAAGCGGAGAAGACAGGGATGGAAGTCAACCTGCAGGGCAGTTCTCGCAAGCTCTTGTCCTTATATGATTTATTTACTATTATCTAATTTATGTTTCTTATATTTCCATGGGCTACTTGATAGAACCAAGCCTTAGAATTGGTCTTCACTCCTGTATATTCTAAGCGCCTCCTGCGATATTACCATCTTTTACTCTGGGGTACGCATAACAACACGATCGGTAGCGGCCGAGCATATATCTTTAGGTCATCGGAAGCCACTATCTCTTTTGTAAACCATAAGTGGGGTAATCATGCATGGGCTGACCAGATGTTCTACGCTCAAATTCCTGACGCGGCCATTTTCCAATCAAGCCAAGCCAAGCACAGCTGATAACGAGAGACAACCAGATAGGATGAACGACAATGGAATCCGCATTACACAGTAAATCCCCATAATATAACAGTTTCAATTCATACCTCTTAATACTTTCATTTCGAGATACCTTTTGGATATACTTTTACCAGTTTCACTGACTCTTATCATGGAGATTTTGCCTCTCGCGTTTTATGGGACGGTCGTCCACTCCCTGTCTCTTACAGAATTAGAAATCATTCTAAACTGTTTGCTTGCTGTGGGAAGTGATGGAACAATTCATATATTTGAGAAAGATGTTAAGGAGGATGCCATTGGCAGTATTCTCATCTCCAAGGGATTCCCTAAGAATGTCTCAGTCAAAATTTTGAAAAGGGGTCAATTTCTTATACCTGGTTTCGTTGACACCCACAACCATGCGCCGCAATGGACACAGCGTGGCCAAGGAACTGGTCGTGAGCTTCTTGAATGGCTTGATCACATCACTTACCCTCATGAGGCACGATATGCCGATCCTATTTATGCACGGAAAATGTACGCATCCTGTGTCAAAGGTTTCATTAAACAAGGCATCACTACGGCTTCATATTACGGCTCTCTTCACGGCGAGGGTACCAAGATTCTTGCTGAAACTTGCTTGGAGATGGGACAGAGGGCTTATGTTGGGAAATGTAATATGAATCGAAACAGCCCAGCATGGTGCCGAGATGCAAGCGCGCAAGAGAGCCTTGCCGTGACTGAGGATTTCATCGCTCATGTGCGTAAGATAGATCCTGGTGCTGCGCTGGTGACACCGATTATAACTCCACGCTTTGCTATTTCTTGCGATGCCGACGTTCTCTCAGGTCTCGGCAATATCGCGGTTGCCAACCCCGACCTTCCAATTCAAACGCACTTCCATGAATCTATGGAGGAAGTGAAGGTTACGAAGGACTTGTTTCCGGAATTCAAAAGCGAGGCGGATTTGTATGAGCACTTTGGTTTGATGAACAATCGCACAATTATGGCACATTGTGTTTATGCTGGCGATTACGAAATGCAACGTCTGAAGGCCCTGGAATGTGGTGTTGCACACTGCCCAATATCAATCATGACTGGAGGGATTTATGGCAGCGCGCCTATACGAGCCTTTTTGCGAAAAGGGATCAAAGTCGGGCTTGGTACCGACAGTGGAGGTGGATATTCTTCAAGTATTCTGGATGCAATGCGTGGAGCTCTTATAAATTCCAAAGTGAAGGAGAGAGATACAAGCGGGCTGGATAAGTGTTTGAGTGTAAGTGAACTATTTTTTCTAGCAACACTAGGAGGAGCTCAAGTATGCAACTTGGATGAGAAAATTGGAAATTTTGTCGTAGGAAAGGAATTTGATAGCTTGCTTATTGATACGATCGAAGATAAATTTACTGGGACTGTAACTGTGATTGAGGAAGAAGACACTATAGCAGATATCTTTGACAAGTTCCTATTCACTGGCGACGATAGGAATATTGCGGCGGTATATGTAAAAGGAAGATCAGTTAAAACATGAGCGTGTTATCAATTGAGAGGCAATAAATTCCACTGTAAAACTGTCTTGTGAAGATTTCTCTTTTAGTATATATTTCAATTTCGTTGAAATTCAAAGTTCATCTCTAATTTATTAAAATAATACGACCAATAATCACTAGATGTCGACTGATACCACTTATTACTGTTAGAGTTTTGATAGTTCTTTCGACTATTACTTCCTATACCTCGAATATAGGCCCCCTTGAAAACCTGAATCCAGACCTGGATTAACCAGTCTTATTGTGCGCCCAATGGAATACACAAAACAGCCATGAGATTAGATGAGTGAGCTAAGTTTATAAGTTTATATCTTCTACAATTTTTAAGTGCAGGGAAGCTTGTTTATACTAATCATTAATAAGAGTCAAATGCTGGCACGACTCCTGCCTCAGCTTCTGCTTTCCTCTTCGCAAGTCTTGCATCTTGCTTCTTCCTTAGACCCACAATATACTGACAAACCGTCAGTTTCACCTACTAATCTTGGCATATCAGGACAACTTACTTCCTTGATGTTAAGCGGCTCATACTTTGGAGGATTGTCTTGGGATTGACATGTTGGAAGGACCTAACAGGATTATCCTTATTAATGCTTGCTTATCTTCGTGAACTCTAATTTTCCTTCCATACATACCTCACAGTAAGCATCAAAGTCCAGACCGAAAAAGAATGGGATAGAGTAGCGTGGCTTGTTACCTGTCAACCGCTTGACGCGGTGGACGGTGGATACAAAGCGACCGTTAGATGCTTGCTGTAGCCAGTCTCCAACATTTACAATAAACGTTCCCTCAATCGGATGAGCAGGGATCCATTGTGCGTTCAAGTTCAGGATCTCCAGACCTCCTATGCTATCTTGGCTGAGCATGGTGAAAGCTGGGAGAAAATGTCAGTAACTGCTCTGCTTCTTTACACTAGAGCAACATATACTTTCGAAGTCTGTATGTGCGCCAATACCGTTCTCATCCTCGCTGTTCAGTTCCATGGGAGAATAGCGATGTGTTCTAATAGTTGCTAGCGGTGCTCTCATCATATTGTCGAAGTACTCCTCTTCAACATCCAAGCCCAAAGCAAACAGGCGCATCAAGCGACGTCCAAGAGTTAGCATATGCGACCAATATGTCATCATTCCCTTCTTGAACTCCGGGAAAAAATCATCAGGCCATTGATTGATATAGTGCAGAGCCTTTTGAACTTCAGTCAGATTAGGTGGCTCGATGTCCCATTCCTCGTCATAGCTAAATGTGTAGCCCTCTTTCTTCTCTATTTCCTCGCGCAGTAGATCAGCCAAAAGCATTGCTTAGCCTAGGTGGCATGCAATCCTACAACATACCGCCTTTTTTGAATCTCTCGTCGAGCCTTGCGCTGTATAGCGCCTCGTACCCGCGAAGGCCATCATTCTTATAGTTGAAGTTCTGCATCTTTTTCTCGATTGGAAGATCGAAGTATTCCTTCGTGACGCGATATGCTTCATCAATTATTGCCTGGTCAACGCCATGATTCTTGATATACATGAAGCCGACCGTCTCGAACACTTCAGCGATCTTGCGAGCAACTTGCTTACGATCTTCGACTTTATCGCTATATGCTAGTGTTAGGTCAACAACTGGAATCTCGGTGAATGTTTTGAAAGCTTTATCGCCAGTCAGGACTTCACGCTTGGCGCCGAATCGACCATCTTGGTAGAAATATTCGTACTGAGGCCGAGCAGCAGAGGCGGTTGTAACTGTAGCTAAGGACATTATAAATGTTCAATGGTCTTCATGTGGCGGCCTTTGATCTCAGCATTTATTTGGACAGACTGTACTTCCAGCTGAAAGGTCAAGAGAACTTTCAGTGTATTTTTTGGTCTTACGTTTGACGTCCGAGGAATGATGGGATCTTGAATCCGATCTCCGGATTGCAGAACTGCAAAAGGGCTTGTACGTTAGAGATCCCCTTCCGATGATCCTTGTTCCTTATCATAGCCTCCTAGAACAATGCATAGATGGGGATGAGCATGTCTGGCTGCGGCGTGGAAACTCGCCTGTCATCGATCATGGGGGATAAAACCTGATAAGCATTCTTGGCCGTAATGCTTGAAGATATCCCACCTTATGGCACTCTGGCTAGCCGAGACCAGTCTCTTATCTGACCAGCTATTGTCACCTTCGAATCTGGTCGAGCTGTCTGGTACCATATCTGCGGGACCTGTCTCACACTCAACTTACGCTAGCAGATAGCATTATCTCTGTGCGTATACATATAAATGTTATCACAATGCGACAAACCTCCAATTTAACTCGCAAGTTATATTTCAGAGGCACTCTGTCCGGGAACATTCAGCACAACAATATCAGCAATGACAGACGTCGAGAGGCACGGTGGCTCTTCCGTCGATGCCATCGAAGTTCTAGACCACGATCTTGTCACAACAGCACAAGATGAGAAAGATGCAAAAGAGCTCGTTGCTCGTACAGGATACAAGCAAGCTATGAGACGTAGAGTATGAAAATCACGAAGACTTACATAGTCTGATATTACGATATATTCTTACTGACTAGTGAATTGCAGTGGACGCGGTGGGGACTTCTTGGCATTGTACAAGCCATGGCTAGTACATGGACAGCCCAGAGTGGCGCTCTTCAGCTGGGAATCTATGAGGGTGGCCCTTCTGCCATCATCTACGGCTTCATTCTCATGACTATTGGGAACGGCATCGTCGCTTTGTCCCTTGCTGAGTTAGTCTCAGCATGGCCCACCTCAGGCGGGGCATACTACTGGATTGGACACCTAGGCGGTCCTAAATATGGTCGATTCCTGTCATGGGTTGTTGGTTACTTCAACACCTTTTCGTGGATTGTGGTCACGGCATCAGTTTGCGCGTTTTTGGCAAGTCAACTGATTGGCTGTGTTTTATTATATGACGAAACTTATGACGTGCCCCGCTGGACCCTGTGTAGGTCTATACATATTGCGTTTTCACTCTTGTGAGACTAATCCGAGCTAGACATTATCTACATGGCTGCTTTGATCGGTCCCGCATTCTATGCTATTCTTCTGAACAAGACATTGCCATACATCTCAAAATTTATGTTATACTATCTGTATGTATTCTACCGCACAGACAGTTTTTCTTTTCAGACCTGATTGTATCTCTAGCTGCATTGGCTGCGTCGTCAGTATCTTGATGATTGCGATTGTTTCAAGAGGCAACTATGCAACGAACAAATTTGTTTGGGCCACTTGGGTGAATGGTGCGTGTTATACTAGAATCTGCTAGAGGTGCCAAGATCACTAATAGACTTAGAAACTGGATGGAACAATGCGGCCTGTTTTTTCACTGGCCTTATCAATCCAGCTTTTGCTTATGGTCTGCTAGACGGCACGATTCATTTATGCGAGGAATCTGAGGACCCTGAGCGCAACATCCCCTTAGCAATTCTAAGCCAGGTTGGTATTGGTTTTCTTACTGGTATCTGTTACATCATTGCCATGATGTACGGTATTAGCGATCTAGATGCTGTCCTGAATTCACCGAACCCCACCCAGGAGGTCTACTTGCAATCCATGCAGGGCGGTCGTGGAGGAGCGTTCCTTCTGCAATTCATCGTCCTCCTAGGCCTTTGGGTCACTTGCTGTGACCTGCAGCTAACGCAGGCACGGATGACCTGGTCATTCTCCCGTGATGGCGGTATGCCATTTTCAAAAACACTCAGCAAGATTAACAGGCGATTTGGAGTGCCTTTATATGCACAGCTTTTCGGTGACATTATTGTCTTCCTCTTGGGATTCCTTTATCTCTTTGCTGACGAGGCATTCAATGCACTCGTTGGAAGTTCTCTGGTACTCTCCTGCTTGGCTTTAATTATCCCCATTACAGCACACCTCCTCACTGGACGCAAGGTGCCTACGCCTGGACCATTCTGGCTAGGTAAGCTCGGAGTTCTGGTCAACTTCCTCTCAATTTGCTGGTTGGCCTTCCAGATCGTCGTCTACCAGTTGCCCTATTTTTTGCCAGTAGTGGGAGCTATTGAAAACATGAACTGGACAGTTGTAGTCGTTGGAGGTATTTTCATCATTTGCTTAGTGATGTGGTTCATTCAAGGTAGAAAGCACTATACCGTTTCCGTTACAGGGCTAGCTTCCTTTGACGCTGTCCTCGATAGCTACGTTGGAAGCCACCCTGCCACCATAGCTACACGTGAAAAGTAGTCTACAAAGAGTATACAAGTAGAATAGGCAAAAGCGTATAGTTCGCCTTGTAAATATGAGATTCCTTGCATTTGGAGCTCCAAAAGAGAAAGTAGCTAATAGGTACCTCTAATTGGCTCTCGCTCGCCAACGCACACCATTAATAGTTGTAGAATTATATTAGACACTAATATAATAGAAGAAAAACAAAGAGAGAAATAGTAAAAGGGTCTATGGCTCAAAAAAACGGTATTAAGCTTAACCTCAGGATCTACTAGTATTGACAAGAAGCTAAGAAAAAAGCAAAAGGAAAGTAGACAAAAGATTGCAGGGTTATTTATAAATACTACTATGTTTAACTACCTCTGGACCAGCTTTTACTCTAAAAGAAAGGCATCCGAAAAGATCTCGAGCTTTAATTAACCTAATAGTCTCAGATATCTCCGAAAATGCAAGGTGATCCAAAAGTCTTGACAATCAAGAAATTCAGAAATAATATATTCTCTTCAGAGCATCTACGGGGAGTTCCGTGGTTTTAACTTGAGCTTTGAGGATGTCACCACCACTTTGGATTTGGGGTCCTCGAGGCTTGCCTTATGGGAATAATACCGAGAGCGCTCAGTCTAAGAATTGGAAGCTTTTCTTTTGCGAGTAGAGCAGAATAATCATGAGCGAAGAAGCGCTCGTTGAAAGTGGCCGATCAACACCACATAGATGTTTTCACTATATCATCTGTCCCTATGTTGCATCTCTATAATTTTTGTTAATTGCATTCTCATATTGCAGTTTGTATGACGCTACTCGACCGTAATCTTACGGACCGAAATAGCAATTGTAGAGAACGATGATCCATTGATGTTTAGCAACACAGCTCTCTAAAGTACAGGTGAATAATAAATGAAGAAATGACTGTTATTAAAACATGAAATGAAGGGTATCTAATGGGTGAGATATACCACGAACACCTGCAAAATATCTTCTGGAGTTCATCTCGTACAATAGATCTCATATCACCTTTGTTGCTTCTTCGGTTACATCCGTTTTCCACAATAAAAAAACTTTACGCAAGCTCCCCGTACTGCAAATTTTTTCTTACATCACTATACATGGTATATGACAGGAAAGGCAGCAGCATTTGCATCCTAGACAAGATATTTTGCCCGGGCATTGAGGGACAGCCGTTGCAGATGTAGATGTGGGCGTGGACTCTGACATTATATTGCTTGGACGATGTAATCGGTTTGATAAATTGAAATTCTGTAGAAATTCAAATTAGTTCTTCAGGAGTTCAAAACTGTCGTTGGTGGTGTGAGATTGAATACTTCGTATTTGTTAAAAGAAAAAACAAGTCTGGAGTAAGGCAAAGGTTAAGCTGTCGCATCACAAGGAGCAGAATTGAACATGAAGCATAAAAAGAAGTCGGGGGGTTTTCTCTCATATATCTTTATTCTCTAACAAAAATCAATTCGGCCATGCAGGGAACGCTGCTTAAACGGGCGTATACGAGCGTATTCCTCGTATCGTATCAACATTCACTGCACATTACAGGGTTTGTCATACTACTAGTAACATAACACTAACACAATTGTACGTATCAGCCAGGTGGGCTACAGCGATTCAGGACTGAGAAAGCAACCAGACTTGTCTTACTTGTTATTTGTTGAGCTTCTTCGCACGACGCGTCCGTGTTGGCTTGCGCTATCCTGATTTTGGAAAGTGTATACGGGAATACGAACTTTGGGACATTATACTTGAGAGAGCGAACTATAAATAATCAATTATGCGGCTGCTCTGCAAGTCTTCTGAAAGCAATCATGCTATAATAGAATTGTTAAACAGGAACATACAGTGCCTTTGCAGCTGAAAACCTAGCCAATTGAAAGGATTGGCTGAGAAACATATTTCAAGGGGCTCAGCGGTCTTAAACACAGTTTCTCGCCTTAGGATGATTATGATCTTTTAGCAAAGGTGAAACAACCATCTCAGCAGCAGCAATATCGTATTAGCTTTTCATACATAGCATTCTGGCGCTTAGTACAATGTTATACAATATTAATAAGTCAAACAATATTGCTTCTGTCGGGTTTGCTAACATCACAACGGTCTCATTGGCCTCTTGCCGACCCCTTGATCTTACTAGGCCACTATCACCAGTCCATGATACCGTTCAGAATTTTCTGTTTGAAGAGGTTGGGGTGATGTTATTCGGCAGGCTGTAACCCTTGGCGAAGGGGAAAGAGTGAACGTTGGTGTGCCGAATGAGAAAGGTAATGGATCACAGAACAGGCATAAGATCATCACGAATTAAATACGCTTGGCTATCAGGAAGATAGGTAAGCATGAAACTGAAGTCTATAGAGACTCTATCGAGTCCATAGACCCGCTGTCGACGGTCTAGGGTCTACTTTCGAGTGAGTAGAAAAATAGAGATCAAAATCCTCATTTTGCCCCAACCCATGTTCAGCCTCCGACCATGCAAGCTTTCCCTGCTTCAACTACCGCCCTGCATACCTATCAAGGAACTGATACGACGAGTACTTCCTATTACATCATCCTGTAACACGAACTCGCAGTTTGCTTGGAATTGACAGTTGCTGTAGAAGGAGTGAAGTTGTGAGCGCCTCAATTGACGGGTGGCTTTGCAAAATGAGCCTGCGCACTACCGGTGCTAACCAAATTTGGAGCCTCAATACGGGAATACGACCGCACTTATCGCGAAACACATCCACGGCACATCCTAATAGGCCCATATATGCACATTCCATCTTTCTGATATGATCGCGGTACCATTTACGTCCCCTTGTTTAAACTCATTTGGCATTTCCAAGGAACCCTACGCTAATCGTTTTTCATCTGCCGTAACTAACTTTAGCTCGAAAGATCCTATTAGGCTTGTTGGTTAGCCGCCAGAGGACCATTATAGATATGGTCGCGAGCAGTATCATGTTAGAGTTACACTGGGTTTAGTGTCCCAAATCGCGTTGGGACAGGGAACTGTTCAATCCAGGTAAGGGGTGATGGGCGATTAGATACCATCGTATACCGTATTCAACACTCCTATGTCAACCCCACTTGCAGAGGATCTCTGATGGAATAGATGCTTACTATAAAGGGGACAGGTCGGCGTATGTCACATTGCTTCACGCTACTTCATTGCAAATTTCTGTAACCGTAGTATTACTTTCAACATTATTGGCTATGTCCAGCAACACCACCACCAACTCTACCGTCAGTGGTGAAGCTCCCTTTGACTTCTACCCGTATGTACCATCAGAAATTGCCGCATATGCTTGGGTTGGATTGTTTGTCCTTGGGGCGTTGGTACATTTTGTGTTACTATGTCGATTTCGCGCCCCTTTCTTTATACCATTGTTTCTAGGATGTATAAGTAAGTTTATTTTCTGTATTATTATAATTGATCAAGGTGCGCAGTCTAATATCTCATCATAGTGGAGGCTGGAGGATATTATGGCCGAGCATGGTTACATACCAATGTTCGTCTTACCGGTGCCTATATTATGCAGTACATCCTTATCCTCTCGTCTCCTCCATTTTTGGCCGCCTCTATATATATGATTCTTGGACGCCTAGCTCGCAATCTTGATGCAACAGATTGTGCTGCAATTTCGCCGCGCTGGTCTTCTAAGCTGTTTGTTCTTGTCGACGTAATATGTTTCGCAACTCAATTCGCCGGAGCGATTCTTTCTGGAGATGCAAATCAACAGACTGCGAAGAACGGCACTCATATTGTCCTGGGAGGCTTGCTGTTGCAAATTTTTATGTTTTTTTTGTTTATCATCTTAACTACATGTTTTCAAAAGCGCTTCTACAATCGGAGAGCAGAGACTCATCTGCCTCTAAAGAAAGCTTTGGTGGTTCTATATGTCGTTAGCGGCGTGTTCCTATTAAGAAATATTCTTCGAGTTGTCGAATTCGCTCAGGGCACCGATGGATACATTTCATCGCATGAAATCATGTTATACCTCTTTGATGGTACTCTGATGATCTTTGTTGTATATTTGCTTGCCATCATTCATCCTGGCAGCCTCTTCAGGCAGATTCGAAAAGAAAAAAAGGAGGGGAGAGTTGGGTCGTTTAACGAGATGACCCCCTTTGCTGGCAATCGATGAAGGTGTTGAGAGATGATAATTGGCAATAGAGGTAAAAGATATAAATCGTACGGCTGTAGACTTATGGAACCAACTGCAATGGAAATGACCTCTTAGAAATCAATGCAACTACCATCACAACGGATAGTTACGCTCTCTCATAACTTGAGTTTGCAATTGCAACTGCAGTTTAAACACGTTATTAGACTAGTATTTACCTTGCTTCCAAGTTCCTCAAGTAGTGTTTCTAACTCATCTCTTCTTTTTTTTACAGGAACTGGAAGGAATATCTACCAACACGGTGAGATACTGAAACCATAGATATATTTAAGGCCGGCATTAAAGGCCCGCCATATTCTAAACAGCCTATCGTACAACCAGGGTATTGCCTTTTTAATTCTCGCTACCTCTTTCCGTTCTAGCGTTTTCAATGAAGGCCCCGAAAATGCCGTACTTCTGTATTGACTAGTTACTCGATCAACATAATTTCGAAGTTGAATTTTATTGCGCGTTAGACCATAGCGCCAAGTTCAATACCAATTAAGTAGATCGTTCTTATTCGAATTCCAATTAGCAGTAGAGCGTAAATTACCACAACCCCCAATGTATCTGCCGCACAGTGTATGATGTATAAGCAGTAGTACTATGTTAAAATGTACCAAAGAGAGCGTTGCACTAAGTAACTGATCGTTTATTAGTCAAAAAACAAGAACAAGGGAAATCGCCTCTCCATTCTAGCTCGCCCTAGCTTGACTAATGATTGCACATAATCAAATGCTTTTAAGACAATAAACTTTGCCCATAAAAGAAAATACGTCAAAGGCCCACTAGGAGTTGTTTCTGGTGCTTTGAAGCGATGAATCCCTAGGACTAAGCTCCGGACAATTTTCAGTTTATATAGGCCCTGGCATGGTGGTCTGACTGTTGAATTTATATCTTTTGGATAGATTAGCTTAAGTACAGAATTTTGATCCTTTATGAAACCACCTTTACTAAGAAATACCTCCATGAGGTGGGTCCCGAGTTGTACAGGCTCTATGATCGATCTCGTTCGCTTTCTCTTTATTGTGGAGCATGTCGGTAATGAGTCAGAATAAAATTACTAGTCAGCTTAGGTGCAACATAGTACCATATGCTCTAGAACTTGTGGAGCCATGCTTATATCACGTGTGATCCATCCGGAAGAGTGTGTCGTTTGGAGACGATATGTATAGCCTGTTACGCTACAATCCGGGCATTCGGTTGTAAGGTTAGCCTTTTTTCGGCGATAATAGACCTGTAAATGACAAGTGCGATTGATGTATGCCTGTGTCACAAGAGTTTCCTTTGAAAGTGGGACAACCTTACCAGGCAGCAGGGCTGTACCAGAACAGTCATATCCTTGGCTTTTTGTCCAGTGGTTTGGATGGGTTATATAAGTTGCTCTCTTTCTCTCAATAACAACAACTCTCTACCCAATTCTCTACCTTTCTCGCATCATTTATTTCCCCATTCTATTCAATTACGGAAAATATCTGATCTTATAATAAGCCCAAGATGTCTTCTCCGCCAGCCTCTTCCGATCAGCACGCCGCCAACCTCGCAGTTTGGGAAACCTACTCAGCCGCATGGCGTCCCGAAGCGACGCAAGAGGAGCGCCAGGCACATCTGACCCAAGCTCTGACACCTGACATTCATATCGCCTCGCCATCGATCGAAGGACAAGGTATACAAACGTTGGCGGATATGATTGAGGGTTCATTAGAACAATTTCCTGGCTCTTCAATACAGAACAAGACGTATCGCTCGCATCATCAGCAAGGCGTTGGTAGTTGGATTATGGTGGATGCACAGGGTCAGGTTTTGATTCCAGACGGGACAACATATATGCAATTTGCAGAAGATGGGCGGATCAAGAAGTTGTGTGGTTTCTGGTAGATATTTCATGGGTGGTCTGCAGAAGGGATATAGGGCGGCACTCACGGATGAAAACATATGTGATATAGTACACCCGCGGCTTTGGTCTTTTGTATGGTGGTTTGGTATATTATGATTTCCTCCTCACATTCGCATGGGTTATGGTACGATCCAAAAGCGGTCAGGTGCTGTTCATTCCAAGAATATCAAATATGATAACGTCTATCCCTGCGTCCCAAGATGCACCCAGCCACGAGACAAATCTATAGTTTTGGATTCACAAATTTTTTCTTAGTAAGTCTATAAAGTTTTTATCAATATATTACTTTCTTTAACTATTTGTCCTTAAGGAGACCACTTAGTAGTTAGAAAACGAGTGTAGTTGATTATGCTATCGGTCGTTTCAATCATGTCACTAATCGCCACTTTCGCTCTTCCCCCCTATTTAATCGTGACTATTGAAGTCTTTTTAAAATTCGGAGCATTTGAGGAAAGGTCCTATTACGAAATAATATAGTTCTAAATTTTAAAGTACCCAGAGATCAAAAGAATACAGTCCGGGAGTTACGCCGGTACGATAAGAGGGTCTACATGTTTTAGTACTCAGTAATGTACATTAACGACGATCGAAATTTAATATGTTTACACCCGGGCTCGCTATATCTTATTTAGCCACGATTCTCAGGCCTAGTCACGTATAACCCGTGCAAGCACATAACAATGGAGAAACAGCGGGTAGGATAAAGTAGACTACGAACGTTGAGACGGATGATTTAAAATATAGAAAGAAACAGCTTGTATATAATTACATATTAAGGAGGACGTAAGTCTACTATAATATACGTCTCCATTTGGTAATAGGGCTACTATTCAGGCTTAAGGGACCAGAAACACTGGCTTGTAAGCTTCAATTGTAACGGCACGAATGGAAGGTATCAAAAGATATCACTTAAAGGGCGAAGCAATATCTTGACTTAATAGAACTTGCCTATAATGAAGAATACTAAGCTAGGAAGTAAAGAAACGAGAATATAGGAACAGAGCAGTAATATATATATAAGGGGCGGGATTGTATAGGGATATTACGTAAGACCCGCGCCATTACAACTAGATGATAATAAACGGGTCGAGACAGAACTAGTACCAAGTCAAAACACCCTACACAGTACAAGGAAGAAATAAAAGACCGGAACAAAGAAGGACGCTAATGGTGGTCAAGGGTTGAAGATTACTGATTTTTAGGAGGAACGTTTTGCCAAAGCCCGTGCCCTCTCTTCTTATCGAAGAACCTTCTTAACTTACTTATTTTAGAGTCCAACGTAGTTTCACTTACGTGATAGCTGATGTGGTCGCCAATTTGTGAGATCCGGCAGCTGGCAGGGCGATCTGAATCTCGGTCTCAGGGGCAGCTTTTTCAACTAGGTTGGAACTCACTTGGAGTGAATTTTCACTTAATGGCTCAGGCTCCTCTGAAGAATGGAGAGCTGAGTATGGAGCTTTGAGTGAGACAGATTGTGATGTGGCAGAGTCTTCGGTCAGTCTTGAGGAAAGTATATGTGGTTTAGGCGACATTTCTGGCGGATCTATAACCGTAGCTGGATCCTTGTCGACGGATGTGGAAATTACATGTGGTACCGATGCCAATTCTTGGAATTCTGAAGCCGTAGATGAGGCAGGGGAGGTTGCATGCGTTGATACCACTGGTGCAAATTTGCAAAGTTCTGCTTCGGTGTCAGCAGCTGCACCTGTAGACTCAAATAACTACGTAGAAGGGCCACATGCCTTCACGCTTTTCAACCTCGTGTATTACACGATGCATAGCAGGAATGAACTCGTCAATATCCCATGTTCTATCTCGATTCGTATCAGCGCGTACGAAAAATGTTCTTGAGCAACTCGTCAGACAGATCAAACTCTTTACAAACAGCCCGGACCTCAGCCTTTGCCATAACATCATTATCAGGAATCTTTCCTGCATTGGAGATGGCAGTGTATTTCTGCTCGTTTTCTGCCGACATAGGTCGAATTGGGCATGCATCTAATATTTTCCTGAGTTCGAACTTGATTTCGTGCAGTACATTAGCGTACTCAACCGCGTTCCACCGTCGATCCTTATTGGTATCGTGTCGATCAATAATTTTTCCGACAACATCTACAGGGACGTTGAAGTTCTTGGTGTGTTCCATGGCTTCGTATAGCGAAATTCGCAACGGATCTGATTTTTTGATTGTATGAAAGACGTGATAATATCCTTGACTCTCCTTGTGTGTTGCTGGAGATAGTGTCACCGCCACACGCGCATCAGCAAGCGCAGTGGCAGCCGCCTTCTCTTTCGCCTTAGCTTCAGCTCTTCTTCTGGCAAGCGGAAGCATTATTCCAATAAGCGTGCTAGGGTTTTCTCTGTCTTTTGGAATACGGCTAAGGGGTAACTTGTATTTCTGCGATTTACTGTTCATCGCCGTGGGCTCATAAGTTCCCAATACCATCTGACCAATTTCGGTATAAAAGTACTGCTTGTCTTCATGGTCTCTTATCTCAAACCAGCTTTTCCGGAGCCCAGTGTGCTGATCAATCTTGTTGTTGAAACGAGGATCCTCACGGGTAGCTCGTTGTGTATGTTTGTCGACGAAGAATAGCTGTCCCCAGCTGTCGAGGCGCCGTTCCCAACCAGACGGCAATACATGGGAGATTTCATCTTCAGGATTGAGAAATCGAGCGGGATGCACAGTGCTCTCTGTCTTCGTTGCTGTGTCGGTATATACGATTCGTTGGGTTCCCTCCTTCTGGTCCATCTATAATAAGAAGCAAATCAGTCTAAATTTATATGGAAATCACTACGAAGCCTTTTCTAATCAACTCCCACAGTATTCAATCACATAAACTGATCAACTAGCTTCATTTTCAATGTTTTTAAATTAAACCGGTCTAGGATATAATTGGAAGGCTTACAGTAATCCCAAGAACTTTACAAAGTACCCTCTTAGGACTCTATGCTCTAAAAGTACAGTAATAATGCGTATAGTCTACAGGCACTAGGTAGATTGAGGAAAGACGAGAGGATAAGATATCGACAGTGAGTGATATAAATTGAAATAATACAATATAAAACTCCTAAATCTGTTGGGAGAGTGGAAAGCTCACAGCTAAGTTATAAGAACAAGGACAATAACTAGGTAGTAAACAAAAGCTTCCGTGGAACTAAGTCAGGAACAGGTACAATAGTTGCAAAAAGTTTCCCTGATGGAGGCAAAAGGGTCGAAAAACAGAGGTATTGGGAAAATATTGCTTCTAATATATAAGTTCACATAATTCTGAGATGCCACTTCTAACCTACCATAGCAGTCTTGGCTCTTCCAAGCCAGGTTCTTCCAGTCCTTTCTTCTTCTGGAACCTGTAGCCAGTCTCTTCTGCCGCTGACAAGATCCGCCTCGGCAGGGTTGACCCATTGAGTTTCTGCAAAGTCAAAATTAATATAGATTTTTTTGTGGGTACGTGGAGAGATACACTCACTATGCCACAGTTTCCAGCCAAAATAGAAGATGATAAAAAGTGGAATGACCAAGTATGAGAAGATGAAGCCTTTGAGGTCGAAGGGATTCAGGAGCGTTGTATAGCCTGAAATAAAAACGAGGAATATATTTGCAATAAACAGGATCCAGGGCAAGTAAGGGAAACCCCAGGACTTGAAGGGTAGCGATGACACTGGCATATCTTGTGCTTTCATGGCTGCACGCATGCGTACGTGAGTTAGTCCAATGAATGCCCAGGCGATGAATGCTGCTGCGCCCGAGATGTCCAGCAGGTAAGTGAATACGTTTCCTGCATTTTCTGAAATATTCAACAAGGCAATCAGGCCAAATAAGTTGGTTATAATGATGGCATTGACAGGCACACCACGAGACGTGGTTTTCGCCAGGAACTTGGGGGCACGACCGTCCTTCGCTTGAGCATATATGCAACGACTCCCGATATAGATAGCCGAATTGATGGACGACAGCAACGTGATAATGATGATGGCGTTGATCAAATTTCCCGCACCCATCCAACCCGCTGTTTTCAGAGCCACGGTAAATGGAGACGAAGCCGATTTAGATGTGGCACTCAACAGCCCTTCCGAGTCGGACGGCACGATAAGGCCGGTGAAGAAGACCATTCCCACGTATACGATCAGGATACGCCAAAATGTCTGCTTGAGTGCTCGGGGAATATCTTTTTTCGGGTTGCGCGATTCACCTCCAGTAATGGCAATTGCTTCTGTCCCTGAGTACATTACCGCGGCGAGGATGAGAACTTTTCCGAACCCGTTGATCCCGTTGGCGAATGGGCCCGGGTCTTTCCAATAGCGGAACCCAATATACTCACCACCAATCGCACCCGTATCAAGCAGGCTATTGTCAGTGCGTTAGACCAGTTTCTTTTGCTTTCTTTTGGGTAGAACAACTGATTGGAGGGGGCAACTTACATGGCAACCACATATAGGATAATTATAATGCCGAACTTGAAGCTCGCCAACCAGAATTCCATCTCACCATAGACGAGAACCCCAAGAAGCGAGGTTCCCATAAAAAAGACCCAGCAGATCAAGATCCATGCATAATTGGGTACTTTGTCCGTCCAGAACTGGAGAATCAGAGCCGCGCCGTTGTATTCATTGCCTAGAATCGTGACCTAAGCGTATTGAGAAGTTAGACCAAGGATCGATGCGAGAGGTTACAGCATAGCATTCTATTGGATCTGTACATACCCACATAAACCAGTAGTTCCATCCAAGAGCGAATGAAAGGGCAGGGTCGACAAAGCGACCCGCGAACTCATTGAAGGAGCCGGTTGACGGAAAGAGCGTGGCCATCTCACCCAGGGACTGTGTGACGAAGTAGACGTCGATTCCTATAATGATATAACCGATTAGGGCGCCCACCGGGCCCGAGTATCGCAATGCAAATCCAGTGGCATAGAAAGTGCCAGGTCCAATAACACCCCCAAGTGCAATCATCAACAGGTGGCGTGACTTGAGCACTCTACGGACACCATCGTCAATGATTTCACCATCAACCACAACAACCTCACCCTCGGAGGCTTCGTCGCCGGTCACATCCGTGGTGGTAGCCGCCGTCGCAGTGCCAGCAGCAGTCTTTTCCTTGGTAGATTCCATTTCGCTGTTCCACACTGGAAGAAAGATAGGAAAATAAATGTGAAGGCGGCTAGATTTGCTCTCGACAAACGAAAGCTGGAAGGTGGGATCTATAGCTCTCTATCCGCGTAGGACTTCGTCTCTTTGCAAAAAATATTCTTCCACCGCCCTTTGTACTAAGTCGCCAGGGCCTTCTTGAACTTCCTAAAGATTGACGAACAACTGAAACATCCAGAAGTACACCTCGAGCGTGAGCCAGCGTCCCCCATTATAAGAAAGTTTAACAGATTTACTCGTTGTATTTCCATCGGGCCCTTTTCCGCACAATGTTGTGGAGGCCAATCACAGTTCTCGTTCTCGCTAGAGTTTGAACAATATCGGCGTCTGTCGCCGAGGGAGACTTGACTGGTCCGAAAAAGTGCGATGGCCAATCACCAGTCGCCAAAGAGTCGTAAACGATGCTCCCCCCCCCCCCCCCTCTAAAATGGTTGTGGTGTTGTAAAAAAATGGGTATCCTTGGCTGCGTATCTGCGAGCTACAACATGACACCATTGTGGAAGTATTAACAGCTTGGAGCGAAGGTGCAAGAAGTAATAGAATTTATAACAACTTTTTCGAAATGTGCAGTTATTTGATGGTGATCGCATCGTGAAATTCTAAATTGTCAAAATTCGTCTTCCAGTCCTTTCCTCAGAACCTACATAGGAACACTAGCGAATCAGAGAGATGAATATCTGGTTATTTTAACAACGCTGCTATACTCAGATAACAAAAAAGAAGTTGAACCGAAATACCTTCAGCTATGTCCTATGTCAGGGGCCTGCTTTGGCAAATAATTGCTGTCAGCCATAGATATTCGCCATGAGCCCGTTTACACGAGATATGAGAAAATAAATCAACTCTTTATAATACGTCATTCTAAACTCAAGTGAGCTTTTAATTAGATGCCAAACAATACTGCCCCTCTACACCGACTCGGGGGCTTCCCCCGCTCTGGAGCTGCATGTTACCCACCCAGCCATCCAATGGTAGTAACTCCACTACAGGTTTATAGCTTGACATCAGCT
This sequence comes from Coleophoma eucalyptorum, assembly GCA_026120035.1. Taxonomy (NCBI): domain Eukaryota; kingdom Fungi; phylum Ascomycota; class Leotiomycetes; order Helotiales; family Dermateaceae; genus Coleophoma; species Coleophoma eucalyptorum. The sequence continues at coordinate 273,262 of JALRME010000031.1, forward strand.
TGATCACCAACAAACACATAGCATTTTTTGATTTTCCCATCTTCCATAATTATATGATCCGACCCTTGTATAACCGGCTTCCCCTTAGGTCCAAATTCCCATGTAGCAAACACGAGATCTTGGATCAACTTCACTGGACCCAGAAGCTGGAACTCCCAGTCGACATTTTCTTGTAGCAAGTTCTGGACAAGTTTGTCTATATCATTGTATCCTTTGATAGTGACTCCATTCGGTTCATGAACAAGGCCATCCTCATGGTATATTAACTCGATTGCTACGCGACGTGAAACAGCATCGCGATTACTGAAAATGTCGAAAAGGTTACCATGTACAAGTTTCACGGCCATTTCTTGCGCTGATATTTGTGCCATAGTGAATTGACGAGAATTTGGTATAGTGCCGCTTTGGTTCGGCTCAAGTTTGATATTCTAAAGCAAAGTTTTCAGTCGCAAGAAGCTGGTTTACAACGCACGGAAGCTAGAAAGAAGGGGACAGGTTATATTTATGTATTCTGTTGATTGTCAAAATATCAGATTTGACTATTACTTCACAAGTGCTGCTTATACTTTTGAGCAATGGTCTTGCTTTTGGATCGTTAGTAAGCTTGCTTGCCTTAGTGAGTTGCCTTGGCATTCTGTACATGGTCCAACGCTATACCTTAAAAAGGTACTGGTACCTTGCGTTTGCATTAGGTCAGACTTAGGATAGACTTTGACTTTATTTTCCTGCAAAATCTTCAGCTTTTACTTCCACTGCCTTGCGCACCAAGAACGCTCCTAGTACGCTCCGAATATGCTCTAACACGAGCTGGCGGTTTAAATTCCTATCGGCGAATGGGATGTCTAGTGTTCAAATAAATATGTTGTGTCTACTGCAGCTGCTTTTCGTTTGGTCAAAACTAATCTCACATAGGGGTGAGGTAGGGAACATTTCATATCCAGGTTTTTTTACGATAGAACCTGTCCGGGCTATTATTAATAACACCCTAGTCACTGTAATTTACAAGGTCTGGTGCATAAGCTCTTCTCAACCATCCTTAAGTAACCTTATGGCGGCAAGGAAATCGCCCGAGGAGTAATTTATAGCGCTCCTATGTTCACATGCTCTGTCCATCCTTTTTTTTTCTTCAATTCATTGTCTTATTTCCAACTTGGTCCGGGAGCAGCTGGATGGGTCCTGTACGTCTGATATTTCCGCCCACCGAATCCAGACCCTGGCGAGGAACGCATTCGTGGACTAATTCGTTGATATTATTCTTACACCTGGCAGCGAAGACAGCAACGAGGGCGATAAAATCGGTTGTCGCTTGAACTCAGGTGGGGCGGTGGAAGCTTTCTACACCGTCTTTCAACAGTCACGCTTTTACAGTGATGCTTTTGGGTTTACAGTGAGTGTGATGTGATGTATTTTACTACAACCCAAAACGAATTGTGCAATATATTAAAGTAATTAGAAGGCTGCAGCTGTCTTTTAGACTAATATTAGTGACAGACACGGAAACTATCCGCTCTATGACACAGTGATTTTAGAAGTTCCACTGCTCTCGTAGCCCTCAGTGGCAACAATCTGGTAGTTGAAAGTGCCCATGCTCAGTCCGAGGTCGGCCCATGCATCGAAATGGTTCGCTGTGGTAACGGTTCCGCTAGTACGCTTGGATCGGCGGATAGACCAGTATTGTGTGAAGCTCGCAGTGCCTTCGACAGATGCGGCATTGGTGCGTTGAGCAGTGTAGATGTCGTATGTCGCCCCGTCACTGGTCACGGTACCCTTGTAGGTTCCGGCTGCGGAAGGGTCATAGTCACCATAAGACTCGAGGATGTAATACTCGACAAGTGGGCTAGTGGTCCATCCGTAAACGGAGAGGTAGGCATTTCCGTCGGGGGTAAAAGTACCAGAGAAAGTAATATCTCTATCACATAAAAGACAGATAAGCTTCTGTCATGTAATGCAAAAAGAAAGAAAAGGAGTTTCCTTTGATACAATAGCATAGGTTCTCTTACCGGGCACTTCCAGTCTCCCATCCCTTTCCTCCTACAAAGTTACCATTGTCGCCAGTCCAAACAACTTGGTATTCACCAGCATTCTCATTGGCGTAGTAAACATCTCCATTTCCGTCAGTCCAATAAGAATAGTAGTATCCGTTGTTAGTACCAGTAGTACTAGTAGTGATCCAAGTAGTTCGCTCGGCAAGACTGTTGCCCGGGGTAAGAAGATTTGGGGCAGCGAAAACCGAGGCGATAGCCGAGGCGGCAAAAAGAATGGAAGTAGCAGAAACCATGGTAGTTTACTGACAATAATAATTCAAAGAGCGTGATTTAAAGCGAATGGAAGGTAGTACAAGAAAAAGACAGTGAACTATGATAATGATCGAGAAGAAACATGATTGTTATTATATCCTTTTCGTCGCCAGTGCGATACTATGTTAATCTATTAAAATTTGTAAGGGGGTTCGGATAAATTAAGCTGTGGAGTGAGCATATTGATGAAGTCCACGCCTGTCTGTTTTAGTCACCATTCCGGGTCCACTTAAGCTACAACCCTTGAGTATACACTCTCAAATAACCGGATTCGGCTGCAACTACACTCTTATATAGGCCAGCTAGGTATAAAACCATACGAACCGAAATGAATTTGCACAGAATTGGAAGTCCGGTTGTTCCTTAAAACACGTGGAGTTCGCGCTACTGGTATTTTACCGATTTTCTAGAATTTGCCTTGAGCTATACTCGTTTTTCGGATAGATTCCAACTCCAGTCCTATCCTCAATAATAGGTTGGAGGGAAATGAGGACAGTTCATGGCTATATGCAGAGATGCAGCCTCGAAGGGATAGGGCGAATACCCACGTTTTGGCAATCAGAAAATAGATGTGGATACCTTCAGACCACAATGCCCCCCTGCTTTAAATGCTTGTTATAACGTCTTGCGGCCTCACCATGGCGTATTCTATATATCTGGCTCAGAAATCTTCTGAAGAATAGCGCGTAGAGCCTGGATTGAAAACGTACTAGTCGCGTTCTATCGTGATAAATGAGGAAGTACAGCAACCACAATTGTTATGGCTTCAAGTAAGAGTCCTGCAAACCCGACTGTATACATAACTACCCGAGCTCTCCCGGCCTAGAAGTAGTGCTTTTCGGGAAGTGACTGTGACCATAGTATACGCAAAGTCGAGGTATAGCTAGGGAGAAAGACATTGCAGACGAGCGCTGCGATAAATACAGTATTGGGATAGATTTCGGTTTGGAATACCCTGGAAGAGAGCAATTGCTTTCCACAACCTATGAAGCCAATAGTAAGGCTGAAACAGAAGCCGCCGTGGGTGAGATGTGCGGAGGAGGTCCTCTGCCAAGTTCTGACCAACCCTCCAGATTATCCGCACCACCCTCGGTTATTTCCGGAAGTGGGATATGCAGAATCGCAGTCAATGTCAGCCGCAGCCAACAGACAGCCGTGAATCAACATGGTGGGTTGCATTCAGTCTTGCGCATGTTATTCGTAGCCTCTTCGGGCCTTCTTTCCCATGCGGATGTCACGGGCGAAAGGGTGGTAAGATAAGATGTTTGTAATCAGTGTTTAAGTGCGCCCGACTTGTGTGGAGGCTGAGCTGACCTTTGAGAATTTTCTGAACAGAGGCTGAATTGAGGCCGCAAGGCCAAGCAAGTTGGAGGTGTGGTTCGCATGTTAGCTGTGCAAGAGTTTTCCTCTGGGAAAAGTTTCGATGCAGTTCAAGACTCAGTGAGCCCCGGCACCAGCTGTCGCATCATACCACGTTCTCTCAAGTGAATTTCGTGAAATTCGTTCATAATCATGAGCTACTATACTTTACGTACAATATGGAAAAGAAAGCTACTTAGTAGTAGGGAAATCCTAAATCAAAACCTGCCCCAGAAAATATTTCCCTTGGTCGACTGCTCGATGACCTGTAAACAAGTAACATATCAATGAACTCCTTAAAAAACATCCTTGTTCGATTGCTCGAGAACCTGTAATGAAAAGAAGTAGAAACACTCGGCCTTGGTATAGCTCCGGCGTTGGACTATTCAGCCTTGTGAGACTTTCCCTTGGTATTCGATTTTGTCTTTACAACTGGTGCTGGTGCTTCCTCGTCATAGCCTTCTTTATAATGCTTTCGGAGCTGTGTAGCTTCCTCCGTATCATTGTTTTCATCTGCAGTACGAATAGCAGCTTTTAGAAGTTTTTTATACTCGTCCTTAAGATCCTTTTCAAACCCTTCTTCCTTCTTTATGCTCTCGTCCACTTTGTCGGAGAGTTCAGTGTATTGAGGGTTGTTCTTGCCTTTAGGGAGTTTAGCTATCTGCTTGCGGAGTCGAGAGGTCTCTAGCCTCTGAGTGTTTAAAGATGATCGGTGCTGGGTAAGCTCAGGGCCTTTAAGTTGAATAGTAAGTATTCTAAACATATTTCTCTCGGAAGGGGACGGAGCATACTAGTTATTGCCTCTCTATAGATCAAGACCCCTCCCATCAAGTTTGGCACATTTAAGATGTTTTGTTCCTTTATAGATTGAGCGCCAATGACTAGTTCATACATTGGATGCTCAGAAACAAGAAAGCGCATGTCGCGAAACACCCTGGTGCTACTGTTGTGATACCATGTCAAGTAGATAGCACCACTTGGGACAAGCTTGTGGCCGGTAATTCCTGTGCCACCCTCCTCTTCCGCCGTTGTTAGCTTTTGGAAGTTTGCCTCAGGGTAGCCCAAAATATCTACAACAAATGACCTAGAGACTATGTTTCCTTGTAGATTGCCAGTGTCAATGGTGCATTTGGCTTCCTTTGGGATGAGATGCTTTTTTTCGTCCCGTTGAAACGATAGAACGTAAACTGGTAGAATCCATGGGGATTGGACCTAAGTGTCAATCAGCGACAATGTCATAATTACCTATAAATCTCCCACAAACCCTAAGAGCCTTAGGCTCGGCTCGTTCTTCTAGACCATGTTTTGCAGTCTTTCCTCGTCTGTTTTTACCGAAGACTGCCCGTAGGTGATCAAGTCTTGTGAAAGGCTTTGGATGTTTCTTGCCATAAAACTTCGCGGCATCAAGCTTGAGCTCCATCTCGGTATCATATTCGATAGAGGAAGAGACCGAGGATTTGCTTATGCATTTTTTCCAGACATTCTGTGCATCGTATTCGGAGACTAATCAAAGTGCGCAAACGTCAGCTAGAGAACCAGAAAGCCAAGGCGCACTCAACCAGCGAGGAGGAAAGAACGGATGGTAAGAAGGAAAAAGGCTAACCAGTTGTAACAGTTAAATTGGCCATTTAACTTTGTGTTTTGAGGAGGAAGCACCTTGGACAGTTTCTCCGTGCTTTTTAGTTGTGGCGTTGACTTTTGTGAAGAATTGCTCGTCTGTGTAGATAGCGGAGAAGAGGAATCTCGATGTATAAATATTCCCACGTTTACCGCTCTCATTGAACCAGTCGGTGTCAAAATGGAGAATATTTTGCCTTTCTGCAGAGCCTCGCGAACGTCTGCGAAATGCGGGATAGTATAGGGCGCAGTAATACCAGAGGGCCACAGCATCAGCCGCACAACAATCCCCCACGTCGTAGTCTCCGGGATGGATCCTCGTTTGGTTGTTACCGTGGTTCTCGTGGCATAAGAGTGGTCAAAGAGGTCTGGTACTCCGTAATTTTCTTTGCTTTTTCCAGGGTAGTTATAGTTGCTTCGCGGGAAGATGCGGGGGATGATTCCTGTTTTGGAAAGACACAAGCGAAACAGTTGATGGCTGTTCAGCTTTAGGATAATGTTGTAAAATAAGAATATGAAGGTCGAGAAGATGGTGTGATGATATAACCTGCTTTCGTCTCGCCTTTCTTTAGTTATGGATGATGGTGGTGTGATGAGAGGCAACTGAAACCCCAGAAGAACCCTAGCCCGGCCGAAGCACGGGTGGTGGTGGTGGTCGCCGTTGTCCACACATCCCGGGTGCTGGTCCTACTTGGAACAACGACGAGCACACCGCAACATCGAGCCCGGGTTAGTTACTGGCTCATATAACATGACTTGAGGTGGCTTTAAGCGCTCAGCCTGATCATATAAAGTGATCGCAGCTGGTCTTTTCCCACAGAGTTTCAACATATCTTATTCAGTCAAGGGTTGTCCAACTGCCCAAAGGGCGACCGTAGTGGTTCGGTGATTTGTGTCATGATCTGACAGGCCGCCAGGTCATCAATAAAGTCGACATCATTGTGTTATAAGAGCACGTCGAAGACAGAGTTGACATGCCCTATTTTCCGGTTGTTGGAACACGAAGATATATTGGGAGTACGAGATCTCGCTTGCTGGAAATGCTGAGGATAAGGTATATATATCTGGTAAGGAGTAATCAAGCCTTCTTGGACTTTTAAGAGCCACCAAGCTTTTATTATTATAGCTGACTTTAAGGCGCAAGGCAACCATATTGTGAGGCTCTGAAATTGATGGCTGATTCTCGACAAGTTCACCGAGCTTCTTATCGCACATGGTTGCATCGTGCTGCTTTGCATTGTGCTGCAGAGAGTTGCATGAAGCGGGGCAGTCACTGATGCCAGCGCATCACAACCTCTCAGCCACGCTGAGGTTGCTCTTTTATGACTTTGTGTTGCAATCTTGGAACTTTAAGTTATCGTCACTCATGGCAATATAACACTTTCAAGTTCTTCATCCTGTCTAGGCTTCCTGTTTAGGGGTCGACAATCCAATAAAGCCTTACAGATCTCCGTCCCCCTTTCATCGACGGCCACATATAGAGACGAAAAACTTCTGAAGATTTTCGTCTCACTTAACAAGAACCTTTGGTTCCAAGCCGTGCATTTTGACATGGACCATTATTGGACTGATTAGACTAATCAGATATTAGCCCACACACATCAATCACGCAGAAAATGCTAGTTGCATTCCAATACTGCACAACCCATTTGCCAGTGGCAACGCTCAAGCAGCTCGAAATCATTAAATATGTTCTAAAGTTCCTACTCGTCGGCGGTGCACTGTGGGTGCAAGCCTATCTTCTTGGTACTTGGGAATTTCCAGCCATACGAGCCTTGTAGGAATCGCTGATTCAAAATGGGTGCTGTGACAGCAATATTGAATGAAATCCGGTCTGTAGCAACTATTCAGCTCTAGGAGATCAGTCGTAGATTTAGAGAGATTATATGTCAACCCTTTGTCAACTGGTAAGTCGCTGGCTCTGGACCTTTGCTGGTGGTCTGCAAAATCTGTCATCAGCTTGAGACATGTGCCCCCGGATGAACTGCACAAAGAATTACCGTATGCAGATCACAAAGAAGATCTCTCTCTTTTTTTTGCTAAGCCACACGGCTTTGTGGCCTGATGCCATACAAAGTTCTGCCCATCCTACCAATCTACGGCCCTACTGTTTGGAGACCAATGATGGCCATGAAAGTATAATCCGGCAGTCCATTATCCCAATCTTTTGGCCTACGCAGACTATTCTGCCGCTGCTATTACCAGTCAGATTCCACTTGACAGCACACAAATAAGGCCACAGCTGCCCGTCAGACTCAGATAGCTACGCCTATACCTAGCGGCCACACTTCAAACGAAGAGGATAGTGAGGGTTTCAGCGCCGAGGATATTTCAAATCTTGTTGCTTGTACCTATTTCCAACCATTTGATTTACAAGACTTGGTATCTTGATTTGAATTAGGCTACAGAAATACCTACTCCTATCGACTTAGTATGAGTGTCAGCTTATCGAACACTTCAACCTCCCCAGATCTGCGACCATGCAGTAGTCTGGGGGCGACCGTGGTTGGATCAACTCCTTCTAGCCCTAGTGTGGACTCTAGCACAGTTCACGATCCTAGTGTTTTTGAAGATCTGGACAAAATACCAGATGGTTGGCCTAAGTTATCTAGACTAATTGCGGCCAAATCCGATTTTCAAGCCTTTCCTTCTTTTACAGATCTGAACATAAAGTCTTTACTTTATTATCAAGCAGAACTTATACAACTAAGGAAGGATTTGCACGAAATTGAATGGACAGATCGCCGTGTGTCCAAGAAAGAGGAATCGTACACTTATGCGGATGACTTAGGATTACTACTCATGGCTCGGGACATGGACATAGATGACCAGCCTGAACAATGGAGGCTCATTGAAAAAATCCGAGTTGTGCTAGATAAATACAGTAAGCTACTTCAGAATACGCATCTGAGGAACCCCAGCTAACTTCGTGCTTGTTACAAAGATCATGCGCTGCTACAATTCTCCAGAGTGTCAGCACTTCCCGAAGCTGATAATTGCAACATCAAAGCTCTCAGCGAGGTCGTAAAACGCATCTGCGAAGGAGGAGGGTGTGTTACTGGGCCAGGTTCTCAAACCTGGGGCGATTTAGAGGATACTACAGACAAAACGAAGTCTATAAAGGTGCTTTTCAAAGGCCTCTTTACAGGCTTCTTTACGTCTCCAAATACTGAGCGTAAGAAGATTGACAAAGTTTTCCAGGAGCGTCTGATTATACCTCGCGGGGAAAAGAAACAAGATGGTTTGACTCTCTGGGTGAAAGACAGCTTTGTTCCATTTCACGACTGTCTCTGTCAAAATCATCTAAGACCATTTTGGAAAAGCTGTCTACGACTCCTTCATACCATGACGCTTAGGCAGCGATCCGAATCTACCCTTCCAAGCACTGAGGTATCAGGCCCATCAGCATCAACCCATGAAAAGGTTCCGCCGGCTGGATCCCAATATTGCGGTCGATCGCCAGAACAAGATATTGTTGAGTACCCAGAATCATGGATAATACGTGCTACGTCTATATTCACGACTATTGTGGCTTGTCTTCTACCTACAATCGCTATTACGGTTCTTTCTAAAGTCCACACAATGTCAATGATTCTCGGCCTCATCGCACTCTTTACTGCTGCTTTCGCGGCCGGTTTGATTCTTCTCTCATCCTCTAGCTCAAGGGTGGAAATCTTTACTGCCACTGCTGCGTGAGTCGCCTCTGCTCTTTGCTTCCTACCAGGCAATCTTTGATAAATAAGCTAATATGACGTCTACAGTTTCTCGGCAGTGATGGTGGTGTTTGTGCAGAATAAGATTGGGTCTTAGGAATTTTTTTCTATAAGTTAGAAGTCGATGAGAAGTATCTGTCTCCTATATTATGAATTACGAATTAGCTAGTGATGGACTTATAATGATTGAAATGATGATTACCCTCTTTAGAAAGGACACAGATGATAATCTGTAACATAAGTAATGCATTAGATTGAACTACACATATTTGAGCTACAGAAAAGTCTTTTGTATTGAAAAATGCTTTGTAATTTGTGTAATGTGTTGTCTCTGCCCAGTAGAATGTTACTAGTAGGTATGTTATGGTTGTTAATCCTTAGTATCTCTGCTTGAGGCCAATATGTTCTACTAGATCTCGATGGTTGAAGGAAACTAATAACATGAAACTACTTCCGAGATTAGCTTCAAGTGACAAGGAGGATAATATCTAAACAGACTACCTTAAGATTATATGCTATATTATGGACACCGAGAACGTCGGGTGTGAGAGTAGATGCTAGTACACGCTGATGTTTTCTAAATAGGTATGCTATTTGGAATGCCAACCTAAAAGAGTAGACGACACTCCTGAATTCTATAGCAGCAATAGCTGACGCACTTGAGCATGATACAGACTCTCAGCCGTATATCTTCTGTGGGTGTTATACAAACGGTGCTTTGTGCAATCTTCTAAGATCGATCCCATTAATGGAGCAGGAGTTTCCGATCACTTCTCAATTTATTCACCCACCGCTTCACGACTATTCAAAGTTTAGAATCATAATCGTCTGGGGAAGCCATGTTTAGGACGTAAAAGCATCACTGGTATGAAAATTGAACATTCTCAGTCAGTAAAGTGACTTCGGACTGGACTTTTGAATAATTGTCACATGACAGTATCACATGATGCTACCCTAAAGACGGTCAGAGACGGCAATATTGGAAATCGCTTCTCTCCTTGTTCTTGGATTCTTGTCAAAATGAGTTGATCATCCCGCAAAACCCTCGAGTTAAGACTTCGATCAGTCATAAATTTTATTTAATGCCTCTTACGTCGATGCGTTTTCCATTAACAAGTCAGACTGTGATGGGCGAAATTCTCAGGTTATGACGAAGAAAGAGATTTATCAAAGTAGTGACCCAGTCATTCTATGGCTTGGTGAAAGACAAGGGCAAGCCCTCGAGGTGTTATGACAGAATTAAGAGTTGATAGGCCTCGAGCAGGGGGATACTTCTTATTATATAGAGTATTGGGCAGCACAGACGAAAAGATGGAGCGTAAGCGAGACACGCCTTATTCGCCAGTGGCAACGGAGAGGCAAAGGAAGAGGCTCGAGCATTAGCTGCACCAGAATTCTCTAGGCGGAAACCAGCCCGTTTGAGCTTTAAGCTAGGGGTTGGGGCCGTTCACGGGTCTCATTATTGCAGCAAGTATCTGAGGCTGAGCTGATCGGCTACATCGTGGTACAGATCCGCTGAAGGGCTGGGATGGTCTTGTTTCGATTTTCATCCGGTTCCGCCAGTACCATGACAACACAGACACCTTTCCGCCTGGTGGAAACTTCCTTCTAACATTTAGTACATCGGCCTACCTAGAACTTTGGTCTTAAAGATCAAACTATCGGAGCTTTGATCTGTTACATCAGATCTTTGGCCTGGATTGCAGGGTGCGGGTGTATTAGGTTTGGTCAGTTCTAGTTCCATCTTGGGTCCTACTGTACAGCTCCTGGTGACATATTCTCAATGCTTTGTCAAAGATGCTCGTGTAGTAAGGTCAGAACCTACAATCTAGAACCCAATGCTGAATGAAGTTTCTCTATTAAAGGCAGGTTAATTGCCCTCATGGAATACTTTTTAATCATCAGCGATCAACTTCTTCATTTTAATCATCTCTTCACTTCTTCTTCAGTCTACTATTGATTAGTATTCTTTACAATCTTTCAACTTTCAACTTTCAATTTATATAAATTTTTCGATTACTTCACTACCGCCAATATGTTCTCCAAGGCTCTTATCATTGCGCTTGCCGCTTCCCCTCTCGTTGCCGCCCATGGCAAGATTGCAGTTATGGTAAGCCTCATTAAATAGAAACTTATTCTAATTATCTAGATATTTAGTTCAGCCCTGACTAACATGTATATCAGACTGGTGATGCCGGTGGAAACACCACTGGTCTTGGTATCCAGGGTGGTGTTGTCCCAGGTCCAGGAAAGAACGCCGTCACTGAGGTTGACACCACTGTCTTCAACAGCAAGGCCGCCGCCTCTGACGGACTCGGAAAGACCAAGGCTGGACCAAACACCCTTGCTGGCATGAGCGCCGTCATGGTAAGCATCCTTACATTAGAGCAATAGCCACAGCTCCTGCGATGACCATCACTAACATACTCCTAGGCTCAATCTGGTAACACCCTTGCCCAAGTTACACCAGGTGGATCCCTCTCCGGAACTGTCCACATTGTTACCACTGATGGAGCTGGCCCATACTCTGCCATTGTTGACCCTACCGGAACCGGTGCTTTCTCTACCGGCCAAAAGTTGGACGTCACTACCCAAGTCCCAGGTACCAAGGGTAACATCGCCGCACCAAAGCAACGTGGTTTGATCACCCGCACTCTCGTCAACATGGGCATTGTCAAGCGTGCCTCCAACGTCAACGAGGACTACCCAATTGCCATCTCTGTCCCAGCTGGCACTACCTGCTCCGGAACCGTCGGTGGCCAATCCAACGTCTGCCTCGTCAAGATTGTTAACCCATCCGGTGCCGGACCATTCGGTGGTGTCGTTGCTATGCAAATGGCCACCAAGGCATAAATCATTCATTGCAGTGATGAGTTTTGCACGTTATTACAATAGAAAGGAGTTTATAGGGGCTCTAGGATTCTGGGAAGTTTATTGGTAGCTTGTTTTTGCCTGTATCTTAAACTATGAATATAAATTATGACTCAAGTATGACAGTATTAATCAACGTTTAATCCAGAGAAGCGCGATTATTTGATGCAAGTAACCACTTGGTTAAGCGAGATAAAACGATATACCCATTGGATTTCAGAGTTAGCGAAATCACTGACTGTGAGCTATATCCCTCTCTTACTTCAACTAAACAGTTTCTCTCAGTGCATATACTTCAAGTTGGCGAATATGGTCTTCAAGTAGTCATTACATGTCGCTGAGTATCGTGATTCTACGAGGTGTATCGAAGTGACCAATCGAGTTTGCATGGGCTCAAAGGGTGCTAAGTCTTTTTTTTTTTGCCACTGAGGATTAGTGTACTGGAACTATGCTAGTTTGTTTCGTCTGACTTATCAGTTGTGGGGTTAGTTTAGTTTCGAGTTTGAGTTTGAACCTCTAAAAATCTTATATTCCGTTTCTATACAAAAGGAGAAGCGTCAAGTAGATATACTACGATAAGGCTTCTGCTTCTCTTATCCCTCATAACCTAACACGGCAAAACTTACAAAGTGGAGATCGAAATGCCATCGAAAATTTATTCGAAGGCCAGCGGCCCAAGATGATTAATCCTTTGCTCCACTAGTAACTCCACTAGTAAGCACGAATCGCAACAAGAAATAATCGTAGAAGTTTCATAGTATAGTCGAAAATTTAGGACTTATACATAAGAAGCTACGGAGGTCAACCCGGAATGAGGGATATAGCGTATGTGCTTGGGTCATAAGAAGGGCATTCCGTACAGTTCTTACTAGATATAGTTCAAACCTAGATATATATTAGCTTTGATCTAATGGACCTGCGAGTATTAGCCTTGCCGACTACGCACCTCATTAATTGCGGGTACACCTTTTTAACAAAGCAGCCAATTAGCCCTGAGGACTTAGCAGTGCCGATTTCAACAACCTCAAGATCTGTTGATCAATGGGCCGGACCCCGCCCATGTTAACTCGACTTGGCACTGATTGATTTTGAAGCAAGTGTTGACCATTGCTAGTAGTATTGTCGAATTTCACTCCACTCTCGATCAACAATTCTACCGCACTGACATCTCCCATGGTTGCAGCGTGATAGAGCTCGGTCCCGCCATAATTGTCTGACCCTCCTAAGCGGAGTCCAAGGTCAAGCAAAATCTGAAGCCCTTCGATATCCGCTGGACGTTGAGACGCCAAAGGTGAACTTTTTTTATCTGGATAACGAGATTCCTCTACCATCATAAGCCTTAGTGCGTCCATCCCATCTCCATCTTTAGTCCTCAGATCAATACCCATTTCATACAGCTTTTTCATAATCGGTTTGTCCTTGTTTGAGACAGCGATGAGCCAAGTAACTGTCATTAGTGCGTCGTAATGGCTGAAAAGATTGATAGCTTCTTCTTTCCCACTCTTCAATGCTACGTAAAAAGGCGTTGTATGCAAAAGCTGTTCTACATGGTCAAATTTAGCACCGGACTCCAAGAGTAGTTTAATTAGTGGAATATGGCTTCCTGCCTCATCTAATGTTAGTGATTGGAGAATAGGAGTCATATTGAGATTTCCTCTGATATCATTACGAGCTCCATTCTTCAATAGCTCTCTAGCGGCATCGACGCAGTTATATTTGATGGCCATATCTAGAGGTGTTTGATCGAAATTATCTCTGAAAGTTGATTCAAGATTTGCTCCAAAATCTAGCAGCTCATTCACAGCTGCACCATGGTTAACTCTGGCTGCGACATGTAGTAAACTTTCGGTATCCTTTGGCGAATTTATTAAAGCTCCAGCTGTGAGAAGCGTTCGGACGACGTGAATGTTTCTCTCCTCGACTGCAATTCGTATTGCGGTCCATCCCATCTCCGAAGTTGAATTTAGGTCCGCGTTATTTCTCAAAAGCAACTTAACGATGTCATTATGTCCATTTTTTGCAGCTGCATGTAAAGCCGTCAGGCCGTGAAGCTCTCTTGACGATGACTTCGTTGAGCACCAATAAAAAACAGATACCACAACACCGCTGCTTAGCAAAAGCCTCACAATCTCGAAGTCTCCATTTGCAGCTGCCTTGACTATAGCTGGTCTCTTCTGGGTATTTTGACGCCGTATGCTGACGCCCTTTTCGAGTAGCACACGGACTGTTGAAACATGGCCATTCTTAGCAGCCCAATCTAAAGCCTGAACTGCTGTTGAGCTGTGATCAGATGACGAAATAGCATTTCTGATATTTCTTAGCATTGATGGCTTGCCTTCCCAAAAGTGATCCATTCCAAAGCCTTGGTTAAGAAGGAATCTCCGAGTCTCTTCAACGTCAATTGGAGAGGCAATTCGTTCATTCCTCTCAGTCTGTCCATGTCTCTCATATCGGTAGTCCTCATGTGGTGAGGAAGGGCTCCTTCGCGAGACCTCAAGATCGAAGTCGCTTCGGGATTCCGTGGTGACAGTTTCGTTATCTTCTTGTAAACTTAACGACTCCTCTTGTGCGATTTCATCAATAACTGTTCTTATCTCATCTTCATACTCGTGAGTGTAACCTGGAGGAATGCCTTCTGTTGCTAGATTCAACCTAAGAAGATCCCATGATTGTTCGTTCCTAGGATCGTCCGACTTAAGGCTTTGAGCTCTGCCTCGATTTTGCAGCAATATTTCGCGAACTAAGATAAGAACTTCTCGCATTATTGGCTCCATTCTTTTCACGGAGTTTTGCGTCCTCTCGGTAGTTGCTTCTAGCCTTATAGTTGAAGCCATCGTGATCGCCCCAGTAAGGTTGTTCATGATTGTCATATGGCTCACTAAATCAGCTTTTAGTTTAGCCAGATTATCCTGCTCTAATTGGCCGAGTTTGAATCTTTCCCATTCGTTTTTTCCCATTTGCTTGTACCTCTGAAATAGAGTTTCGAGACCTTGCAACGTTTTATCGAGATTATCACGTATTTGTAGGACCTCATGTCTTCGACTTGCTTCTTGTTTATTGAGAAACGACTCTCCATTTGAAGCCTGTTCCTCAAGGAGAACAAGGACTATATGGCATGAGCTCAGCTCGCGTCCAATCTCGTCAAATGTGCCAGGTACGCTTTTGTACGATTTGTAAGCCTTTAAACAAAGACTTGCCACCGCGAGAAAATCGCCAACACTGTACCCTAAAGACATTGTGCTGGTACTTGATGGCTTTAGAACTGCCTTGAATGATTGCTGAAATTTGATCCTAATTATCGTTATATCATAGACAACGCATGCAGGTGAGAACTTATAGATAACAGTTAAACTTTAAAATAAATCTCGCAAGACTATAAAATGAATGCGAGACTTTGAACGAATGGAATTCTTCTAAAACTCATTTACAGCAAGACAGTGAGGCTCACCAGCTGAAATGGATACACAGTAGCCCACCATCGTGGCGACTTGGGTGATGTCTCACATGTGAGTGCTACCCCCAACAGCCACACGCCTCATATTACGATTTTATGTTTGCAATCAGACCCCTCACTGGATACCAACAAGCTGTGTGTCAGACTAGCAGCCACTTTCAGCTGAGACTGCACCACATTTCCCTAGAAATCCTGCAGCAGCCTTGCAGTATAGGATATCGTCTCTTGGAAGACTCACTGCCCCGGTTCGTGCGGGTAAAGTATATCTTCTGGGTAACACGGGGCTGGAATTGGTATTTTGTAGTTCTCTGTAAACATACTCTAAAACCTGAGCTCGCCGGTCTCCATAAGAAGACTCTAACAGGCCTGTGATGTTTAATCCAGCACTATAATACGCTCATCGTCTGGATCGTGGATTGGGTCACCCGAATCAACACAAGCAAAGCCAATCAATGCATCAAATAATACGGTTTAAGCAGTTGTATTACAGTCTAGCTTGGTAAATCTTGTAGCTTTAAAATAAGCACGGCCCCCAAAATTAACTGACCAGTATATTACTTACAACTACTTTGTGGGCTGCCGCCTGACTTTGATTTGCCTAAGAATATAGACTTTCCGCATTGATTAATTATAGTATCACGGCTTTCTTGATATTTTTATCCGCATACACTAATTGTCCAATTGCAAAACTGTAAGCTGCAAGCAAATCACGTGCGCCATTCCGATCTGCTGCTCGTTCCACCAAGAGATCTGAATGCTCGGTACAACAAATAGTTGCCTTGGAAGTGGGGAGCTTTTAGAGTCTTGGCATGGCAAAATAAGCAGAATCCTATCCCCCACTGGCTCGTTAGTAAATACCGCACGGTGCTGCCAGTAGCCTTGTCTATACGTTCGAGCTCCAGGCTAGAGAACTAAATTCATTAACAGTAATACTATTCAACATCGATATCTTTATATTCAACCTCAATTCTAATTACATTTAGTTAGTGTGACTGGTACTGCAGTTTATCAGTTCAAAAATAGCGGATTTTCATTGTGAAAAAAGTCAGACGCCAAGGAAACGTACGTGACTCGATAGTGAATGCAAAGTTAATATACCAGAATTTAACCAAGGCTACCAGCTAAGTGGATGTTGCCGATTAGGTCTACTAGTCTTTATAAACCTCCTAAAATATCGGCCGCAATCTTCTCAGCCAGTGCATCTGCCATTCTATATTAGCATGACATGAAAAGCCCTCACACGAGTCCTACATACAAACTGTTGCTTGCGGATGTCCCGGTGGGAGAAGCGGAAATGCTGAAATATCTACCACGCGCAGATTCTGTACACCAATTACTCTTGCTCGAGAGTCAACGACCGCGAGAGGGTCACTTGTTTTGCTCGTTTTACCTATCATTTTCAATACTGTTTCATTGGGGTGTACTATGACTTACATGTCACCATCTAAGCCTTACATATAGATTTTCGTGCTGCAAGGAGGTGTTAAAGCGCAATTCATGGACCGTCTTGCTGGCTCTAAAGATAACCTCGCATGCGCATGCTTCCCGTGAAAGTTTAAAATGATTTAGTAGGGAATACGGATCCTGCACAGACGTTTGAATGGCTACTGGTACGAGACCTCTCAGCCGCTGATTATCTCTGATCTGACTGGTACGGCATGCTCATCCATATTTACCAAACTTCAGCGATGTTACTGTCTGTGCACGTTTATAAATGTTGTAGGCTAAGAATTTATTCTCGGAAGATTACGTCAAAATGGAGAAGCTGCTTCCATTCCAATGGGCGCTCGCTCATTCTGCTGCAAAGCCATTGCATAACCTCGCACATTGCGATACCATGATGTTAGACTGCGGTCTGCTTTCACCGTGTCGTTCTGTGTGAGGACGATGCTAACGTGCGACTGTGAAAATAATGTTATTAAAAGCAAGCAAGTGCTTCCCTTACTTGTATGAGTTAAAAGTCATGTTTCTTTGGTTTCAGCTCATCCAGACTTGAGTCAGCCGGTTGAAGCGAGGTTGTTTGACTTCACATTGCCTTGCGCGCAGTACATTTTCAATAATTAGAACAGTGCGTGTATTATTATCCAGCAAATTTACTTCTAGCTCTTAATTGATGTCCGAAAGCCCATAACGCATACATACCAAAGACACATCCAATACATAGGCATCCAAGTACCGTACTCCCTATTGCAACGCCCAGGCTAGTATATAGAGGCTCCGCCCATAAAATTGCCGCGAAAGCCACAACAGCTCGCGCAAAGTCATTAGCGCCAAATAGCGAAGCCTCGTATCGTGGGTATACCATAGCGATATAAACGTAGATACATTGAATTATAAGGCATACATTACCGGTAACAAGCATTACGCCAATGGTCGGTACTGTCCAGTGAACCGACTTCTTCGACGTCCATGCAAATAGTAGAACGCCGACAGGCAATAACATCGACGCTCCCAATGCAGGAAGAAGGCGTTTCTCCGGACTCATTGGACGGTTGTGGTTCTTTCGTGTGGCGGGATTCAGAATAAAGTGAACGAAGGCGAAATAAGGTACGCAATTGACGAAGGCAGCAATAATGACGGATATGAAGACAAGACCCATCACTCCAAGATTCATGCCGTATACGTCCATGTAGACTAAAGGGAAAACCTCAAAAAAGGAGTAGAAGATCGCATAAACGAGGCCACAATAGATACTCGTAAATAAAATGGCGGGGTCAAAAAAGTTTATCTTCCATGGAATAACGAGAGCCTCGTACACAATCTCCGAAGGAGAGAGCTTCCCTTGGTCGATTTCGCACTGAGCTCTATACGCAGGATTTTGTGTGAATTTGCGGATGCTTTTGGCGCGACGTTGGAGAATTGTTTGCGCAGAAGTCTCAGGGAGGAAAATCTTTTGGAGGAAGGTTGTTAGAACCTAGTAACAAAAGCCGAGGACGGGGTCACTTACCAGGCCTATAAGCGTTGGTCCAGAAACCCAGACGATTTCCCATAACGACCATCTCCAACCCATTATAGGTACACTAAATCCTGAAATCAGTGGCCCAAACGCGGGTCCAGCTGTTGCAAAGATTGCCCAAAGGTAAAGTCCATAAGGCAAGGCTAATGGATCAGTGATGTCCCCTATCGATCCACCACCAGTTGCGAGTGCTGGAGAACCGAAAAAGCCCTGTAGGAATCGAAGGACCATGAGGCCGGGGATGTTAGTGGCAAGAGCTGCTAGGAGACTCATCATCACAAATAATGTGAAGGTGATAACATATGGAGGATTACGTCCGACTGCCGGTATCTCTGAAGGAGGGGACAGGAATAATGGACCAACCCCGTAACCGAGGACATACAACGCAAGTCCAAGAGATGCAACAGTTTTATTTACCCCAAAGACACTCATTATTTCGGTTTCGGCTGAAGTATAGATAGAAGAAGACATATACACTGTAAAAGTGTAAAGATTGATTTGGAAGTAGACGAGGGTTTTCTTAAGCCTGCTCCAGTTTCGAGGGTTGTGGGGGTCATCCGAGCCGTACCAGTCGACGAGAATAATCTTCTCTGAAGATAAAGCCGCTACATCCAGTCCCGACGACGGCGTAAGGCTTGACATTCGGGGACGGTCGCTCGAATCTGAAGGATGTCTAGCTGTTGGTTGTAAGCCGCATGCTGTATAAAATTATGATTGTGGTGGTAATATACATTCATCATAACCCTCCTCCACTTTAGTACTTGCTGTGGAAATATCTGATGAACTTTCGTACTCCTTTGGTAGCTGAAAGCCAGGTCTCTCTTCGGGAAATTTAAAAAGTCGTCCTCTCGAAATGCACCGTAACACCTGCCCAAAAGTCGTATCACGGATGAATTCAGCCATGGGAAATAATTTGAAAGGGTCGCGTCAAGTTAGCGGTTGAAATCGCCTTCGATTGAATAGCTTTGATGAAAGGTTCTCGCAGATTGCTGGATGATTTTCGTGGCTTGACCAAGAATACTTTTATACAAATACCAAAGTCCGATACTTGATGAGATCGACAGTAAAAAGCGGAGATAACGTCATTATTAACATACTCTCCTGGATTCCCAGAAGAAGGTGAGAGTGTCGTCATGTTAGTTACACCAATACAGCATCTACATCTCGATAGAGTTCCACTTGGCGACAACTGAAACCTCCTGCAATCTACTAACACGCTGAACCACATCAATGGATTAGTATATCCGCAACCTCCTGCTTACACCATGAACAGAATTGGCGATATACTCAAATAAAGGACCCACACCCTTCTCTCCAACCTTGGCAATTGATATGCAGACGATGCAAGTTAAGATTTGGTTTCCAGCCAGCCCAGAGAATGGAAAGGGGGGTTACTATACAGCGAGATATTAGTATATTTTGTTTCGTGGGGGCATTCGTCTTTGGTTGTCCATATCTTGGCGGCTTTAAAAATCAGTTTAAAGATAGGGTCATTACATCAATGGTAGATTTACAGGTCTGACACCGATGGCTGTATGCACTACAAATAACTTTCCTTAATCCGAGACCCTTTAAAGAAACTCCCGGTAATCAGGAGCCAAACTTTCTTGCGCACCCACTCTTAGCTGATCGCTTATCCTGAAGAATGTTGAGATCAACTCCCTGCCTGCTCTATCGCATCAAGGGTTAATGAGCAAAAGATCGATTACTAAAAATTCGTCATCGGCGAAACGATCATCGGTTCGTTTATCCTCGAAGTTCTGTACGGAAGGGGGTTCAAGAAGTCTGCGACCCCCCTTTGTTGAGAACTTCAATTTGAGTCCTGTAATAAAAGTCGTTGAATGCTTAAAATGTCTCCATAGATATCCAAAACCGGTACAGCAGAATGCTGCAACGATCAAAGGGCGTGCCCACAATTTCAGAGAGGTTGCGCAAACTTCCAATTAGTTGGCTTGTTTTAATACAAACTCATGCATGCATTTGCCATCACGATAACTCGACACACCCAAAGCTTTGAGAAGTTAGAAATTCGAGTCTTACAAATAGTTTTGCTTACATTATATTTTGCGCACAATGTATAAGCACCAGTCCTAGATGTAGCTGTCGATTGTTGTCAACACAAAGGTTGCCGATTTCCTCAGACTGGCCAATTATCTTGACGCCAGCGCGGGGGTTCAAATTTGTTTTTTGTGCTATGTCCATTCATGTTCTTCGCCCCCACTTCGGCAATCCGGGTGGTCTGGAAAGTATCTTTCGGGAAGATGCAGTAATAGTGGAGGGAATGAGCAGTCACTCCTCTACTGCGTTCTTCCGTGGCAAATCTGTCACTTACTTGGTGTTCTACTTGAACTCCGGAAGTATTTGAAATATACTCCTATTTTCTAACCAATTTTAAGAGTAGTGTGGCATTTCTATCTCCCTGCTTGTCTCCCTTTACAAATCATGCAAGCACGATCGAGTGACTCGTCCCATCAGTGAGACTTGGTTCCGGTTCACGAATGTAAGATCGCGATACCTTCCTTCCCCGTTCTTCCGCATTATTCCTTCATTCCTCTGCACTTTCTCCCCAACTTCATCTTCGTCGCTCCTTTGGTTTCCTGTCAATTATATTACTGTGAGGTGTGTATCACACCACATTGAATCACATTATACCACAAGCTTGCATTGAGGCAAGATAGCTTAACAAGCCCTTCGCCTATCGAGAACATACACTTACATCCGGCCAGGCTCTTGAAATTGAGCAAGCTCATGTGATCAAGCTCCCCAGCAACAGATACCCCAAGCCTCAATATGAGAGCCTGCAATCTACGGGTGGTTTCTATATCACTAATAAGCCCTATAGCAACTCCTATTCCATCAACTAAGCGTATCACAATCCTTGCGCGCTTTTGTTGCAGCACCAAGCCTCCACTGGCCGTGGGAAGACTTTGAACAAGAAGGGCCAGCTTCTTGGTACCACTACGCGAAAATATCTTTACAGCCGGTATGTTGGCATGGAGGGCGCCATCATGCTCTATCCAACGCGAGGGGAAACATGCCAGAATTGCCATAAGTCCTATCATCTCTGGTTGTCCTCAGGCCTTGGTAGTAAGTACCCTTTAGATTTCAATCTGTTCTCCTCAATACAAAGAAGTCCTAGAACAGTCTCTCTGAGACTGAGAATTCCACGATACAGTCGTTAAACCATAAGTGCTTATACTGGGCTAGGCAGAACCATGGCACAGGGAGGCTACAAAGGAGTTTCAATATATCAGGAAGCGTGCTAAGTATCTTGAAAGTGCAATATACAATTTTGGACAGGTAGGTCTTCGGTCGGGCTTAACAAGCGTTATGCTCTGTTCCTTATAATGAACCGTAGTTCACATCCCGCGCCAATTTGCTCGCCTGAAAACGCATTAAGCCTCTAGCCACGTGCCCGGGTCATTCACGGCTCTCACAGACTGAACGGTCGGAAGAAACGCCGTGCAGACTCGCGCATTGGGATGAATGGCTCGGGGCCCTTATGACTTCTGTTGCACTTCATGCAGCTTCCCGAGTGCTTGAATTTGTATTTTGCCTTAGCTGTCGATCCCCAAATTCGCACATAGCACCTTGATTTGTCTTTTGGCTCTAAATTATGGAGCTGTTTCTCCAGGCCATGGTGGCTTTACCCACTCATCTACTCGGCAATCTACTTCGCCGGCGAAAAAACTCGATTCAATAACAGTTCCAGCTGCTGCGGTGGTCCAAGACGAAATATACTCGAATTGGTTAGTTCGTAACATCGGCTGTGCTGATACTTGTACGTGGGTCGCTTAGCAGGAGCTCACCAGTGCTACACAATACCAGAAACGTCTCGGGCATAAAAACCACTGACATCTCCCAGACGCCAGGTTTATCGCTGGCCAGCAGTAACTATTCGACACGGCCGTCTGATACTCAGCGAGATCCATGCCACCATAGTCCACTTATACGCACAGACGGCGAAGACACAATGGTTGGGGTTAATGAACTCGCTAGCATTGGTAATGGTTGGCATGTGGCGAGGAAAAGTGGTGACTTGGGTTTCTGTAAGCGAGTCCTTACTCTTTCTTACTCTTCCGGTGGCTCTTCGCTCCTCGAGCGGATGTAAGATGTGGGTTTTGCCACACTCTTGTTTACATAGCGTGCGTTTCTAGCCGGCGCACGGTACATTCACTACCCGCTTGCTCCCACTTCCCGGTACAATGCAGCAAGTGGGTTTAATATCAGTCATTCCAGAACATTAGCAGGCACACATCACAGGCAGATACAGACTTCGGTTTGACTAAGCCCTTAAATGTCATGCAGAAGATGCAATGCGCTTTACTATGAAAGTCCCGTTTGACAGCTTAGATTCTCAGTGCGAAGCAGCATGTGAGATCGGTGAATAAGTTACCCTTGTAGAAAGCCTGAAAAGCTGCGACGACTGGGTCAAATATGAGAGGGAACCATACTTGGGTATGGCATTTTTATAATAATCACAAGAGCACCTAAGGACAACAATGCCACTACTCTACCACAAGCTAGCTATGTTCATAGAATTTCTGCAACTTAATAGCTCTGAATAGGATTCCTTAGTGGTGATGGTCTTGATAAGTATGGTGGTACCCTCATAGCACTTGTCCAGGAGCGGGGGGTGGGGAGCCGTCTTATAGTTAGTTGACTTGGTGCACGGGCAATCGGGAAACAAACTTACTGCCTTCAACATAGTTCGATCGCGATTTCAAGAGGGGGGGGGGGGGGTCAAGATGTGCGATAGAGCAAGAATCTCTTTTGTCAGCATTGTAGGTATTAGGATTAAGAAATTTTATACTTCGTACATTATTGTGGATTAGAAGCAAGTACAAACATCTACGAGAATACCTATATCAATATTTTCCCATAGTGACTCGAGATACAAGTATATTTGATTTTACTTTCTAGAGCTTCTTCTTTAACAATTTTCAGTTGAGATAGATCCATTTAAACACGTTTATATTAATTCAGAGCAAACCACCGTAAGACTCAATAGAGTTCAC
Organism: Coleophoma eucalyptorum; assembly: GCA_026120035.1. Taxonomy (NCBI): domain Eukaryota; kingdom Fungi; phylum Ascomycota; class Leotiomycetes; order Helotiales; family Dermateaceae; genus Coleophoma; species Coleophoma eucalyptorum. The sequence continues at coordinate 296,547 of JALRME010000031.1, forward strand.
TACTTAGCTAAAGTATTCCTCTATGCGATAAATAAATAAATATTATCCACAAAAATTAGATTTAAAAAGAATCGAAAAGAAGCTGTGCACTTTACTTCCAACAACTCTATAGAACATCTATTGAAAAACAGAATATCAGGCAGAGCTAACCATCTATTACCATAACGAGTAATAGATTGAGACCATCTTCATAGAGCAGCTCCAGTGTTCTCCTCGCCGACATTACCTGGTCAAGAAGTCATCAGTATAAGCGACGTTGGCGATACAATGGTCGAATATGAAATTCAGCACATACTCTCGCAACATATTCAAGATCTGATCGCATTTCTACAGCTACCCAAACTTGATACTCTAGGCTAGTGTGGTTGGGTAAAGTCACATGAGTACTCGGTATGGCTCAAGTTGCGAGTCTTACCTAAAGCAGAGGACTGGAGGATTGGGAGGAGACAACTGATGGACATATGGATGCACATCCATCAACACATTACCTTTAGAGCCAGTTTTACACCGCAGGAGCGGCACGAATCCATCATCTTCCTTCAAACGCCATCAAACCAAGGCTTTTCGCCTGACTAGTCCAATTATTCCTCTTCTTCTTAACTTTGTTATTATTGCGTATCCTAACTACACACCGCACTTCCGTCCTTCTACAGTATATTGCGTTTCGTTTCTAGAGAGCCGATGAAGGAACTTCTCCTGTATTGACCAGGGAAAAACCACAGTTCTACTGTGTCAACCCGGGAGATACCGCACTCAAGACTTTCCATTCTCGTCTTATCGTGGCTGCCGTCAGTGGTACAGCTATTTTTCCACTGGTTCTCTAATATGCTTAGCCATGATACGCAACAGGGATTCATCGTCCCACCTACGACTATATTTCTTGACTCTTGCTCTGGGCACGGAAGGCTGTTAAAGCCAAGTTAAACTCTGAAGGCTAAGTACGCCATACAACGGCCGCAAGAATAACTCAAAATTCAGACAGTCAAAGCTTGAGCTTGGCTTATGGTGAGCTGAAATCTCTATATGCATACCGCGATATTAATATGTATGGGCTTCAAGCCATAAAATCCACTCGTAACAATCCGAGATCACCAAACCAACGATGTCAGTTGAATGAGAATATCTTAGATAGCTGCCTTAGCCCTCCCAAGGTAATAGAGATACCCGCAAGTACACAGCCAGAATATTTAGGTACATGACTATATTGCCGATGGCTACAAACAATCTCGCTATGGAAGAGATCAAAGCCGACCACAGCGCCGAAGTTGAACCACTCAGAACAGACCTCGCGCGATTATTGTGTGACTGAACTCATGCAAACTTCAGAGCCAAGAACAATAGCGGATAACAATTAAGTGCCAAGACGACCGAATCAGGTCAAAATCCCAACTCAAACTTCGCAGCACGGGTCTGATTCTTGAGGCAAACAGGGTCGGTCATATGTAGCACTTCAGCGAGAAACATGGAACTCGGCGCACGGCTTCCCACGTGACCTAGAGGTGGACAGGCGGGAAATGGGAAGGGAGAAGGAACGGGAGCAGAAATCCAAGCGAAGTCTGAAGCACAAAAGCGAGAGGTGGTCGGTTACCGGTGCGGATTGCAGTGCGACTTCGATAAGGCAGCTAGTTACTGGCAATCATGCCGGGCACCCTTCAGGCACCTTTCACAACAGCTCGCGTACTAGAACTCCGGGGCAAGACGGGTGGCGGGCTTGGGGTAGAAACACAGAATGAAGTTTCGTAGCGAGTTAGGTGCAGCTAGCGTCGGCTGTAACAACCAAGGCACGGCCAATAAGCTACTTTTCAGTGCTAAGACGAACAGTTGGGCTAGGATACTGGGCCAGGACATTTGGCTAGGACACTCTGGATGCTAAGGCATTGCACCAGGAGAGATTATTGTGCTAGTCAGCTGCGGACAGTGAACTTCGGAAGACTGACGTTTCACTATGGGGCGCTGGTATATCCTCTTGAGTAAGGCCAAGAGAATCAGCCAAAGCCAATATTCCACGTGCATGGTCAAACTGGTTAGATCTCTGGATTACAGACCGGCGGCTGACCTGTGCATGTTTGGGAGTTAGTCCGGCCTGTTTGGATCACCAGAGGCTTCCTCTCAGGCCGAAAGTGTGGGGCAGCTGTCTACTAGCTAAAACGAATCGGCGAGATGCGCTTTAAATGCCAAGGAAAGGGTGTAAGAGCCTGTTGCAACTCCCAAGGGCTGGGCGTAAAGTAAGAAGATGGCTGAAGATCCCGTGCCGATCGTGGCAAACACCAGTAGTCTAATGGGGTATATAATCTCTCATCTATTTCACCAGAATATTCTTTTTTTCATCATCAGCTTCAGAACATTCTTCACTTCTATTCTCATTCTTCTATCTTCACCAGCCAATTGATTTGGTTCGTCTAGTTTTTACTACTTAATAATTTTATAATACCCTCTCTTCTTACTTTACTTTAAGTTTTCTACTCTTTTCAAGATGTACACCAAGTCTATCCTCGTTCTTGCTCTTTCCGCTGCCAGCGTTGTTAGCGCTCACGGCAATGTCCAAGTTGTCACGTAAGGGACTTCCTACCTCATTCATTCTTATATATCACTAACTTGCTTGGCTACTAGTGGTGACAAGGGAGGCAACACCACTGCTCTCGGTATCAAGGGTGCTTCCGTCGCCAAGTTCGGCGCCAACGCCCAGACCGAGCAAGATACTACCGTCTTCGGTGGTAACGCCAAGAAGCCAATGACTGATGGTCTCGGAAAGACCACCGACAATGGAGCCCTTAAGGTCTCTGACTTGAAGGCTGCCATGGTCTCCTCCGGCAACACCCTTCCCCAGGTCTCTGGTGACGGAACCGGAACCCTCTCCGGCACATGGAGAATCGTTACCAGCGATGGTACCGCCAACGACAAGGAGGGTAACCTCTTCGCCGTTCTCGATACCACCGGCACTGGAGCCTACTCCACAGGTACCCAACTTGTTGCTACCTCCGACATGGTTGGCAACGGACGTGGCAACGTTGTCCAGCGTACCGTTGAGCGTGCTCTCCAATCTTTCGGAATCATCAAGCGTGCCAACAACGTCGGTGCTGATGCTGTAAGTAGAGCTTCCTCAGGATTTGTTGAGCAAATAAACTAACTAGCACTTCAGCCTTTCTCCGTCAAGATCCCAGCTGGCACCACCTGCACTGGAACTGACGCCACCAGCGGAATGACCAACTTCTGCTTGATGAAGATCGCCAACAACAACGCCGCCGGTCCTTTCGGTGGAAACGTCGCTTTCCAGATTGCAAGCGCCTCCGGCCAATCTGCCACTGCCCCAGCCCCAGCTGCCAAGCGCGCATTCAAGGCATAAGCGGTGGTTGAGCAGGCTCGATTACTCAGGGGATAGATAGTATGATGCATTGGTTGGCTGTAGGATTGGGACGATAGGGGCAACCCTTTGGGAATTGATTTGTATCTACAGTACCAGTTAATAAACCTTTTTTTACACCTATTACTCATTTTTATTCCCCGAATCGCAAATTGACCTATTTTCCCGATAAATCATGTTAAAAGCCGAGTAATCATTCGACTGGCCTTGTTCATACTCTGAGCGCTAGACAAGTACTGAAGGCTGGATGCTTACCGCCCATTACACCTAGGAACTTTGTTTTCCCAAACTCAACCACGTATATTATATGATAATAACCAGGACTAAATACCTGAGTTTTTAAGCTATTCTTGACTTTTTGTACTGCCCTTTTACAGTAATAATCGTTTCATGTCTATCCTTTACAATAGTTGAACATTCGATAAGTATCTTATTAGATATAGCTCTTAATATCACCGCTACTTTTTGGAAGTGCAGCGTTGTCTCGTCCTGGCTAAAGGAGTCCATACCAGCCAAGACCAGTCACTGGGACTGCGCGAGGTACACAGACATATGCTACCCTCGATTTGTTGCATTAGCATTGCAATGCGAGCCACACAGACACAGCCTACCATCGAATCGCTGCATGAGCATTGTGGCAGACACAGCCGACACTCAATTCTTTGCATTAGCATTATGAAAGTAGCACACTGACACAGCCTACCTCGGTTCCTCTCGCTCTGAAGCTGAGGGTAAGCTTTTTGGAAAGACTTATCGGTGCACGGCCGGGTTTGGCGTTACAAACGACATACTTTCGCTACTTCACAAGCGACAGTTGTGGGGGCGTTTAGGGTTGCCTCCCGAGCTTGGCTCAGTCTCAAACAATGTGGACTGGACAAAGTAGCCAAGTTCAGCCTTACAAGCTTACTAGTAGGGATCGTCGATCATGCCCCTGTAGTAGAAGCACACCATACACATTTATATGCACCATCCTTAGTAAACCCGACATAACTAAAACATTAATTCCATTAACATCTCCGGCGGCATAATAGCCTGTGGCACTCTAGATCCGCATTGATATACACGATATAGAGTTTACTACTATCTTATACATCCGATAAATAAGAGTGAACTACATAGAGATACAATGTCAAGACTAGGGCAAAGTAAGTTGTAACATAAATAAAATCTTGAATTCAGAACAGTTATTTTGTTTAGTAGTATACATATTCTAATGTAGGATAGCACCTAATCCTTCAACTAATTGAATACTGTCAGGGGTCAAAGGAAGTCAAGTCACGTGTCGTATTCCTTGTTTTCTGAGCGCTAGACGACTGTCAACGAAAAGATGATAGATGTAGTATCTTCTTTCGACGAATTGACAGGCAATCTTCGAACTCAGACGTGAAGCAAATCTCATGATCTATAATGTTGTTAGGACACCCATTTCAGTCGGCTTATATCCAGCAATCGAGCCTTATCCTCTCTCATTTGTAATTTTTAAAGATAAGAGTGACTTCATAATCTCAATCGCAAAGTAAAATATCTTCAGTTGGATGAACATAATATCAATTCCGTCATAGGCTGGCAACTATCAATGTCGCTACATTGAAATTTTGTAGGGGAAATAAGAGTCCTAGAGTGTAACATCATTCGTATATTACATTAAGGATAATCTTATAAGTCTTCTATTCATTGGTCATACGCCTATATATTCCTGGGGTCGTGACTTGTTAGAAAGATATACAACAGCTATAACACTGTCTTCTAATAGTGTTATGTTTCTTTCAATTGATTTCATATGTTGTAAATAACCACTCTGGGGATTACAGGAGGTTGGATTGACTATGGAATTGAGGATGTACAACGAAAATTGATGATTGCCTAGAAGGTCTATTTACATACTTGTTTGTCTCGTAGTCATATGACCCGTTGATTACAACTGATAAGTTCTGTGACAACCTCTCTGATTCGGCAGCTGTGAAGTTTTCCACAAATTCCAAATACTTTCCTAATTCCTATGCGTTGCCTCCTTAGTTCTATTCTTCATGGTTATTTATGCCGGAGGGTGGTTGTATGTTTGTGTGCGCCAAAGACTGTAGTCTTTTCGCAAAGCTTCACGACGGAGGGTCGTCGTCGACTCACTCTCTTCTGCGAAGCCGCCTCGCTTAGCCGATGAATCCAAGTTCGACTAAGCCCCAAACATATAATAATAATACCCTTTAGATTTCCGGTCTAATAATATATGTATAGGAGCTAGAACGGCTTATTCTGACTAATAGGAATGCACAGAGCCTGGACTTGATTGTTTAATAATGAACTATTGGACTGCAAGGCCGACGAGTTCCCCCCCCATGCCCATGTCGAGAAGTCCCCCCAAGCTCCCCCCCAAGCTCATCCGCCAGCTCCAGTGCTCTTTTGGTGCGTCAGCCAGCGTCGACATATCGATCATATAGCTGTGCTCTTTGCCCACCAAAGTTATGCCGTGCTGAATAGCCAGGTTGGCGTATTTCACTGCCGTCGATGACTCTCCAATGCTGTTATACTTGAGCGCTGCATAGGTATAGGGTAGGTAGAGGGTTTCCCATAGGTCTTCTTGCCTATAGAGATCAATGAGAAGCTCCGCCGTCTCAGTAGTAGCAGGGCTTGGATATTCCGTGAACTGAGGGATAAGTGAGTTGATCTGGGAAATGCGATGGTCGCTCTCTACGCCCTCTCGCTCGTTCTGCATGCATGAGTTGCAGTTGCACTCGAACCCCCATAAGAGCTCTAGTCGGCCCTGTCGTTCCTGGCGTGACGCGGATGGGTTCGTATACGACAGGCTTAGCTCCTCACCAGGCAAAATGTCGCGGAGTGCGTGGACATAGTGCGTCATGGTCTTGTGATCGAAGCGGTAGGCAGCATTGGGCCGACAGTCATGATTCAAACGTGAGATGTCGGGAAAGAGGGTAAACATCTTGTAGTTTTGCTCTGGGTCTTCCGGATCCGATGCAATATCGAATGAGTTAGTTGATGTTATTTTGCTAATGATCTCATCCTTGGCTAGGTCCAATACATCGTCATGGGTCGATAGCTGCATAATAAGTGCCTGGTGTGCTTCTGGGAGATTTTCAATCGCAATGGACTGTAGCTGCTGCTGTTCTTTCTCTGACAGCCACTCGAAGCTTCGGTAGTCAGTCATCAGAGATGGCGTATTAGCCATAATTAACTGTCCTTGCTTGATAGGGAGTATTGCCTCCAGCCCCATGCCTTTGCCGGGAAATTTCTTCATCTTGTAATTGATAGAGCTCATCTTGGTAAGACTCTGATCGATATCTTTAGTAAGATCTTGATTGGTGAAGGCAGGCTGGGATGCGATAAACTTTGCCCGCGCGGCGGTAGTTAAGATCGAGATTCCTCTTCCCTGAGCAAAACTAGAATCTGTGAAGACACAGATCTCCTCTGCAGCTGTTGTGCCCTTGATACAAGGCGACGAGAAAGTCCAGCTTTGGCCACTCAGGGTATGGTTCAGGGTGCTGTTACTATAAGACGTGCTATCCAATACATGCTGCCCAAATATGTCCTCGTCCGCTGTCTCTAGAGACTGAATTTGTAAATCGGCCAAACATTCCGGTTCGCGAATAGAATACTGGAAAAGAAAGCCGTCGAATCCGCACACATCGTTGTGGCCGTGACTAGATGCATGAGCAATTACTGCCGCCGCATACAGCGGTAGGAATGATAATGATCTCATTTCACGGCTGTTGTAGAAAAGAGGAACAGTGATAAAAAGCTGCACGGGAAAAGCTTCCTAAGCTTTTGTGAAGCCGCACCTAGCTAGTATATAAGCCCAGCAGAAGTCAAATAAGAAACGGCTCGTAGTCAGAGCAGGGCGCTTTTAAACAAAGCCATGTGGAAAATTGTGACAGGGCCGCTGTTTGAGACACAAGTCGCGTTGAATTTCCCACCAAGCTCGGATGTTGACTTTCTGCAGCCTTTGAGATGCAAACGCAGGTCTATCCAAGAAATTGATCAGGCTTTTGGAACTCTGACCGTGTTTCATGGTCAGTCTAATTGGCTCGGATAGGCTATGTTCGTGGGGTCGGGGTGTCAGGGTCTCAAGCCATTCACGGGGTAACGAGTTTCGCACGGTCTACACTTTATTTGCACGCTCGTTCTAGGCGCTTCATCCACTTTGATGAAGCCGACGATATCTGGCAATTGCACAACGAAATGCCCGAGGTAGTTGTAATATCATCCAGCTTGACATAAACATCGTTGTGTAGACTAGGTAGTTAATTTAGCAGTGTAGAAGTCTATAGCAGAGACTGGCGCTAGCGGAATACTTACGAACTCATCGGACAATTCCCGACCAGTTCCGCTTTGGCAAAGCAAAACGCTAAGCAATTAAATCGTAGTTTGTAGTTGGGTTGTTGAAAACTCAGCTTAGGTCTATAATGGTGTCTTCGATTCATCGATCGTCTCCTGTTGGTGAATTTTGTACCTCTGATCGATCTCTCTTGCCAACTTCGTAGGCGACAAGACCCACAGTGAAACATAAGAGCTAGGTTGATCATTAAATAAGTTTGCCTTCTGGCTCCGTCCACTTGAAAAGCTACACAAACAAAAATCAATATTGTAAACCTTTAGCCCCCACCTCTACAGAGCAACGGGTAGTTCTACACTCCACGTGATGTATGAAATGGCACTTGTTGCTGGAAATCGCTTCAGCCTTGCTTTTATCGGTGATATGAAGCCCCGAATCTCTTTCAAATCGAGCATCGTATATTCAGATCAGTACTTTTGCGAACCGTGCTTTGGGGGCAAGCAACTATTTTACCACTATGAGTAGTACCCTCAGGTTTGAAGACTACACAGTCGCATGGGTCGCAGTCCTTCCAATTGAGGCTGAGGCGGCTTTGGGCGTTCTGGACAAGCAGCACAATGGGCAATTCCCATCCGTTCGAGGCGACGACTACATATACATCGGCGGAGAAATTAATGGGCACAAAATCGTAGTTGCAACTTGGCCCGTAGGGCACAACTACGGCGTTGGCTCGGCAGCTGCTCTTGTCAATCAGGTGAAGGCGCGCTTTCCAAATATCTGGTTTGCATTGTTGGTGGGAGTCGCTGCTGGTCTGCCAAACTTGTCCCCAAAACCTCCTGCAAAGCTTAGGGATATACGTCTTGGTGATGTGCTTGTTTGTGTACCAGAAAAGTCAAGCTCAGGTATCATACACTATGACCTAGGAAAAGACACCGAGAGTGGCTTTCTCCTAAACGGCCGACAGGCAGAAACTCCAGCGATTGTCAGGTCCGCAATTGGAAACATCAAACTTACCAAGAAGAAGCCATTTCGTAAAGGAAACCTGTTCTCTAAATATTTGCTCAAATTTCAGGACGATATTGACGACGACAAATTCTCATGTCCAACTCAACAAGAAGACAGGCTTTTCGGAAGCTCGGATTTGACGATACCCGAGCACATCTTTATTCAAAGAGAGCCTCGAGATGAAGCCGAACGTACACCCGTATGGTATGGAAATATTGGATCTGGCAACTCAATGATGCGAAATCCCCAACGAAGAGATGAGCTGAGAGATGAGCATGACCTTCTTGGTCTAGAGATGGAGGCTGCTGGTATCATGAATACTCTTCCTAAAGGCGTCATTCGCGGTGTCTGTGACTATGGCGATAGCCAAAAAAATAAAGATTGGCAGCCGTATGCGGCCGCTGTAGCAGCTGTATATGCCAAGGGAATCTTATATACTATTAGCCAGACAGCAGTGCAGTCATCTCAAGGTTGGTCTAGAGGTTTGGTTTTAATGCTTAATTTTAACCTACCTGTCTAAGGATTTCTTCTTGAACTTTTTCCGCTGTCACACTTATCTGCAACATATAGTGGCAAAAATTGCCTGAAACCCGCTAATCAAGATGTTCACTAGCGAAATTCTTTCGCATGATTCCATTTCCTCGAAATGAGGATATTGTGATACGTGAGGACCTCTTCTCACAATTAGCACAAAAGTTACCATTGTCATCTGAACATCAGAGTGCTGCGCTTTGGGGACTAGGCGGGGCAGGGTATGAACCGCAACTGTAACTATGGTATTATCACTGATATGCAAAGGAAATCACAAATCGCCATCGAATTCGCCTACCGCCGATATGATCTAGGGCTATGCTCTGTATTCTGGGTTCATGCGGACAATTACGGTAAATTTCTGGAGGGTTATAAATCAATTGCAAAGGCAGCTAGTCTTCCAGAAGACCTCGAGAACGACGACCTGCTACGCGCTGTCCGAGTCTGGATTGAATCACAGCCGAACTGGTTGCTTGTAATCGATAATGCAGATGAGCTGTACCACTTTGGGAGCGAATACATATCTACAATTAGGGATAAATCAAGAAACCTGTATTCCTTTATCCCTCATGGAGTTACTGGAACAGTTTTATGGTCATCTCGGGATGAACGAATAGTGGTAGCCTCGTTGGGGTTGGAAAAGGGATCAATGTCGGAAATATGACTACCCCAGAGGCGGAAAGGTTGTTAGCTGTTCTTAGTACCCGCGTTATAGCTGAAGAGAACCTGGACGCTGTATCAGAATTACTGCAGCAGTTGGACGGGCTCCCACTTGCCATATCCCAAGCAGCTGTATACATACGGCGGACATCTATGTCTATTGAAGATTTATGTTAGCAAGTTAAAAAAGGAAAAGAGACGGTGGAAGCTTTTGGAGAAAACGTCGTTGGATCGGCACCGTCGACCTGAAGTTGCAAACAGAGTTCTAGAGACTTGGCAGATCTCCATCGACCATATCGCCCAGGAATATCCACTTGCATACAAGATCCTACATATCATCGCGTACTTTCACAATCGCGATATCCCCTTCGAATTGATCCAGGCTGCAGCTCGGATGACAGTAGAGCATGCCACCGAAGAAGCAGAGAAGTTGGAGGCAAATCTTGTAATTGGGGGCGAGGCGCATATTAATAATGAAGGGGTGGGTAGTGAGAGCAATGAATCTGACAACGAAGAGGACAGTGATAGTGACAGTGCAGATGACGATGACGAAGTCATTGATGGAACAACACGGCTCGAAGACTTTTCCTTCCTCCTTCCTCGAAATATTAAACAACATCGGCAAAGTTACACAATGCATAAACTTGTTCAAGAATCGACAAGACATGCACTAAACAGAGGGAACAAGGCAGAAAGGGCAAAGCTATTCTCTAAGGCAGCCTTTGATATATTGTCCTATGTTTTCCCTTATAGCAATCACGAGACATGGAAGCAATGCGAGATATTCCTCCCACACGCAATACAGATCTCCAACTGGGCTGAATTGCATAAAGAAAAGATTCTGGTTGCGGACCTCCTGGAAAAGGTTTCTTTATACTTGTTTCAGCAGGGACGATGGAAGGAAGATGAGCCTATTACAAAAAGAGTGCTTCAATTACGACAAGAAGTTCTTGGTGAGAAACACCCTGACACAATTAAGAGCATGGCAAGTATTGCAGCGTCGTATTATCAGCAGGGTCGATCAAATGAGGCTGAAGCGATCGAAGTTGAGGTGCTTCAACTACGAGAAGAGATGCTCGGTAAGAAGCACCCTGACACGATTACATACATGGCAAATCTTGCAGCGACATATAACCAGCAGGGTCGATCAAATGAAGCTGAGGCAATCGATATTGAGGTACTTCAACTGCGACAAGAGGTGCTCGGTAAGAAGCATCCTGACACGATTAAAAGCATGGCAAATCTTGCAGCAACATATCACCAACAAGGTCGATTAGACGAGGCTGAGGCGATCTGTGTTGAGGTCCTACAACTACAACAAGAAATGCTTGGTAAGAAGCACCCTGAAACAATTACAAATATGGCGAGTCTTGCAGCAACATATCACCACCAAGGTCTATCAAAACAGACTGAGGAGCTAGCAGTGCAAGTACTTCAACTACGACAAGAGGTGCTCGGTAAGAAGCACCCTGACACGATTGACAGCATGGGAAATCTTGCATCGACATATTACCAACAAGGTCGATTAAATGAGGCTGAGGCGATCAATATGGAGGTGGTTCAACTAAGACAAGAGGTGCTCGGTAAGAAGCATCCTGACACGATTGAAAGTATGGAAAATCTTGCAGCGACATATCACCAGCAAAATCGATTAAATGATACTAATGAACTTGATATGCAAGTGTTACAACTACGAGAAGAGATGCTTAGTAGAAGTATTTAGACAAGATTAGAAGTATAACCGATCTTATGTATCGTAATATAGATGAAAAGCCGAATGCTTTATCTGGCAACCAATGTAATGATTTCTTGAGCGCGGTTCGCTTAGCCAGCGAAATATACTACTGAAGTACCACAAGATAGCGACATACACAGAGTAAAAGCAGCTCATATGTAGATCTAAGAGGTGTAAAAATGTAGCACTTCGCGGGGATGTCCCATGGTGGAGTTGGCTTCATGGAACTCCGAGGCCTGGTATTCTAGTCAAGGATACGTGATCTCCAAGCAGCTATGAGCACTATTGACAAACGACTATATATATCATGGAACACACGAGGATGCACACCAAATTCCAGAAGGCGATGGTAAAAGCATTCCAGGCTTCGATTCAGGCTGCACCAATTGCTGCTCCACATTGGCAAATGAAGGAGAGGCGCAAGATAAGACGCAATGGTAGGTTAATAGCTGGTAACTTTATTGTTTTCTCGTCGGAAAGGGAGCTGTTCAGGAGCGAACTAAGGGTGATCTCGTCCATAGAAGATCTTCCGATTATGGTTCATTAAAATCTAAAGTTGCGATTGAAACCACCTTCTCAGGCCCTAAGTGGCTTGCTGCCATAATCAATTGACCATAAAACACAATGCAGTTAATTTGTATTCTTATAATTATAAATTTGCATCTAACTAGAGCAAGGTTAAAGTAATATTTGTCGCCGCAATATCAAAGCTAGGGGTTTCGTCACACAGAGGCAGAACAAGAAGCGTCTGAAGACCTCCAGTTGCCGTTATCGTAGCATTAAAGTACTGAAATGTATAACCACCATTTGAGTTGTCATAAACAATAGGTCCGGAAGCAGCAACCGTCACACTGTCTAATTGGGCATCAAGATGACAGTTGGTAGTAGGATCAAGTAACTGCACAAAGTAGGCCATAGAGAATGAATATGTACCCCCAGGACATAGGTCAACATCCTGTGAAGCGAAAAAATTTGCTGCTGGGTGACTTGCAGTATTCCACGACCTAATTAATATGTTAGATACTCCTAGCGTATAGTGAAGAGGGGATTACATACAAGGCACGAGCAAATCCAGGGAAGATACCATTATAGCCCGGATCTGGAATAGATGTTAGGATGCCTTGCGAATAGATGTCTTGAGTCCAGTCCGGAATAGAATATTTCTCAGCTTCAAAGTTGCTGTTTGCAACAACCTGAGTTCCTGAAACACATTGACTTGTTGAAGTAGCCGTAGGTGTAGCTGTAGAAGTGTCGGTAGGAGTATTTATGCTACCTACGGGAGGAGGAGTGCCTGTGAGCTCTCCACCAACGGGGTATCCGTAATTCTCGTCAGTAGGTAAGGATATCAAAGTTAAAGTGATATTTGTCGCCGCAATGCTAAACCCACCGCCAGGCCCGCAGATAGGTTGAACAAGGAATATCTCATCATCAGCAGCTGCGTCGACTGTAGCAGTCAGGTATTGAAAAGTATAACCACCGTTTGAGGTGTCATAATCAACAGGTCCTGAAGTAACAAAAGGAACGCCATTTAACTGAGCCTCAAGCTTACATCCTGCACTTAGATCAAGCAACTGCGCAAAGTAGGCCATAGAGAATGTATATAAGGCTCCAGGACAAAGGGAAATTGACTGAGAAGCAAAGAAAGTCGCCTGTGGCATATTTATAGCATCCCATGAGCTACATGAATATGTTAGCTGTCTTTAGCACGATTCAAGGAGTGTTGACTGTACATACACGGCACGGGCAAGGCCCTGAAATATACCATTGTAGCCAGGATCCGGAATAGCCGTAAGGCGGTCTTTTGAATAAACATCCTGAGTCCAGTCTGGAATAGAATAAGGTGCAGCTTCAAAATTGCTATTCGCTATAACCTGAGTTCCTAGCATACATGGAGATGCTGCGGTAGCTGTAGGTGCAGCTGTAGAAATGTCGGTGATAGTATTCGTGTTAGCAATGGAAGGAGCAGAAGTTGTGGGCTGATCCCCTGGCGCGAGTATTCCACTGTCACCAGGTGGAAATACTAAGGTTAAAGTGATATTCGTCACAGGAATATTAAACCCACTACCAGGCCCGCAGGTAGGTCGAATAAGAATGGACTCAGTGTCAGCAGTTGCCTGGATTGTAGCAGTCAGGTATTGAAATGTATAACCTCCATTTGAGTTGTCAACAACAATAGGCCCTGAAGTAACAAAGGGAATGCCGTCTAATTGGGCCTCAAGCTTACAGCCAGCACTCAGATCAACCATTTGCACAAAGTAGGCCATAGAGAAGGCATATGTGGCTCCCGGACAAAGGTCAACAGATTGCGAGGCGAAAAATGCTGCGTCTGGCTGATTTATAGCATTCCATGAGCTATTTGAACCTGTTAGTTACTTGTCTTTAGCATGAATCAGGGAGCTTTAGGTTTACGTACATAGCACGAGCAAATCCAGGAAATAGACCGTTGTAGCCGTCATCTGGGATAGTTGTAAGATCGTCCTTAGAATAGATGTCTTGAGTCCAGTCTGGAATGGAATACGGCGCAGCTTCAAGGTTACTGTTTGCAATAACTTGAGTTCCTACAACACATGGATTCACAGCGGACGATGTAGCCATAGCTGTTGAAGTGAACGTCGGGATATCCATAGGGATTTCTGTGGAAATGTCCGTGGGAATAGTCATAGCAGTCGTCATTGGAGTATCCGTTGCAATATCAGTAGAAGTAGTCGCTGAAGCATCTACAAGGGATTCCATAGAAGTATGCGTTGGAATAGCTGTAGGAGTATCTGTGAAAAACATCGTAGGAGTATTTGTAGGATTATCTGTGGGAGCATCTATGGAAGCATCCGTAGAAGTATCTGTCTGAACATCTGTAGGATTTTCCATAGGGATATTCGTAAGAGTAGGCAAGATGGAGCTCGTAAGAAAAATCGACGGATTGTTTGTGGAAGCAGGTATTGATGGGTTGATTGTCGGGGAGATTGAGCCACCGTCGCCAGGTAAAAGCGCCAGGGCTAAAGTAATATTCTGAAGGCCGATATTAAACTCGGACCCAGACCCACAAGTCGGCTGGATAGTTAAAAGTTGACTGGTGCCTAATGCAGTCACCGTTGTTGAGAAATAAGTAAGATCATATCCTTCAGATAGGTATTCAAAGTTGGGGGTTGTTGCGAACACCTCGCCGTCCAGTAAAGCTTCGAGCGAGCAAGGGACGATTCCTTTGCCCTGTATAAAGTATGCCATGGTAAAATTGTAAGTAGCCCCAGGGCAAAGATATACGGTTTGAGAGCCAAAGAAAACTTCGTTGGGGTAGTTTAAAGTACTGAAGAAGCTTTGAATGACGACTTGTTAGACACGATTTGACTTTGAGCTGAGCACTTTTTTATGACTTACACAAGTGGAACACTGGGTGGAATTGTTGCTACGAATATGTCGGCATTAAAATCCCAGTCTGGAATTGGAGGATATGGTGGCCCTGCATCGAAGGCGTTATTTTGAACTGCTTGTATCCCAAGCGTGCAATTACTATTGGAAGCAGTAGTAGTAGGTGTAGATGTTGAAAAATTTGAAGTAGTGGGGGTAATCTCAACTTGTGGAGTGGAATCTGCTAAAGTGGTATCTTGAGCACTAGATATAGATGTCTGCTCAGGGGATGGTTGGCTTGTGATTGACAGACTTAGTTGATCCGAAGATGACACTGGTGAAGTTGTAACAAGCGAAAGTAGTGAAGATGTAGCCGCTGGGAAGGATGTAGCTAACTCTTGAGTAATGGATTCTTGAGTCGTTAACATAGATGATGTTGAAGCGATAGTTGAATTTTCTCCTTGAGATACGGGCAATGTGCCGCCGATAATTGCCGTCTGAGACGCAGTTGAGGATATAGCTGACGTAGCCTCTGTTTGCGCTGAATTAGAAGAACTAGTCTCTGCTTGAGAAGTAACAGTTGCTAGACCGGTATCTTGATTACTAGATATAGTTGGCTGCTCAGGGGATAATTGGCTTGTTGAGGGCAGGCTCAATTGATCCGAAGATGACACCGGTAATGTTGTAATAATCGAAGAAAACGAAGATGTAGCTAACTGGACAGATGTAGTTGACTCTTGAATACTGGATTCTTCAGTCATTGCTGTGAATGCTGCTGATCCTATAGAGGAAGTCTCAGAAGTGGTCGAAGATGAAGCTGATATATCCACCGGGACCGCTGCAAGATTGACAGGAGAGCAGCCATCTAAAGTAGTCGTACTGACAGATAGAACACCTCCACATAGTTGATTCTGAAAGACGTTTCCCGACCCATCCGTAAAACTAATTCCACCAGTTTGGTTTGAAACGTAAGCTGAAGTGAAGTTAAAAGTCTCAATGTCCGGCTCGCTGTTAAAGAATAATGTCCCGGTCGCCGTGTCAATATTCGAAAATAGCTGAGTCCCCTGAAGTGCCATAGAAAGTCTATTTCCTATTATATGAAATCTGATGGCTTGATTAGTTGTACCACCACTCCGTGTAACCACACCACTATTTCTACTTCTACTTAAGGTAATTCGCTTAGCAAGAGGTGATGTGTAAGTTGTTGAGTCTGTGAATAAATATGTAACGTCGCTTCCACTTCCAGAGTCGGCGATTCGAAATCCAGGATCACTAGTCTCTTCGGGGGCTGTTGTTGCTGTAGTTGAAGATGGAGAGATAGGTTCAGTAGTTGTAATTGGAGGAAAAGTACTTGTGAAGACAAATCCAGCTTGTTCCGTAATTGTCATGACAGTCCCAGAAATGGTAACAGTCGGAAAAGTTTGGAGACCCGAAGTCAATGAAGAAGGAGGAAGGCCAGACTCGGTTATTGTAATTGGGGGAGATGTACTTGTGGTAACAGATCCATCCTGTTCCGTAATTGTCGTAATAGCTTCAGGAATGGTGATAGTTTCAAGAGATTGGCGACCTGATGGCAATAAAGATGGACGAGGGCCAGGCTCAGTTATTGTGATGGGGGGGGAGGTACTTGTGGTAAGGGATCCATCTTGCCCCGTGATTGTAGTCACAGTTCCAGGAATGGTGACGGTTTGAAGAGATTGGAGGCCAAAGGTTGACGAAGAGAAAGGAGGGCCAGACTCAGTTGTTGTGATTGGGGGGGAGGTGCTTGTGGTGACAGACCCATCTTGATTCGTGATTGTCGTCACAGTTCCAGGAATTGTGACCGTGTCAAGAGGCTGAAGACCCGATGGTAAAGAAGATGGCAGAGAGGTGATCGTGCTCGTAATAATAGAGGTAGCTACAAGGAGTGTACTAACTAAAGTCGGAGCATTGGTGATATTGATAGTAACTCCTCCGTTGATATTAATGACAGTATTGGCGGAGAAGTAATTGTTGATGAATACAGGAGTGTCATGCTGGGTGTATGCAACTGTATGCACGATACAAATATTTTGTCGTGCCTCAAGTACAGCTGCTGAAGTACCCAAGGTAACGAATTGCAACAACCAAAATATGTCAGGACGACGCGAGGCGTTGGCGAGAAACCGCATCTCTTGTCAGGAGGAAAACCGCATTGATAGAGATTCGATAGGAAAACATCTACTTTGTATAGAATATAAAGCAATAAATACGACAACTAGGTCTGGCATGCGCTAGCTTATGAGGTGGAATGCACGCTTGAATTAACCCTTGGATTTTCAACTCCGACACTCAAAAACTGGTGCTTCAGCGTATACGTTGCAGAGCCCTCCTCGCCAAAATTTCGAGGGCTGGAGTCATAACCAGTCATTACTACTATTGAACGCCGATTTTATCACCAATTTTATGCTACATATCCGGTATAATAAGGCCATCCGAACAGTCAACCTTTGAGGGGTTAGAGAAAGCACGAGAGGGATGACACAATCAAGGAGTCTCGTTGTCGACGTAATCCTCCTCTATCCTTTTTGTGGGTCTGTGCACGCAGGGGCGTTGGGGGGCAACGGCGCACACCCGAAAGCCAAGAACCCTTTGTATGGGGTGAAAGGGACCTCGCACTGGTGATGGCATCCGAAGGAAATCGGTGTACCATTACACTTGCAGATGCACGTTAGCTACTGAACGTGATTCAATTCCTTCGCATTATAACTCCGTTGTAGAGATTGGAGTGGTTTCAATATGACAAAACAAGACGTGTGTGAGGGAATCTTAGATTTATCGAAACGCAAGTAAAAGGCCATCGACGACTGCAAGGAAAAATCATGTCAAACTCAGAGTTATATGGCGAGATGCGACTGCAGTATCCGCTTATGGACTACCTTTCCTGTCACTGGAGTCCATCTGAATCGTGTTGAAGGTTAATTCCTCCTCTTGGCCCATCAGAGCCCAGTATTTTCCTACTATAACTGTAAGAGGACTCACAAAAAGAATGACATAATTTGGGGAATCAGAAAAGCCAACTAGCATCTAAGTCTGGAAAGCATAAGATAGGCGCCACAATCAACGAGCTAGATCCCCCCGTCAGCCGAGTGGGGCTTATCAGAAACTCTAATAGTTTCCAGAGGGATACCTCCAACCCCATTGTAAAATTTTCAAAGTCGCATCAAGGACACTGCCTTCGGTATTTGTGCTTGAATTGTCAGGCTTGAAGTTGCAAATTCTCCGTTAATGGTCCAGAGGCGCAGATATCTGAACCTTACTGGTGAATCATGAATAGAAGTTAGGTTGCCATGTCGATAGCATGAAGGCAGCGGCTCCACTCTGTTCCAAGTAACCTTAGGGTATATCGTAGCACAGTGCTTTAAGTATTTGTGACATTCACTTGCTACCTTAATATTTTCTACTCCACGAGGCACCGAGGACGATCAAAGCACGTCGTATCAGTTTCCAAAACTTTATCAGGCCTCTATCAACTTTTGCTACTGACTGCTGGGTATCACGCTAATACGGGGGTTACTCGAATGTCATCCACTCCGTATGCCTACACGAAGTTCAGCGGATACTACGAAAGCAAACTCGACTATAAAATCTAATATATTACTATTTACGATTAACCCAGCGTTTGGCTATCCAAAATTTGTGATTCCCTCCTATTACTACCTCACAATGCGTGTGCACATCGATATTCGCAATGTCTACGAAAACGGTAATGATCATTGGCTGCAGTGCTGGAGCCATCGGTGATGCCTTTGAACAAGCCTTCCACCGATGCGGCCATTGAATCTTGGCCACTACTTGTGATTGTAAGGACACAGGTTTGATCAAAGGTAGGATAGAGGTGTTTGGGAGCAGGGATAAATTTTAACGGTGAGGTTTGGGGGTCAGCTGACGTTTTCCCGGTGCTAGCATGGATCATCCCATGCATCGCTCTCTTATCAGCAGGATCTCAGCCGCACTCAGTTTCCTTCCCCCTCAACATGACCCGAGAAGATCTTGTATAGCGTATCCCTCCATCTATGCTTTTCATCTATTTGCCTGTCGCCCGAACTCTAGATAGTACGGCAAGATACCACCTCAGCTCGTCCCAGCCGACTAGCTTCACTGTATCGCACCGATCCACTCCAAAGCGCACGCAGCCTTGCCTGTGTTCGTGAACCTCCTTTCCCTCTCTCGACTCGAAAGTTAAACGCCTGGTCAGAAATTTCATTTGCAAATGGAAATATAATGGATGTTGAATCGAGCGACAAAGCGGATTTGGTCGAATCGCCCGAACAGCCGTCAGAAGATGCAGGCCCCTCAGCCGGTCAGTATTAAGGTGTTTCTATAGCATATATCTTAAAGCATTCACCGTTTATTTCGTAGAACTATTTCGGCGTTAAAGTACTAACTCTATATCCTTTAGCACTATCTCAGCAGGTCGAAAGCGGTACGCTTCCTCCTTATTTCTACCCTCCCAGCTAACACATAAAGGGACAATCGAAGTCTTTGAGAAAATACTAACAAGTTTCTCAAATTTGGATTTTTTTGCGAAGGAATCATCTAGTATCTTCGTCATCTATGCACATGACAATCCGAAGTGTGGTGCAGCTTATGCAAAGCAGGTTCAGTCCTTAATTAAATGGTTGAACAAACTCCGAATAAATCTACGTTCAGATAAGTCGCCGCTTGGCTATAATGCGAGTCGCTTCTTAAGAACGCCAGAAGATGAGGAAGCCGCCCACAACATTTTCTCCAATCAGACTTGCCTTTTACCAGACAGCCCCAACCGTGTTAGCAAGGTTTTATTGTTCTGGTCGGAAGTTCTTCAGAGTTATCATAAAACCTGTCCCAAGGACATAAAAGGCAATAATACCTACCTAGAATGCATTCAAAAAACCTACGATAGGTCCCAAGATGAGCATAAAGAACCAAAGATTACGCATAAGAACATTCATAGGGTCGTTAATGACTTCTGCCCCAAGGAAGGATTCCATCATGTATTAACGGAACTAGCCTTTTTGGGTATCCGCAAGCAGACGATAGAACACGATGACCTTATCACAGTTATTCTTAACGGCGACTCGGAGTATCTCGCCCATGTTCCTCTTGTCAAAGGTAGAACCGAGCTTCAGATCCGATTGTCAGAGCTAGAATTGTCACGGATAGGACAACTACATAGGGTATTCTTCAAACTCTTGCATCGACTTTACCCTCAACACGAAAGAACAATCACCATATTCAAGAGCTACTATGACAACTGTGTCAAATTGGTAAATTCTGATCCCAAGGGGTTCTTAACCGAAGTCGACAGTCAAATAACAAACATGTTCCACCAAATCCACGAAGATAAAGCCGCAATTATTCGCGGCACAAGTCCTGGTTAGCGGAACCTTCCTTATAACTATATACTTATGGCCTTAGTAGCCCCCTCCCGGATTATAACGCTAAGCTAATATGTTATTTTCTAGCCAAAATTTTTGATACTATCCATCGATCAAGACGCGTTACCCAATTTATTGGTCGAGCTAAAGAACTTGCACAGCTAAGGACGGCATTATCACCAGTCAGTGATGAAATTCCTGTGGCAGTCCTCATTGGAATGGGCGGATCAGGAAAAACCCAATTGGCCTTAGAATACTGCCGGAGTCAACCACGTGAGAATCGATCTGTTTTCTGGACAGATGCTTCTAGTGAGGAAATGTTAAAGCAAAGTTATCAAGCACTAGCTACAAAGATCTTTGAGGCAGAGAACACTACGGCAAGCCATCAACTGCCAAATAATGGCGCTCTAAGTATAGAGGCAAGCGTACAATATTTCAAACAGTACTTGGTCAACTCTGTACATCCATGGGTTCTAGTATTCGACAACTATGATACTGACTTTACTGCTTTGCAAGATGATTTCTTCCCAAGCAGCGGTCGAGGCTCGATTATCGTCACAAGTCGGCTACCAGGAAGCGACCGCCTAACGGAGGCAGAGAGAAAGATTGAAATACATGGGATGCTCCCAAAAGATGCACAGAAGTTACTTTTAAAGCGCCCCCCTCAAGGGAGTGAGGAGCAACATTGCAACCGAATTGTTGAGCGCCTTGGACATCTCCCCCTTGCAATCGATCAAGCAGCGGCCTATATTCGAAAGAACAAAAAGGATTTGCAGTCATTTCTACAATTCTACGATGAACACAGAGAAAGAATTCTTAAGTACGTACCAAGAGAGGTCTGGGAATACAGACGAAAGCTCCAAGGAGAAGACACTGAGCAGTCACTAAGCGTTTTTACAACGTGGGAGATGTCACTCGAAAAGCTTCCTAAGACCGAAGGACTGTTAGAGGCTTTGACTCTGTTTGGATTCTTTGACTGGACACGCATCTCGGAAACTTTGTTCCAAGTATATACAGAGTCACGAACGAAAACAGTTTCCCAGGCCGCCCCAGCTCTTTCACATCTCCCAAAATGGATGCCCCTCTTTCTCGAAACAGATGAATGTTCATGGTCAACGATTAACTTCCAAGAAAGCATCGCCGAACTTTGTGAGTTTCATCTGATTCAAGGCTTTTCCTCAGGCGATTCTCTGTTAAATCCGTGTACCTTCTGGATCCATCCATTGGTTAGTGACTGGATTAAATTACGAAAGTTTCATCCAGGGCCAGACCACTATACCAGAGTGGGTATTGATATTATTACTGAGTTTCTGGATTCTCCAATAGTACCAAAGGCAAACTTAGGGACTAGACAGGAAATAATTCGACACATAAATGAATTTGATCAGCACGACAAGAGGTGGTGTAACAGCAACTACATTCGAACTCAACCTCGATGTACTAGTATATTTGGCTCGTTTTATGACCAGGAAGGTAAGTACGACAAGGCTGAGGCCATGCAACGAGAGGCGCTGGCCTCGAGGGAGATAGTGTTAGGGAAAGAGCACCCTAACACGCTTACAAGCATGAATAACCTCGCACAAGCTCTTAGCAACCAGGGGAAGTACGTCGAGGCCGAGGCCATGCACCGAGAGACGCTAGCCTTAAGGGAGAAGGTGTCAGGGAAAGAGCACCCTCACACGCTTATAAGCATGAATGAGATAGGATTAGCTCTTAGCAACCAAGGGAAGTACGTCGAGGCCGAGGCCATCCACCGACAGACGCTGGCCCTAAGGGAGAAGGTGTCAGGGAAAGTGCACCCTGAGACGCTTACAAGCATGCACAACCTCGCACAAGCTCTTAGCAACCAGGGGAAGTACGTCGAGGCCGAGGTCATGCACCTAGAGACGCTGGCCTTGACGGAGAAGGTATTAGGGAAAGAGCACCCTAACACGCTTACAAGCATGAATAACGTAGGACTAGCTTTTAGCAATCAGGGGAAGTACGTCGAGGCCGAGGCCATGTACCGAGAGACGCTGGCCTTGAGGGAGAAGGTGTCAGGGAAAGTGCACCCCAACACGCTAATCAGTATGTCTAATCTAGAATGGGTTGTAAATATGATGAAAACTCAAATCGAAGAGCGTGATATATGCGATCAGGTTGAAATTCCAAAAGCGAAGCGGCTTACAAATTACCCCCAAGAGGTTGTTGTTTCTAGTAAATGAAGAACCAGAAGTTTATAGAATCATCTATTTTGCTTTAGCTAATATTTATCACTAGATCATCTAACTTACACTTGTATTTATTTTACCTTCTTTTAATTTTATATAAAGAGAGGTGTAGGGAAGTCTATGCTTTTATACTTTTGCTCCTCTTGTCAACTTTACTTGTTATTAATACTATACTTGTCTGTCTCTAGAACTTTTGAAAAGAAACTATGTCTTACAGTAGTGTCAAGCCCATGTTGATCATTTACCAGGCTACAATACTCTAGACATCAAATCTTTCTTGAATTAGAGCTCCTATACAGATACACTAACCACATCTAGGATGTAATATAGAATTATACTGAGTATCATGCAGGAAATTCTACTTCATAGACTCTATAGATATAAATATAGAGCCATGGCTCTGTGCAGGTGTGATTCAGTTTCACGATGATTTAACAACCGATTTCGCATTCGACATAGTTCAGGAAAAATGGACATGTTCCTGTTTTTTGGACGTCAAATGGCAGTAGACGAAACCGTTTCAAAAGACACGAAAAAGTGAAGTAAAGTGAATGCGCAAAAATAAGTATGAGTGTAAAACAGAGTGGCAGTAAATCAATGCGCGCTATACCTCCAAATCTCGGAGGGTTTGAGTATTATGGTGAATAGATAAGATTATGTGGATGTTGCAGCAGGGCCCTGTTCGCTCTACTATGTGCGGCCCTTGCGGAGCAGTTTGGGCGGACTGCTGGTTTCCTTGCCAGGCGCATTAACTTTATCGCATGCCATCCCATCTTTACCACCGTCTCAACTGACTTGCTTTCCGGTGCCCTTGATAGGAGGCGATGCTATGTCGATCCGAGTAGCCGGTGCGATATAAAGGCGAGCGCAGCGCAGGAGGTATGGGTGGTTGTTTTTATCACTAATGTTGAGCTTGACCTGTAGATTGTTATAGCACGCACCTCCCCCTTCTCTCGTCTTGATACTCATTTCCACTTGAATCCGGTCTCATATCTACTGGGTCAACAGGTGGTTTTATAATGGAGTAAAATAGATGATGAGTAGAAGTGAGTGTGAGGCTGGGAGGCATATATACCTCCCTTGCTAATGTCATGACACCGTGACTATGTCTATGTTGACCTGAATATTGTGTTCCGACAGTAAGAACCCTCTTTTATAGAGAAGAACCTATGTGTTTCAAATACGTGAAATTAGACATAAAATTAAGAATTCTAAGGTATAGAATCACACACGTACTCTACCCAATTCGGAATAACATATACCCATTCTGCTATCCCTGCTTGCTCAACTAGAATTCGTCAATTTCAATTCCTGTTTGCCTAGCTGAAATATACCAGTTTTCAGGCACCTACCCCTTCCTGCTTCGATTTTGGTAGTACTCTCGGTCCGTATAATATGCTCCTAAATCTGCCGGGAATCCTTGAGCATTTCGGTGACGGTTCTACGCTTCATATACTTCAATTGAAGAATGTAGGACATTAACCAATGGCAAAAGTTCCTGTGGTAAGTTCGCTCCAAAAGCATATTGGCAGGCAGGTATACCTTGGCACTCATCTATCAATTTTTCGGCAAGGAATGCCGAACTTTGTAGCTCGGGTTGAAGGCCATGTTGCACCATCGATAGTGCGGTAGCTAATATCAAAAGGCATTCAGCGGTGGATTTGCTTGGATTCTTATTCTGAATGTCTCTCAGTGTCATTTTATTCCAATTTTTCAAAGTACGAATCTCTGGCCTTGGGCCTTCGAAGAAATTTCGTAGGCTATTGCATGCGTCCTCGAAAGGAACTTTGGATAGCTTCTGGGTGATATTATAGTTAAAGGCCATGCCTGAAAGCATATTTGGTAGGGCGTTTATATATGCTTCAGGTGGTACATCAGAACGAGCACAACAGTCGTATAATACGGCTAGTTTGAAATCAAAATTGCCATTGAATCCGTCGTATGGAACGATTTTGTTAAACAATTGGGCACAATCTGCCACTCGTGCGCAAAGTCCAGGTTTATATGCCAGAGTTGGAAGTGCCATTGGAACCTGCCCTTCTGCCAGTGTGGACTGAGATGATGACAATGCTGGCGTCGACGTAATTGGAGTTGATAATGCTGACGTTGATGTAGTTGATGTAGTTGTAGTTGACAGTTGACCACATGATGTAGAAACCTTGCAGCCATTATTGAACTGCATACACAGAAAGTGGCCTTTGCCAAACTCCTTTTCAGCCTCTTTGAATTCTCCTTGAGTCCACTCATGTGGTTCTTCCTCTTGAAGAAACTCAGAGAATGATCGTGCATAGGCCATTGATTCGATCTTCGATGGGAGGAATACGCCGCGCCTTCGTAGCTCATTATACAGCGTGCGAATAGTGGTAATGGAGGCAGTAGCCCATGTTTCTATGGTGAAATTGACAAAGTCATCTTGGACTGAAGCCCACAAAATTCGATTCTTGAGATTTTCGCTGATATATTGGTTGAGCGTGAAATCGATGTATTGATCTACATGTTCCCGATCTATTGGATTAGGATTATCCATCCATTCTCGCCAATACTGGGAGCTTCTTGGGGCCGACATTGTGTGTTGAGCGTAATTCGTTCGTGTTGTTGAGCCTAAGTTGGTACTTGATTTAGCCAGCCTGGCTGGTTGAATGGACTCGGATTTCGTTTGAAATGAGGGAAATCTTGCGTTTATAGCGTGTTTATAAGTGTTGGTATACGTTTAAAACAGGTGGACCTTCTAATAGCATCGAATAGATTCAGCTACAGGGTATGCAGTGTTGTTGGTGGTGTTCTATTCTTCTGAGGGAGTGTGGGCAGGAGGGAGGTTATATACCCCTTATCTACAATTTCCCGTGTGTGTATCATATGTATGGTTGCCGCATGATGACATCCAATCAAAATCAAGGTTCCAGCAAAAAGCAATATGCTTGTTTGTAGCTTTGTTTATGAGGACTACTCGTTCGTAGTAAGTGCTCGTTTGAATGAATGTTCGGGTTTGCTCGTTTTCAATGCCTCATATTTGGCGTGTTTAACTCTCTGGATGTGATTAGTTCCGGAGTCTAGACGCTTTGTCTTTCTTGCCATCATATGGAGGAATACCATCCACCGAAGCCGGTCAATCAAGTAAATATGATGCGACAGCACATGTGTACCTGTATAGGTGTGGCTGAGTACTATGACAGTTTGACTATGGATGTTGAGCCCGGTATTATTTGGTGAAATTTTGATATGTTTCCTGTGCTTTGGATGTTAAATGATATTAGAAGACCCCATTTCAAAATTACACTGAAAAGCAAAGGGGATTGAACGAATAAACATAAGGGGCAGTGACAATAGGATAGAGCGGTAGCCAAAGCACGCGCCCTCTACTCCTAGGCTTGGTGGATTTGAGTGCTCGAATGAATGAATGGGAAAGGATGGAAGTTGTAGCAAAGTTCGGTTCACTCTACTATGTGCAGGCTTTTCGGTGTAGTTTAGGGCGGACTACTTTGGTTGCTAAGCATATTCAATATAATGCCTATCTCATCTTTATCACCGTCTCGACTAATTTGCAATCCAGGCGTTCTGGGGCGGGGGCGATGCTGTGCTGAGCCGAGTGGCCAGTGCCCCAGCCTGGAGCGGCGGCAGCCGGAGGGACCCAAGAGAAATGTCGTTTGAGTTGTTTGTCTTTTCGATCAATATTGACAGCATGGGATGTCACATTGAATCATTCGCTGATGCAGACAAAAAGACGTTCGGGTTAATAAAATTATGTCGCAGTCCTTGTCAGTTCAGTCCTCTGCTCTCCATCGGCCCCATCATCGCCTTCTTCCTCGCTCCCAAGAGCCTCCACAACCTGGAGCACCAGCGGAAACCATATAAAAAGCGCCAGCACCTGCCCTAACCCCCACATATTATCCTGCCAGCCCGCACCGGCTACCTTTTGCATAGCCTCCCTCTTGCTCTGCATAACAACCAGATAATAAGTCGCTCCGCCACACAACCCCGTGCTACAAATTGCCGAAATAAACGGTGCTTGGGCAAACCAGAATAAGAACACAAGCATGGCGAGCAGCATGATTATTACCCCTATCCAGACATATCCGATGCGAGGTAGGGCGTCATATATGCTTTGAGGTTTGCTGGGGGCATCTGTGGAGTTTATGAGGGAGGGGGATAGGAGAGAGGAGTATTTGGGGCAGGAGGCGAAGAGTACGTTATTTGCATGGATTTGATCGGAAGGAATATCGAAAGATATTTCGAAGACCCACCAGAGGATAAATAGGGCGGAGATGTAGAGGAATGGGAGAAAATACCAGGCAGATTTTATGGGGAGGCCTATTTCGGAGTTAGGAACAGTCTGCGAATTTGCGGAGAGTCCTATTTTCTGGAGTTAGGACTGGGAAATACAAAGGCCCCCAAGATGATGGGATAGGGTGCCACTTGCCTCCGTTTGTGCCCGCTATTTCGTGGTTTGATTCAGGTACTTCAGCTATCTCCTGGCCCGACGAAGCTATTTCGTGTTCTTCGAGGTTCTGTTCATTTATTTGTTGATTATGCTGGTTTGATGCAGGTACTTCGTCTATCTCCTGGCCCGACGAGGATATTTCGGGTTCTTCGACATTTTCTTCATCCATTCGTTGATTATGCTGGTTTGATGCAGGTACTTCAGCCATCTCTTGGCTCGACGAAGCCATTTCAGTTTCTTCAGGAGTTTCTTCATCTGTATAATGGTTACGCTGGCCTAACAGCGTATCCCTTAGATCACAGTAGTAGTAGTGGTAGAAACTAAAAGCAAAACGTCGGTACCCCGTCACAGAGCTGCCGGTGTATGATTTCACAAGCGGCGAGCTGATCACCGTGAGTACAGGCAGCGTGATAGCTAGGGAACTCAGGAAAAGCATAGTAACAGTGGATTGCAGAAACGAAAGTTCAAAGAGTGGAGCGCCTTGTTTATGTCGTATGATAGCGGCGAAATCGATAGCTATAGCGAAGATAGCGGTGCTGTCGTAAAGACTGATAAGTACTTCACGAAGAGGAATGAAATTTCTTCGGCGTTGTTGTGGCTTTTTGGTGGGAAGCATTAACCATAGGATGAGGAGCGGTCCGAAAAGCCAGATTAGGATGAGTTGGAACCAGTAGGATACCATGACCTTGGTAATTATGTGTTAGCTTTCTGGAGGCAACAAAAATGTGATTAGGGTGGTATTACTCCTATTCCAGAGAGATCTGGGTTGCCAGAGCCCCATGCTAAACTGCATAGCTGAGGGCATTTCTGAATTGTAAGGCTGATGCTACTGTTGGTATGAATAGCATCCAAGAGAAATGCATTGATGGTAGTGTAGCTGCAAGAGAGCGTATGGTTTGTTGGCACATATCCCATTGTTATATAACATACAATTTAGCAACAGTTGTAACTTCTGAGGCATGTCCAGTCGTAGTAGAATTCGATGTAAGGTAAGTAGAGAAGCTGGATGATACAAAAGGCTACCGGCGTTTTGTTCAGAAGTTGGCGGCTGAGTCTAACAACGTGCGTGGCTTTGCATATTTATCCTATAGATCAAACCTTGTGTAGATGATTTACCTATTCTAGACATCACGTATGCAGTCAGAATTCCTGCGCCACCTGCAGCCACAATACGCTTTGGTTCGAGGTAAGGCTGGCAGGCTACGATATAAAATTTGGCGAACTAAGTTGAAAATTCAATGATCAAGGGTTAAAAAATGATTGATTGGTTGTTATAGCAGTTCTACCGTCGATTGACATTTGCTAAGCAGCTACCCACGAGTTGGGCTTCAACTTCGTAGCCGTGGTACCTTGACTGAAGTAAGACAGCAAAGCTGACCCGTCGCAAGCTCTTCAGTTTCATAGAGAACTGGCCATAAGGGCTTAATTACATAGAATCATAGATAATTGATGAATAGATAAGTATGCTATAAACGAGTAGGTGATAGCCGTGAGATCTAATTGAATCCATGAGTGCTGAACCGAAAGGTTCAATAATAAAGACCACGATAGTGATCATAGGAGGGTATCAAAGGTATACCTCATCTTGCCGCATCTTTGCTGAGACAAAAAGCTTAGCCATGCAACCTTCCATCTTTTCCAGAAGGTAGATACCAATGATGAAATGAAGCTATTCCCATCTCCAGCGGCTTTCTTATCTCCAGATTCTAGCTCGCTTAGTAGTCCTTATTTGCGGTTTAGCTACCTGCCCTCGCTGCCTTAATAAATCATTGACTTCAAAAGGTCTCGAGAAATCTACCTCTCAAAGATCTGCCAGCATCTACCCCAAATCTCTGCTAGGAGTTCATGTAAATTTGTTTGCGAATAAGCAAAGGGCAAAAGGGCAAGTTCGATTGTCTCAGGCTGTGACACGAGCACCAATTCAGCAGCGTGCCCTGCTGCCTCGGCCGTCTCTCTTAAGCCAGGTTGGCGTGGACCATTGGAATAGGGAGAGGTTAGTATGGTCAAGTAGGAAACTAAGGTCCGATACTCTTCAGGAGCTGTTGTCTTATCGATCCATACGCGCATTACAACTCAGCCAGTATACTGTCTCCATTATAACAAGGCGCAAAGGGTCAGTATCATATGACTCTGGCCGCGCTGATCGCCAAATATCCCTGACCCTGCGAAACCTCGGCTCTGATGCAAGAATCACCTGATTTTCTACTCCGTGCAAGCCCGATCTCCACTTATCCGGAACGTCGCCATAGGCTATATAAGACCTCGATGTTTCTTCCTTCGTTGCTTTTTTTCAGCAGATACTATGCGACGAAGAATCAGGAAGTGACTTTGGCGGTGCAAGGAAAGCTGCTTGATCCGAGATATAATCATTGCTTCACCATCAACCTCGAGAGTCATTTATGATCGGCCGGACACAGTTGTATAAGACACACCCCATTGTCGGAGAAGCGCATGTGACTGATGTGCTGAAGCAGAGCCTCAATTGCCTTGAATCCAACCGCAGCACGTGACCCTCGTCGCACCTGAAAGCAATCGTTTTCTCCCATCTCGGGTCAGGATCTTTTCTATCATTAGCCAAGATGGTCCTCGTCGCCCGTCGCTTCTCGGTGACGAACTTCGTCATCGCGTCCTCCGCCCTCGCTTTCCAAGTCTTCGTTCTCTACCCCTGGCACCAAAAGTTAGATGATGACTTTGAAGAGCTGAAGAAAGAGCATGTGAAGGCATTGCAGGAGTTGAAGAATGAGGTTTCGCAAGGAAGGGAAAATGGATTGAAAGAGATCCAGGACCTAGTGAGAGAGAAGGGGTTCGGATCAAGGAAGTGGTTTTGATTTTGAGGGGATGAGGAAGCGGGTGAGAGAGGAGGGGAGAAGTGGGATATGATCATAACCTTATGAGCTCATAGATGGGATGAACTGCAAGACCGGAATGCAAGAAAGGGGAATCAGGAAGTGACAAATGAAGAGCATTAGCCATCTCATTAGTGCTCTGCGAGTCCACGGCTCATACTCGAGAACTAGATATTAGACTGCGAAGCATTAGACATTAGACTGCAAAGCAAATCAGCAATACCCGTCAAAGACACATTTTAAAACGACCCAAGAACATCCACCGCATACCTATCCAGAGGCTGATATCTGAAGCCCCTTTTTAGTTTATTCCCCTTCGACTTGGAGGAAAAGCAAACAGGAATGATTTATATTCGATTTTGCCACATTTAGTTAAGATGCAGCCTTTTGTGTTTCAATTTCCTCGTCATCATAATAGAGAATGCTTAAATATATTTAGGGTGCACCTACAGAGAATTGCGCATGGCAGACCCTAAAATATCGTCGGCCATGGCTCTCTGACCAGGTAAATGTCGGTTTGATGGTCAATATCCCGTCTATATTGCGCCTTTCATGGTCCTGTTCCTTCCAAACCTCGTGCACCCTCGGAAACTCGGACCGACCTCGGAGTAGTTGTCAATTTCCCCTTTATCGATAATGTGGAGATAATGAAAGGGCCCCTGTTAAAAATACTTGATGCTTATACCTCCAGAGTCATTATAAGAGCATTGTTAGTAATCATGGAGCTATCTTCAACGTTGTCTGATTGAAAAAAAAAACCAACAAGAGAATTTTTCAATAATAAATCTAGCGAATCAATGTGTTCGCCAGAAATTGTAAGTGGATTCTAGTTATCATCGTATTGGTATACCTGCCATTCAAGAACCTTTACTTGTATGTCTAAACGTAGTATGTCCATTTGGATAGCTGTCAGCGATTGTTCTATATCAGGTGGAAGTAATCAAGCTGATTATCATCCTCAATCCGGCTAATAATAGATTTTAGTCTCCCTAGCCAAGGAAGTGAGATTCTGTCCAATTCTAAAGCGGAATATACCGGCATCCCAAGGTATTCAACCAATTTCCTTTCTTGGGACTGGCAGAAACAAGTATAGGTTAAGGAAATACTGTAAGCTGATCCAGAAGTTGTGCAATTAAAGTTTCCCTGCCTCGGCACGAAGAAGCGAGGGGTATGCAGTTTTCCCCGCCTCGGCTTTGGGACCTGTCCCGCTTTCCTAGTGGTTTCCAAAACCCGCCGTACTCCACATCTTGGCTGTCGCTTCCGGTAGAACTTATTGATATTAGTTCTGCGGGTTCTACCTCGTGTACATATGATCTTCTGCTTCACCAATCACTTATTTTCTCTATTCCAAAGCCTGATACAACAGTATCGCCTGCAGGCCTAGCAAGCGTTGCCTAGATGAGAATACAGCCTCATAAAGGTATGGCGCGGTCTGGGCGAGAGAAAGTCGTTACAATGCAGTGTAATTGGGGGCGAGACACCGGCTACTTCCGGCCATTTTCCTAATTAGATTTGTATCACGAGCCAATGGTGTGCCATCCAACGGTGCTTTACCGAAGCGGAGTATATACAGAACATCGCTAGATTTGAAAACCCCTTAATATTCACTTGGTTCTTCTCTATCTCTCCCGTCTTTACTTTAATAAAACTGCCGAGCCGTTGACTTCCGGACTGCAAACCATCGAAAATGGCCACCCCCGTCTAACCCGGCGTCGGTGAGGGGTGTTGCCAGTTCCAAAGCCGACACTCCAGGCAAATCTTCTGGCTTCAAGAGAGTCTATCAGGCGTGCGATAACTGCCGACAGAAAAAACAAAAGTGTATCTTGGGAGACTCAGCCAGCCCCAAACCACCCTGTCAGCCCTGTCGTAGAGCCAATTTGCTGTTTGGTGGTTTTGCTTTGTAATCTCTATATATGCCTGCTCACGTTTTAGTCTTCTGGAGAAAAAGAGAAAAGGGCGCCCTCGTAAGAAAGTCCGGGAAGAAGTTGTGAAAGGTAAGCCAAATCTGGGTGGAGAATCCTGGACAAGGAGCGACTTTAATTTTCCTAACTCCGACAGACGTTGGGGTAGACGTAGCGCCGCAGTCTACCAGACCAACTTTCTTGAGTACCTTTGAGCCGGTTGTGGGGACTGATGAAGATAATTCCGTCAGGGCATTCCAATTCGCCGGTAGTCCTGGTCAGAAGCAACTAACAAGCTACGGCCAACAACTTGCTCGTCAAACCCTAACAAAATATCCATCGAGAAACACATCAGACGCCATAAGACTGTTAGACCACGCAGAGGTCAAGTCTGGTCCTCGAGCACAGAGCGCATTAAACCTACAATTGGATCTAGCTTCAGATGCGGCAGGCGTTGCTACTTTTGAGCGAGAGCTACAAGATTATTCTTCTCTTTTCAGAAAGAATATTTTACTAAGGAGAAGTGACACTACGAAGATTTCATATTATAGAAACAGCTCGACACAATTGCTTCCCGGCCTTATCTCACATACCTGACTCGATCCTTTAAGCTTTAGAAACTATCTCTCTCAACACCGCCTTTAATTCCCTGCCAAGAAACATATCATTAGCATTCATCTGTTCGCCAGCCGAAGAAAGCAACGTACCATATTCATTCCGCCTCTGTTGCCTGCAAATCTCACCCAAGTCTTTGAGAAACTAACGGATACTATCGGTCACTTTGTCAATGTTGTACGCATTATGTTGGTATTAAACGCGGGTTATTCCTTGATCTCACATTGGCTCGATTTATGCTCAGGTCAGGCTCTCGCAATAAACCAATAGCCGTATCTTTGAATAATCCAAATCTTTAACATCACATTAAAACAGGTGCTCATTTCAAGGATTATAACTTACGGGCACACTTTACCTTTTCTGATCCGGACCGATTTGACACTGAATACTGCGGGACTCCAGATTTCCAACCAGACTTAGTGGCACCTAACGAGTAAGCCAACAGATAGTAGTAGCCTGTTTTTTCGGAGTTATAGACCTTCACACACCCGGATATTTGCAGGCATTTTCGTCGTAATAGCACAGCTTGCTTTAGCGTCAAGCGTTCGCACCAGTGGCAGAGTTGACCAACGATAGCATGGCCTGATTGCGGCACTACTCCGCCCCCACTCCGACTCCAATGCCGTTGACTCCATTCCCCAGATTGAGCCCGGACAGTTTTCATTGCGGATTCATAGTGGCCGATTGTTCATTAGCAACTGGTAGGCATTTGCCATGCCCCTCGCATATTATCTCCTCCCAAGCTAAGGAAACATGCTTAACTACCAAAAACGTCGTCTTCCTGCACATGATTTAGAAACGGGCACATGATTCGCAACAGAATCCTTGTATCCGACTTGCGTTTGGTTCATTCACGTGACGATTATGGCACAGTTGATCTCACGACCATTTCACGGCCGTCATCTTCTTCACATCTACATGGAACTTTTTATATACAAATCACCGTGGCTTTATTATTCTACATCCATTTGGCAGTTATTGTATTGTATTCATGATGCGTCTGTCCCATGGTCTTCGAAAGCAAATGCCAGCTGATCAGGAATGGTACAGTAAGCGGGTGTTAAGTTAAGCTCGGCTGAGTTAGCTTTCCTTTCCTTATATTTAACGTCGTGGCTGTCCATCTCCCTGTCACAATATTCAGCTTTCTAACTCTACTTCGTCTGGTCCGAGACTTTTCTTTCCGACAGTATTCGTTCCATTCTGAAATGCCCAATTCACCAACACTAGTCTTCGTTCACGGCTCTTGGCATGGACCTATTTGCTACAGCAAGATCACCAAACTTCTGAAAGACTACCATAAGCTGAAATGTATCTCAATCTCCCTCCCTTCGACGAGTGGAAATCCAGCCGCGACCTTCAAAGACGATGTTGATACCGCACGCGATGCTATATCCAGTGAAACAACCCAGGGGCGCAATGTTGTGGTTATTGCGCATTCCTATGGTGGTATGGTTGGCAATAGCGCCATCAAGGATTTTGCGCGACCACGGGACGCCCTCACAAGCAACTCTACACCAATGTCAACGTCGACCGTTGATCAACATACAGGCCAGTCTCAAACCAAGGGATACGTGATCGGCCTCATCCTCATAGCCTCTGGCTTTACCTTCACAGGCCTCTCCTTCATGGACCCATTTATGGGCCGTCCACCCCCCTCCTGGCGCGTCAATAAGGAGACCGGATACGCCGAACTGGTCACTCCTCCACGTGAGCTCTTTTATCATGACTTGCCAGTCGATGAAGGAGATTACTGGGTCTCTCAGCTGACTCCCCAGAGCCTCAAGGCATTATTTGAAGGGGGCGAATACTCATATGCCGGTTGGCAGGATGTGCCTGTATGGTATATTGGCACCGTAGAGGATCGGGGATTACCGGTGGCGGTGCAACGGATGAGTGTAGGCATGGCGAGGGAAATGGGTGGTACCGTGGAGCATAGGGAGTTGCAGTCGAGCCATTCGCCTTTTCTAAGTCAACCGGAGGAGACGGTGGAGATTGTGGTAGAAGCCGTTGCAGCGTTTACAGGGAAGCCGGTGGAAAAAAAGCCAAGAATGAGTGATCGAGGCAATCAAATCGCAGTGCCGGCGGCCAGATTCTGGCAGCCTCTAACATGGTATAGATTTGGGCTGCCTCTAGTCTTTGGTCACATACTAGGACGGGGTATTCTCGTCTTTGGCTGGGGAAGGAGGTGTTGGAATTCGATATTTCACTAACAGAATCTCCTATCTCGGTTCAACAGAGGCATATCAGAAAGATGAGGAACATGGCATTTGGCAACGGCTGTTCCGTCCTTTTCCCAGCACCTTTGCGCTTGCGATCCTCCTCCGCTCAACCAAACACAACAAGTTCAAGATTCCTTGACATGTTTTGTTTAATAGAATATTTGGAAGCCGGTATCCCCCGGCAGGCGGAATAAGTCGCGAAGCGCTCGGAGTGCGGCGTCAACAAGGGGTCAGATGACTATAGTATTAATAACCTTAAACTTACTCCTACTAAAATTAGAACTTAATCACAAGCTTCATTTAATCGGACTTTGCTCATAAACAAGTTTAAGCAGGCAGTGGTTATTGTTAAACAAGATATCTGAGTATGGATTTGAGGTTGCAATTAAGCCTCTCATAACGCGCGTCTGATAATTCGTCTAATATTGCCTTCTAATAGAAATATATTTGTCACTTCTACTTCGAAGTTCTTATGCAAGTCTAGGATATCTTTGTTGTATTCTAAATCAGGACGTCGTAGCTTTATTTTAGTTGCCAATTGCCATAGACTGGCCCTCATTTTCTCCACTGCGAAGCATCTTTTCAACCTAAACCCATAATCGTCAGTTTTGTTAGAATCTCCGGTGTTTGAGAACCTACTATTTCCAGGTCCTTCAAGGCATTCTCGGGACTTTGCCTCTCACCCAGCCCCTTTCCATCTGCTAGTGACTGTGCCCAAGCTGCAACCTCTTCTTGCACCCCAGTGCCCTCGTTAGGAAACTCCTTTCTTACCACCTCTTCACCTAACATTTGTGATACAACCCAGGATGACATACTGCCCACTAATGCCCCGCCGCCAGTGCCAGCAGTTCCCCGAACCACGCTAACATAACCCTTCTCTCCAGTGATGGTATACTCACTCCCGCTTGTGCTGCTACCAAACGAAACACTAAAAGAACCAGTAATTCCGGTCTCGGTCTTCATAATGGCATCCACCGTATCCACCGGTGGTAAGTACTCTCTAGTCAATTTCGTGAAAGCACTCAGCCGCACGATAGGGTTTTTGGATCCCAACATCACCCTGGTTGCAGCAACAAAGTGCACTCCGCCATCAAGCAAGAATCCACCCTGATACTCTGGTTTCTGGCGCCAAGAGGTTTCAAATGAGAGATTTCCCCCTTTTACATTGGCAAATAAATGGGTGTGGAAGGTGCTGATTCGGCCCAGCACGCCACTCTCAACTATGGAAGAAGCATGTTGGAGCGATTCGATATATCGGTAGTTCTCGGCTACGCCCCAGAAAACTCGACTGGTGTCGATCGTGCTGTGATACCAATCTATCAACGACTTTGCGGTTTCGAGGTCTTTCGCTATCGGCTTCTCGGAAAGGACGTGCTTCCCTGCGAGCAAGGCTTTCTTAATGAAGTCAGGTTGAACCAAGATGGGTAAACTAGATGTATGTCTTTGTCAGAATTTGATACAGCTTGTCAGGAATTAGGTACTGCATCTTACGCAATTATAACCGCATCAACATCAGATCTTGCAAGCAACTCTTCGTAACCGCGACCTTCTCCTTGGTCTTCTGAATAGATGTTGGCGTCTTCAATCTTACCCTTGATCACAGCATCGGCGGACTTTTTGGAACGCGAGTATATAGCTTTCAAGACTAGATGACCACTGGCTTCAACTGCAGGCTATTATAGTATATCGTAAAATTAGCGGTCTTGACATTCTGGGCCTCTGCGGTAAAGAGCTCTAGCAGGATAATAATAAGCTGTCAATTGGCACTTACCAAATGTTGATCCCGGATGAAGTTTCCTGGAATAGGTTCTTAGCAAAAGTAATAAACCTCAACAGAGCTGAAGTACTTACCACTACCGATAAGAGCAACGCCTACTGGAGCCATGATTGACTTTTCTGAGGAAAATGAAGGGGTTTTCTGGGGAAGGCCGCTCTCGATGACAAAACTTGATTCCGGGGAAGAGTAAAACACTATATAAGAAGCTCGATTTGCGGGGCATACCAAGGCCCTTCGGTCCCTCTTCCCCGGGAATGAATTCCACCCTCTTATTGGATTGCTGTCGCCGCTAGGGAGATACCTCAACCATCACGGTTAGGTGGCGGGTAATTACTTAGCCGACACAGCTCCCTCTGCTCACTTAACCAGAGGGAACTGCCGGTTTTCGAGACTAGTTCATTGATTCCTAGAGTCCGGCTGAATTATGTGTCTCCTTATCCGTTGTCGGTGATCTAGCCAAGACCCTATGCGACCATGTATACAGAGAGTAAATCATTTGAATGACGGGATGGCCCGGAGGCGCCAGGTACACGAGGCGGCTTTGGCTGAACCAATCCAATGACGCCATCGGACCTTACCACCACCCATCGACTGGCATACAGAGCCCTACGTTTTATGAATAACTCATTGTAACGGACTTAATCTCTAATAACATTATTGCATCTATATAAATACGAGATCCAAGTTTATTGAGCTTAGGACATATTCCATTGCTGTTTTAGATACTCTTGGAATCTTACATATGGCCATGCTAAATGTGCCTCGGCATCCGTGAGAATGGCCATAAGTTGCTGTTGTTCAAGAGGGTCAGTAAATCTCTCTCCGCCTAACAATCATTAATTAGTAATGTTTACATGATGATTTGATCGGGTGACAATGAGTATCATTGACCTACACATAGCAATCGCCATCCCAGCGGTAAAAGTTCCCGGGATGAACTGTTGATTTGAAATCGCGATTCCACATAAGATTCTCACTTGGTCTTTGATCCGATCCTGCTCGAAAATATCCTTGTCAGACGCTAGATCCATCTTCTGAGGAGGCTACCACTTACGTCGATTTGGCCCAGCAGTTGGTTTCGGTCTGGTCCTAATGATGGAAGCTTAGGGTCATGTGCCAAAAGCAAGATACGACAAATGCCTAAGTATTGATGGGCTGCGACTTTAGAAGAATCAATATTCAATAGCCATAGAAACCAATAGGGCATCAATGACATACCATGACAATCATTTAAGAACCATATTTCGGGAAAAAATTGGCCTTTCGATTTATCTGCGGCTCCATATTTTAAGGGGTTGAATGAAGATGGTTTTAAGGAGAACCAATCATCGGTATATTGATGTAGACGATTCCATGTATCGTAATTATGAACCTTCTCGTCATAGCAGAAGTTAAGAACGTCTGCAGTATGAGCAATTAACCGTGCAGCCCACATCCAATCATTCGTCATATGCATAGATCGGTCAATATTACAATAGTCAGCAAGCGGTTGTACCGGACTTCGCGTTAGGAAAGAAATAAAGATCTCCTGTCGAAGGCCGACAATTAGAGCTGCTGAGCGGAGGGTTGAATCTGATGCTGGATCCTGTCGAGCCCGGACTAGAACATGGGTTCCCAGAACATGGCCTTTAGTCTGGCTTGATGTAATCGGCTCTAGGCGAAGCTTGTCAATATAACTCGCAGATTCTTTGCTGGAACAGATGTGGCTATGTAATTACCTGTCATTTCCTCCAGAAAACGTAGAATGATGGTTGCTGCGAAGAGGGTCTCATTTAATACAGAGCTTTGGTCATTTAAGGCCGGAATCAATGTTTCTAAACATCTCTGCTGGTATTTGTCTGACAGATGTCGGTCTACGCTCCCATTTAAGCTTAGATGCTTCGCAGACACGGCGAGAATTGCATTTAGCAAGGTTGGATCGGTGGCTGCAGCTGGAGCAACTACATTGGCAAAGTGTCTATCTCTATCACAATAGTCAAACTTGATCTGGTGTCAGTTTACAAATACGTCATTGCTCCTGAAATTAAATGCCTAGTATCCGTGAGTTAGGAGAGTGTCTTTCTTACCCAGGTAGAGAGATCAGTGACAAAGTATCGCATCAATCTGGCCTCCTCATTAGCCGTCAATGGCCACAGGGCTTGATCTTCGGAGGGAGCCGAGATAGTATGTGAAGTATAAGGCAAGAGAGACTCTTGTTGTAGTTGCGAGATAGAAGAGCCAATGTGGCTGAATTCTTCAAGATTTAGAGTTAGACCCTTGTTCGGGAAAGATACGAGATTATGCTCTCTCGGGTCGAGTGTGTCCAAGTTAGGGAAAACTTGGGTTGATGTCTGTGTCTCTGATCCCATCTCCAGAACATTTGAGTTACTAGTCTCAATTGAAGTAGAGGCGTGATGCGCATTCTCGAATACGCCTGACTCAGTACCTGGTCCACTATCCGGGGGCAAATTAGGTGGTAATGAGCGGGGGGACGAACTAGGAGTGAAAGATCGTTCACCGAGAAACTCCTGGTCGTCCTCCTCACTAAAGTCATTCTCTTCATCAATGCCAAATGCATCATCATTGAGAAAGTTCCGGTCTGGTTCGGCGAATGTGACTAGTTCACTCAGATCAGTTTGTATATTCAGTAACCTATAACAACAAGACAGGTACGTACGGTTTGGAGGTATTGGAATCCAACATTGAGAAGATTGAAAATTTTGGTTATTTGACCCCTTATTTCTGCTATGTAATCTCAAACCAGGATTATGATCATGTCGAAACCTGTATCTAATACTCCTCTTGCAGACCCGGTTGCTACGCGAGCATTGATTGCACGAAGGAATTACCGCATCGCCTGATATCACGCATCCGAATCAGCAACCGTGAGTGGTTAAAAAATCCTTACAATGTTTGGCGGAAGGAATATCAATTACACTTCAGATGGCGAACTTGGCACTCATCACTGAGAAGTAGGAGTTAGCAGGTTGCAGAAAGATACAGATGGGGGGAAAGATGGATATGCGGGAATCATATACTTACCAGGCGCTGCGACGACACAGTGTCGTATTTGAATGAAGGTGGGCCATAACAAGTCATTTTGCGGAGGAAGGTTAAAGTTGATGTTGATGTTGATGCATCGGAGAAATCCACACGTTTTAGGAAGCTGACACTGCATGCCTCATATACCGCTCCTCAAGCAGTTTGCCAACTCCGAGTGCGGGGTCCTGTTTCCCGCATTGCTTAGTCTTATGCGCAACCAACCTCGATTGAGACATTTAGAACGTACAGCTACTATAATCCAATCACGTGGTAGCATCGGGGGTTTTATTCCGTTTTCGTCGCTACAAACTATATCGGACCTGTACTTCCTCTCTGGTACGGAGCTAAGATGCAATGTCGAGTACGTGTGAATTATAGGAAGTAGTCTGGACTATCAGACACATAGACTTTCGGGATTTCGGGATATTATTCCATTTCCACAGCTTTCTTCACGACATCTGGCCACGGCGGGATGAATATAATGCGTACTGTAACCCAACCTGACCCTGTGTAAATTTCCAAAACCACTTTACATTAGTAGAAGATACTTTTAATACAATTTTACACAGATCAAATTCGAAGATGCCCTTTATCGACAGCCGAGCACAGCTATTCGTCAACGACGGGCCGTTGAAGCCTGAAAATGTCGATATGCTCAAGCCAACCGCTCTCGACACCCCTCTTGAAGAAATCCGTCGGCGTCTCAATGATGACGGCTACGTATTCATAAAGGGTCTTCTACCACGAGACGACGTCCTCAAGGCCAGGGAAGAGTATTTCAAGCTTTTAGAGCCGAGCGGAGTTCTTAAACCCGGAACAGCACCTGTAAATGGAATCTTCGATCCTGCTAAAGATATGCTGGACTATCCTGGCATTGGTGCTGGCCACGGTCTTGGGCGAGTAGATGGCCCAAGTGCCGAGATGTCACAAAGATTTGTCCAGTTGGCTCTGAAAGCTCATGCTGAGCCTTGGTACAAGGATGTCTTCTGTAAACACCCCACGTTACTGGAATTTGTGGCCAAACTGACGGGCTGGGGCGATAATGCCCTTGCTATTCAACGGACCATACTCCGAAACAATACTCCAGGAAATAAGGCGATTGGAGTACATTATGACCAGATATTTCTGCGCCATGGTGAAGATTCTGTTTTGACAGCATGGGTGCCTGTGGGGGATATAAGCTTGGATGGTGGTGGATTGATATACTTGGAAAATAGTATGTTTAATTCCGGTTCTATGGTCTGCAGCCAATTGCAGTTTATACGGTGCTAATGAATCGGGTAGGCCACACGCTGGGAGCAGAGATTGAGAAAGAATTTACGGACAAGGCAAAGTCGGCGGGTATGACCGAAGAGGAAGCTGAAAATGCTTTTAATCAGAATATGTTGTCGGGTGGGATGTTGAGCCATGGTCCGGCTGAATTTGGAGAGCATTACAAGAGAAGATGGCTAGTCACTTCATATGAGGCTGGAGATGTTGTTTTCCACAGTTCCTACGCAGTAAGTTGATAGAGTGCCTTTGGATTTGGAGTTGGAAACTCAAGGACTGACACCAAACCCAGATTCACGCCTCCACCATTAACTATGATAAAGAAAACGCGATTCGTCTAGGTACAGACTTGAGATTTGTCGACTCTGAATCTTCTTGGGATACGGTACGTATATCTTGTCACGACTATTAATATCAATTTATTAACGATATATCGTGTGCAGAGGTGGGATAAGGTGTTTGAATTTGATGATGGTCTCTGAATGGAGGGAATCTCTGGGGAGAAAGATATACAGGTTATCGGCTTTGTCTTTGTAGCTAATCTTTCTTAGCCGTGTAGTCACATGTATTCGATGGACTAATACTTCTTACTGTCTTCGCTTTGTCAACCGACAGCTGCGACCGAGCAATGCCACACATGGAATTACAAAATACGCGTGGTAGACAAATCAGAAATTTAGTTCTTCCTATTTACTGGGTATTATCTTGGCGGTGACCCTCTTTCTTGCACTAGCAAAGCAGTGATAAGGAAATAACAAAATACCTTGAACTCTTTTCCAGCAAAGTTGTAATATACAAGGTAAGTAGACCTTTGTGAGGGGGGGCGGGGGGCATAGCGCTTTTCCTAAAGCAGGCAACAGAACGACGAGGGTCGATAACACACAGTCGCTGATTGAAGGTGGGGCTACCGCTTAACCTAGATAGGTTATAGGAGCGACACAAACTCTACAGAATGCCATCATCCTGGGGAGGATTGTAGTAGAACATGAATTGAACATTAAACGCCACTTTTTTGGTCATCTCTTTCTGTTCAAGTCCCCAGTCACATCACATTATGCAGCTGGCAAGTCAGAAAGCCAGAGATTAAATGAAGTCTAGCCTTGCTCCTTCTGCAAAGTTAGCAGGCAGCCAGTGTTCGCCAATATTATCATTTTGTATATAACTATAGGCCAGCCCAGTCATCTTTGAAGAGAATTGTCATAGAAATTCCATTACTACATATGATGAGGGCGTTATTTCAACAACTTCTTGCTGCGTCACAGATCATGTCTCAGTCTTTCGTCCAAAACCGGATTCATTCCCAGCAGCCCCAATATCCTTCCATCAGTCTTGCGATCACACCATATCTGAATCAATTGAATAATTCCTCTCATGATTCTTCCTATCTATCCATTTTGATGACCATAGAGTCACCTCAAGCCCAAAATAACGATACACTTGTTACGCTTCCGCTTCTACTCGAAGGTGTACCCTCCCAAGCATATGATAGAGATTCATTGAAAGCGTCGGACGATGTTGGAACCGTTGAGCTCCGAACCGAGGATGATACCGATACTGCAGGAATTACGAGGCGCAATTGGATAGTTACGAGATCAACCTTAGGAAACGTAACCATAGCATTCCGAGCAGTGCCACGACATGTGGATCAAAATACCCTAGTGGCGGCACGAACAGATTTGAGATCTGAAGGCGGAGGTTTACAAGGAAGTGGAGTAACCTTTGTTCCACTTCCCCCACCGAGCCAGAATCTCAAAAAGGTGTACAGCCTATCAGTGAAGTGGGATTTGAGCCAGGCGCCAGATGGGACTAGAGCAGTATGGACATTCGGCGAGGGACCAGATACAGTAGAACGAATCGGCCTGGTTCAAGACCTCACGAACTCTTTCTACAGTGTCGGGCCATTGAAGGGCTCCTCGTCTAAAACGCAAGATTTCGGTGTGTACTGGTTCGGAGACCTCCCAACGAATATTGCAAATGTGATAGACTTGGAGGAACGTATGTTTCGGGTGATGTCGACCTTCTTCAAGGACGAGCCTTCCATTGAAAATCCATACAGGATTTTCATCCGGTGTGCGAGTCCGGCTCCGGGATATGGCGGCACCGCTTTCGTTAGGAGTTATGTCCTGGAATACGATACCAACATTGATAACGTCACAGAGAATGATCTAATGCTTCTCCTTAATCATGAGATGGTGCATAACTGGCCTCTTATGGGCAAAGAAGCGGATAGTGGCGAAGCAGGAGAGACAGAGGAAGGAAAGTGGTACTCTGAAGGTTCGTCACATCACTCTAGTCAATTTCTCATATTTGTGTTTATGCCCTCAAAGGATGAATTTTGACTCTAATAACTGTGTCCAAAATAGGCATCGCCGAGTTTTATAGCATTATTCTTCCACATAAATTCGGCCTTCAACCAAACGACTGGTTTGTACAATCGATGAATAGATTGCTTACCCAGTACTACACCAATCCCGAAATACACCTATCAAACCAAGAAGCCGTCAAGCAAGCCTGGGTGTCGCCAAATGCTCAAAGAATTTCATATAGTAGGGGATTTGTCTACCTTACCGCACTTGATGCCCAAATACGGCAAGCTAGTAGTGGGAAGCGATCGGTTGATGATCTTGTCTTGGATCTTCTTGGAAGAAAACGAAGCCGAAAAGAATTCGGAGTAGCCGAGTGGTGTGAACTGATCTTGGCTGAGCTTGGAGAGCGCGGCATTGCTGATTATCAAGCGATGGAGAATGGCACT
Organism: Coleophoma eucalyptorum; assembly: GCA_026120035.1. NCBI lineage: Eukaryota > Fungi > Ascomycota > Leotiomycetes > Helotiales > Dermateaceae > Coleophoma > Coleophoma eucalyptorum. The sequence goes on from JALRME010000031.1 coordinate 339,892, forward strand.
CTAATAAGACCCTCGAAAGAAAGTTTTGCGCCTGATTTTGAACTTGTGCGGCTGGATCAAGAAGTTTTAGAGATAGGATTTCATCCCAAGTCACTCCGACAAGGAAAGGTATGCGGGTTGAAGGCGGGTAGCCGGGCTGAAGATGCTGGCGTTCGGGAAGGAGATGAGATTTTGAATTATGTTTCTATGTGGGGGATTGGGGAAGATCTAACCAACCAAATAGAGTTGGTTTTAAGGAGGTCTTCCGATCCTAGTCGAAATGAGTTTAAAATTCGGTATTGGCCGAGATCGAAGGATAAGGTTGAAAGCTACCAGTTCATAGCTGTAGTAGCATAGTTTAAGAATAATTATGGATTTGTTAACTTACTGTTCTTGATGGTGAAGTTGTGCCTGAAGACTTGGAGTGGAGGTTCCCCTCTTTTGAGTCATATAATTTCTTTTGTAATATCGATAAGTTATTGGACGCCATAATGTAACAGCACTATATGTGATACACACATGTGACACTGCAAGAGTAGGGGGGTACGACCGCTTACCCCCCGTTAGAAGAATTGAAAAACATCTACAAACCTGTTGGAATATTGATATATTTACCACCTACACGTGAGGTAACATCGTTACACCTCATGCAGGTATTGGTATGGTATATCGCTACGCCACCTATAGGTGTATAGAGTTGGAATATCGCTATACTACTTGCTTATTCTCATGTTTGCGCTCAGGCGCAAACACTACATATGACTGTATTACTACGGAGGTCGAATCGATACCCAGAAGGGGTATTTATAAGACCTCCACCACACTCACTTAGAAGAATCATCTATGTTTTACCTTACCATTTTGACCTGTCTATTACAGCTATTGAAATAAGAGGTATATAGATCAACCAACACAAACCGTTCACTATATTTATTGCGTCAATAACGACCGAAAACATACCTATTCACCACCTATATATTCATTACGAAACGCACACTTTTGTTACAAAATGGTTGATTTTAAGACTTCCGAAGTAGCTGAAACTACTACGAATACCTTCAGAAATCGTGCTTACTGGCGTCATTGGTACGAGGACTTCAAGCTCATCGATGCAGATCGTGTCAATGAATATATCGACTTCAAATTGAAGGAATACGAGGCGGAGGACCTTACGGATGAGGACTTATGGACGGCGCTATCCGATGATTTCGACAAGTTCACAGTTGATACATTCGCTACGGCCGACACATCACCATTACGTATAATGCATAGCGAACTACGCCGCGCAGGCGTCTATATGCCACCTAGGACAAAGCATAATAAGTTCGCGCATCTATTATACGATTTAGTTCACGAGCAGCATATGCATATATGGACTCAAGAGGAGATCCAGGAGGTCCGAAATAGGTCGAAAAAGGGCATCCGATCACCTATACTACTACGGGCAACTCCTAGTTGTATTCCTACGGCACCCACGAAGGCATATGCACCTGCGAAGACCCAGAATGTCAACACATCTCTGGAGGCACGTAAGGAGGTTCAGAATACCAATACACGTGCAGCGGCGCCTACGGTTCCAGTTATAGCTACCTATAGGGAGCATACAACTCGGCTTACACATGAATACGACAGTACAGATTACGAAGGCGAGGATATTGACTCGGAGGAGTTCGAGGAAGCTTTTCAGGCACTAATTGTTAACACTAGAAATGAGCATACACTACCGCTTCCACTGCTAGAAACACCACTATCTGGCATGGATATGGTATATTATTAGCCAGGTCGATTTAACCAGCTGCGCTGGCTAAATAGAAACCTAACTAGGTGGTAAAACATCGTTACGACAGCAAAATATGGATATAACGACAGAATATAGATATGACAGCAAAATATTGTTATGATAGCAAAGGGATATAGACTTATGCTTTTTAGAAATGTTAGCATTCGTCAGATTTGACATCAAATTCGACGGAGTTGGGTTCTTCTCTATAAAAGAGAGTTTTCAGTGTGGGAGTGTCGATATTGGACGTCATCATGTAACAGCACTATATCTACTCACACTCGCTTAGAGGAATTGAACATCATGGACAACACCTGAATTCCTAGTAATTGAAGCTATTCAATGCTATTACGAGGCCTGCCCGTTGTTAAGGCAGACAAACAGTTCAAAGGGCATCTTTATTTTACATGCGATGGGAATATACTCGCTAGCCGAAACCTTAGGCCGAGTATGGCCTAGGCCAATTACAGTATTTTAGCCCTACGGCCCCCATTCTTGACATTCCGTGCATTCCCCATACTCCATCCCCACTGCACGCGACCTCTGGTATCTTCTACATATCTCTGTTACCGGCTCCCTATACTATGTGCAATAATGTCACAACATACCACGCTCGAAAAATGAGGCTTACCACAGCAGGCAAATCTACCATCGCGACCGGCCGTGAGCGCCAAGTGTACTTCGGGGGATCGTGAGACCAGATCAATGGATGGGAAAACGCGTACCAGGAAGCACATAATCACCCGTACAAGGACAGGATGTCTCACTTGCAGAAAGCGGAGGACCAAGGTGCGCGTTAGCCATGCATTGCAAGAGCTGAAGAAGTTAACGTTATTCTGCTATGTCATAGTGTGACGAGCGGAAGCCCGAATGCGAAGCATGTCATCGGCTCAATCTTAGATGTGAAGGTTATGAATCACGCTTCCAATTTTACAATGCAACAGCATCCGTACCGCGTGATAGTAGGACTGTAGACCGACTAAGGCACCGGACTATTCAAGCACAAAGAAAAGAAGATTCCATTTCGCCAGAACATGGGACTTCCCGATCAAGGACCTGCGGCAACGAGGATGAGTCAAATCTCACTGAAGAAGGCATATCAGTACAGTCCCAGAATTGTACAGGTGCATACGATGTGGATGAACCCTTCCAAAGCGATGAAGGAGGTTTAAATCATGTGTCCCCTGGAGGGCACAACACAAGTTTGTCATGGACTTACCCATCCAGTAATTTCCCGGCTCCCACAAATGAATCAGAGGCAGATATATGTCAACTGGATACCTATGCCTCGCCGCTTCCTTCTCAAAGTCATGAGACTTTTTATTCCAGTAATCTAAAGGGAATTTTTGAAAACCTAAGCGGCTTTAGTACTACCTGCAATATAACCAATCATTACGGCTCTTTCCCGCCAGTTCGAGCAACTCCTAGCTCTACTGGTAGCCAAGCAAGCACTCTTGTCCACGAGGCTCGGCTCACACCAGCTTCTGCTCTTTCCATCATGTCGGGTAGTAGTCTTTCTGAAGTAAATGCACTACCATTGGGTGTATCGACCCCACAGTCAAGTTCAACATGGCAAGACTCTGCTAGTACAAAGATTCACGGTAATAAGACTAGAGATTGTGGCACAGCCGACGAAGACAGCAATAAGGATGCCTACTTTCGTCGTCACTGGCAAACAGGAGTCCTGCCGATACTACCAGTTGTATTTGGAAAATTTGAAGAAATGTCTGAAGGCTTTCCACCTTTAAAGTTTGCGACTCTAGCATTATCAGCATGCCACTATGCAGAAGTCAATCCCGATTCCAAAATTCCAGCTCTCCCTCACGTACAGAAGGCGTACTACATATGTCATGCAAAACACGAATATCAATGCAGAGTTTACTATTCTGCTGCTGTCAGCGGGCTCGGTCAAATTGATGCAGTAACTTACAAGGCCGATTTGGTCCGTATATTTGCAACCCTGCTCATCTTGGCCTACGTTGAAGTAGGGGTCGGTACCTTCGAAGGGCTCTGCTTTCATCTATCTGGAACTGATAAACTGGTTGCGGCCGAAAGAGAGAATTTTGTCAAGGGCCAATTGGGATATGACCTGCTGGCCGCATGGGTGAATCTGCGACTACAAAATTGGTGGCTTCGAGCTCCCATTGCTGAGGCAAACTTCTATGTCGGCCTAGAAGCTATTGGAATGGACTCATTCGTCAGGACTATGATGTACGGTGGAAAGCATGCAGGCATTGCGATTTGTGCTATTCTTCTTGAAGCCCGTCGTCTCAATGTGATGATACTAATGGAACGATATTTTGGGCGCGGAGGAACTGAAAGTCTCTCTTCCAGGTGCTATCAGCATTATTACAAGATGCTTGGTCAATCGGTGCCCGGGAAATCATGGCGATCAACAATCCCCCTCCCAGACGAGAATTATGTGCTCTTGCTTGAAGACGAAGCTCGGAAGCTTGAGGATTGGCATAACAGACTCACACTTTCTGATCTTCCAGTGGAGTCTTTTTCTTCGAAAACACTCAAGGCGCGAAACAACATTGACGGGCTATCTATCTGTCCTCTTCGATTTCACTCTCATGGTGCAGCTATGAACTATGCTTACTACGTACTGGCGCAACTTCTCTGTGATAAAGACACCATCACCGACCTGACCGCAGTAAGGCCACATCCCAGCCTGCATGTAACAGGATCAATAAATCCCTGGATAATGGTCTTGCTCCGACTCGTTGCCGGGATTGATATTGCGACCTGCCTATCCGAAAACGTCTATTCCATCGGCATCAGCGATATCCTCCTGGAGTGCATGTACCGAAACACGCACCATGAAGTTGACGAGTGGATATGCAACTGGTTTAAGCAGCTTGAAACTATGCGAATGTATCAAGAAGGGGGTTGCCGTTTGACAATGGCAATTGGAGTATCAGAGAAGATTAGAAATGAGCGAGTAGCTGGACGGGATATTCTCGCTTGCTTTTGCGAAAGTGATGGCCACTATCAAACAATGACCCTAGCTACGAAAACATCGGGAGTTATCTATGGTAGGGTGCGAGGGACTTCACGGCTTTTCTGCGAGGTTTCTCAAATCGAGGAGTGCTATGTATAATCATTTTAGTAGAGTCATTAGACCATTTAGGGGTTTTATGCGCAGAATTATTTTTCTCAGAATCTATATTCAACAGTTATCAAAGTCAATATGTGCACACAAAGTTCTGCCGATACTGGTTCAAATATGTGTCCTGACTCCTTCTACGGCCATGTACTTTGAACATCTCTTTGCCATTCAACGCTGCACTATTCAAGGGCCATTTATAGTTAAAAATAACAGAGAGAGCATAGCTTAAAGTTCTATAATAACAGTGCTAACTCTCCGGATCCAGTCCACATTGAAAAGTACGAGCATAAGCCTAAGAAATATATTAGGAAGTACACAAAGTCGAACAAAGAGTTTATAGAATATGCGGAACTGAACTGCTCCATTACGGCGAAGATTTAACGCTTAAAAACGGGGACAAATATGAAGCTTCCAATACCAAAGGCAAGGTTAACCACAACCTTTGATTTCTGAACACTCCTTTCGTACAGCAAGCCTATGCTTTACGACTGTTTCTGCTTGACCGAGCGCCATTCAATCAATAGACTTCCCACAATTGTCGTGCAAGCCAACGCAACAGTAAGGTACCAAGTATGAGTCAAGCTCTTGGTGATACCATCCAGGACCTCATCCCACCGCTGCATGGGAACCCTATTCTTAATATCGCCCAGTCCATGTTCTGCAATATATGCCGGTGTCAACCCTGGTACAACATCTCCCAAATTTGACAACAACTGATTCGTGAATATAACCTGCGCAATGGCGATAAACACCGCCGGACCCATACTCTGCCCGAACAAGATAAACCCGGTCCCAATATTGACATCAGCGGGACTCAGAGTTGTCTGAACCGCTGCCTGGGAGCCTTGGAAGCCGATGCCCCCACCGAAGCCAGCGAAGCCGGAATAGAAGATGATTTGGCCGAGGGATGTGTTGAGATTGTATGTTGTCATCAAGCCTGCGGCAATTGGCATGCATATGGAAGCAAAGATCATAAAGGGGGCGTAGTAGCCGAACATGGTGGTGCCGATGCCCTGCAGAAAGAGCCCGAGCATCATTCCAACGAGGATGGGGATCATCAGGTAGCCGCTCTCGCTTGGGGTCTAGCAGGACATAGTAGTGTCAGTGTATGTTTTTGTAGTTGCAAACTGGCCACGAGTCTTACCCGAGATCGCACGACTTGATAGTATATTGGCAAGTACCACTCCAGCACGTTCGTCATCGAATTAGTGCACGTTGTGAAGATAAAACCCGCGATAATACTCCGGTTTTTGATGATGCGAAAAGGGAGCACTGCTGAGTCTCCGCGTCGGTGCTGATTGAAGATGAAGGCGGCGAGCAGCACAGCGAATACAACGAATAATCCAATCACTTTCCCATCTGCCCAAGGATATTTTGTTCCTGCCCAAGATAGAGCGATGAAGAGCGCTGTTAGGGATGGGATAAACAAGCAGTTGCTGATGAGGTCAAGTTCTCTGATCTTCTGACTTAATGTGAGGTCGTCCTCTTGGTGAGTTCTTGGGTCTGAAAAGAGGAAAAACGTAGTAACCAGCGATACAAAGCCAATAGGAAGGTTAATCCTACAAAGTCAGTGTCAAGAAACTTTGATCATGTCTGTAAAGAGACTATAAAGAGAAGAGCATACCAGAAACACCATCTCCACCCCAGAGACTGCGTCAACGCACCACCTACTATAGGCGCCGCAATGATGGCAAGCGATTCCACGCATGCCATCAAACCTGCAAATACTGGCCGTCGATTGAGTGGCAGAATGTTCACGGCAACTGCAAAACACCCAGCCAACTCTCCAGCAAACCCCATACCTGTTACTGCTCTCCCTACAATGAACATCGTCGAGGAAGCGGCCGTTGCACAGAGTAAGGAGCCAACGAGGAATATAATATTACTCATCATAAAGATGGCCTTGATGGAGAAGAGTTTATACAGCTTCGCGAAGCCAAATTGGAACGCGCACGTGCAGAGTCGAAATGCAGACGAGTACCATCCTACGTCGGCAATGGTATGGAAGTGGTCAGTGATGCTCGGCACAGCTGTGGCGACAATGTTGGCATCTAGACCTCCAAGGATAACAATTACGCACAAGGCGACGATGGTAAACCAGAATTTGGTGCCAGTTGGGTAGTTGGGCTCTGTATCTGGGGTGGGTTCAATGTTAAGAGGTTCAATTGTTCGTGCTGAGGCTGTCGCGGGTGGTTGATTTAGCTGCACATTGGGCAGGACGGTGAATGCTTCGTGCTCGAGGAAGAGAACCTCTGTTGTAGCTGAAGTCGCCATTGTACGAGATTCTCAAGAATGGGAATATGACAAGAGACGATTAGAAGAAGACAAGTCTGTGTTATCGACACGGTCTATTGGCGCAACCCCAAGTGTCTATGTCGCGGACGACCCCTTAAGTAGTAAAATATTTCGCTATTTCTTTGCTCCTTTTGATCTAAGGGCTGAGCTGCCCATTTATATTTATTCGCACTTCGTCTCAGGACTCTATCTCTAGAGATATATAAGTATTTCCGAGGTACCGGCTTCCTTTGCCGATCAACTTGACGTAAATCACACGTGATAATCTCAAGACTAAGTACCATTAGTGCTTACAATGTCCACAAATGCATCATTGGACATCATTACGAAATCCTGTCTATATATTAGAAGGTAAGCCTCTCATTGAAACTTCGATTTGTTGAGAATTCTTGCAGAGTACACAAATTTCACAAATATGTCAACACCGACACAAAATAGTGAAGTCATCATCATAGGTGGAGGGGTAGCCGGCCTCGTGCTAGCCCAAGGCCTCAAGCGCCGCAATATCCCGTTCCGTCTCTTTGAGCGCGACAGTCATACCTCGTCAAAAGGCTACCGCTTCCGTGTTGTTGACGAAGGTCTTGACGCCCTGAAAGAAACTCTTCCGCCTTCTCTCTGGCAGCTTTTTGAAGACACAAGCCCTGGTTCCGGGGCACCAAACATACTCCTTCTCGATGCTATCACTGGAAAGCAAATGAAGTACCTGCAGGCTCCTATTTCTCGTTCGGTTAACTTTGACCGCTGTTGGATTCGCGAGCTGCTTTCTATAGGCATAGAGGAACAGATACACTTTAATAAAGCTTTCCAGGAATATGAGCTCCTCCCTTCGCCCAATGGCATTAGTGGAGGTGTCCGTGTAAAATTCGCCGATGGTACTATGGTCACAGGAAGAATTCTTGTGGCTGCAGATGGTGTGAACTCGAAGGTTCGCAAGCAATTTCTACCCAATGTTCGGCTGCTCGATGTTGAGCGGAGCGTCTTGTGGGGCCGCACGCCGCTCACGACTGAGTTCGAGCAGCGTTTCAATCGTCCAGATGTCTTGGCAGAGTATCTTTCTACTATCATTGATCCACAAGATTCTAGACATCCGTGTCTTTTCGCGCCAATTCGATGGCCGAATGATGGGAAAATATCAAGCTTGTCCCCGCGTCTGACCGATCGATCGGACTACATGTTTATTACGTTAAGTTTCGAGACACCGACAACAAAGCTGGACACGGAAGAGGCCCGGAAGCAATTTGCATTGGAGATGACTAAAGCATGGGATTCGGAGCTGTCGACCATGTTCGAGATGATGACAGAAAGCTCAATCATCCCGATTTATTCTAGTCCACCGGACGTTCAGGTCTGGCCAACAGACGAGAGACTCACACTGATGGGTGATGCCATCCATGCTATGGCCCCAAGTGGAGGTTCGGGAGGATATACTGCGGTTTTAGATGCAGCGGCTCTGACAAAGGTGTTCTCTCAGTCCTGGAACGGAGAGCACTGGGTGGATTTGAAAGATGGGATTTGCGGCTATGAAAAAGACATGAGAGAGCGAGCCAAGAAGTCGATAAATGTCAGCTTTAGCAATGGCAAGTGGTTATGGGCTGGAAAAGAGTGGCAAGAATATGCAGAAGTTGACAAATGAAGTATTAGCAATAAGAGAGCACGGCGAAGCAATCTAGACAGAAATAGGCAAAGCTAGTTGTTTTGTTCTGTTGCTTCTGCCAATGCCGATCGAGGCAACCAATATTAAATATGTAAGATGTATCATAATTGGCCGTTGCAAGCTTTTGCCTCAAGATAACTCCGATCAATTTTCAGAGCAGGTGAATAGCAAGAATATATGGTTTTCGGATCAGGGCTAGCGCGCTTGCGGATGCGCTCCAATTCGACCGACCATCGCTTACTACAGTGCTCGGGTAATGAGCTCTTCTAAGTAAATTGACTGCATAGACTCCATTTCCTAATCGGGTAGCAAGCTGCGAGCAACGCTGACACTCCGTGCGGCTGTGACCTTCATGTCTGGTTTACCTACCGTAGTATGAGAGGAAACTCTGAATCCCCCTATCAGGTAGAGAGAGTCTAGGGGTACTTGCGACATAGTGCTAATATCTTCTACCAGAAACGTACCGATCTGCAGGTATGTCGACTAAAGATAGCTGTTTAGCACGCAGCCACGGCAGCTTGAAGTCCCAAGCGGGCAGAATACGCATCTTTCTTACTTCAACAGTGACGTCCTAGCCCTGTGGCCTCCTTTCCTACCTAGCTATATATTTGGCTCTTCCTCCTTGTTTTTGTGAACATAATATTGTCGTCAGGAAAATTGGCATAGGACTTCCCATCCAACAACCTCCCTTACTCCCACCTCGCTAGTCCCAATCGAAACCTTCGACACAATTGACTAAGAAAAATGCTGGATCAACCTGGTAATTTCACTTATCGCGACGGCGTCGCCGTGATCCAGCTTATCGCTTTTACGATTTACCTGGCCTTCGGTTTCGTGCTGTGCTGGCGCCACGGGTTCCGCCGCTCGGAAGGCTGGGTCATCTTAATTACCTTCTCGACGCTACGTGTGCTCGCTGCGTGCTTTCAGCTCGCCTCTATCAACAATCCAACTGATTCAATCTATGGAGGTGCCCTCATTTGTCAGGGGATTGGGTTGGCTCCGCTGACGCTGTTGAACCTTGGGTTGTTCGTGAGAGTGTGAGTTTATATTCTCCTAAAAGGCACGGCAGTAAGGTCGGGTAAGCTAATGTGCGAACTCCAAAAAAGGAACAAATTCATCAACACAATACACCAGAAGATCTTCTCCGCTATCTCATTGGTTGCAATAAGTGGTATCGTGTTGGCCATCTACGGCGGCACCCAATCCGCTGAGTCATCCACTCTGGCAACCAACGACTTGCTGAAAGCTTCCGTCATGCTCTTCGTGGCGTGCTATCTCGCCTTTGTGTGCTTTTTCCTCATTTTCCTGCGAAAGTGGAAAGCTATTCCCCAAGGAGAGCAGAAGTTGCTTCTGTGCTTCGTGTGCTGTATGCCTTTCATGGTGGTCCGATTTCTGTATGGCATTATTGGGACCTTCGTGGAACACCTAAGGCCTCAGTTCAGTGTGCTCACAGGGAATGTCACAACATTCTTGTGCATGGCTGTCCTTGAGGAGATCTTCGTGGTCGCATTTTTCGTGTTTATAGGTATGAGACTGGAGCGTCTGCCGCCAGCGTTAAGACACGGCGCCAAGCCGAGCGATTCGGGAGACGATGTTGAATCACAGCCCAGAAAGTAAGAATGGGCCTGCTCTATCTTATCTGGCGGGTTTAGGTTTGCGTTTTAAGGGGAGCGGATGGAGATGACATGAGGTCATTGAAGGACGTTGGAGGAGGTCCTAGAGCTAGTGAATGACATGCTGGTGCATGATTTCCAGTGGTCTGTCGTTCGTCAATGTTTTATTAAATTTATCCTGAATAGCCAATGGTTGTCCTTCTAGCGATTTGTACTTGAAGAGTAGGTGACTGCCACTTACTCGGCAAAATAAGCAGGATAAGTAGACGCGTAGTAAAATGAAGCGAAGTGGTATACTCCTTGGCTTTCGTATTTAGCGAGATGACGAAAGACTGGCTTAATTATATCTGAAAGCTGGAGTCGGCGATTACTGTCTTGGTAGTATACCACGTTAAGGGTTTTATGCTCAGGAGGGGGATTTTTGGTTCTCTGAAATAATCCATTCAGTCAATCATCCACGCCACACAACTCTGTAGCATTTTGCCGAATATATTTTCACGGGCGTCTCCAATTCAACATTGGGATGTTGATATTGTTCTTCTTGCATAATATCTACTCTGTCCCTAACAAAGTTGTCAATTTTTCCTCACAACTGCGCATTATTGGTGGCAGTGCATTGCATGGAATTCGACTAACATACCGTATGTAGAAGTAAAATTTGACTATACAAAGTATACTAGAAAGGAATGCTAATATTAGGCAAGTTAACTCCATTACACACGACAAAAGTTAACAAACCAAAGGATCCAGAGGTGTAAGCTGTAGGAATTGTAACGTCTGCTGCCTGCCATGGCACAGGAAATGGCGCGGCTTAGTCACCGGCAGCCAGAGGTGAGGCGAGTAAGCTGGTGCGAGTCAATTCCTGATCAAATGGCCCCTCGGCATCAGCCGTAGATTCAATTCAACCTTGGCTTTTCTGAGTAACCGAGAAGATCCGCAACATCATTCATTGAAAATTCCTGTACTTCTCTCCAATAACCACAGTACTTATTTAATGGTAATTCAGGGGCCTATGTACTTAAATAATGCTGGAAGAACCACTAGGTGATATTTAAAGGCATATTAATATTATTACTACTGCTTTCGTAATTCTTCAGGGATGGTGAATGGATATCTCCTCTGGCAAACCTGTGTTCTTTCGTCATAGCTCTAGCTACCTTTGACACGGCAACTGGTTATAGTCTGTATCTAGTAGTTTGTGCACGGTCTAATTCAAATTACCTAATATCTATTGTGCGATGGAAAATGCGGATAAGTATAGGCAATAAGAAAATTTAATTTACATTGTCATGGAACGCTCAATGCAAAGGTGTGTGACTTACACAGGTGTTCTATCAGAATATTATCATTGAGAATCCATGAGCGATAACGTTTAAAGCAGTCGCAATAACTCATCATCGTTTCTTGTCACCATTACCGCGCCTTTCATACTCTTTGCCACAATTCATTGCAAAAAGAATATGAACTCGGTACCATGGAAGCCCAGTAAGAAGCGCAATAGTAAGCCCGTGAGCTTTCCAGTACCTTGTTTGACACAAGACGGCACGTCAAGCTACCTGCTGCGAGATTTCCGCTGACTCGCCCCCGCTTGATTCCCCACGATCCCCCACGACTTGTTGGATCTGCGGGGAAATCCCAGTTTATTTTGGCATAAGATCAGGGACACTCTCTTTCACTCCGTCTCCCTTCTCCTTAGAGATCTTAATTTTCGTCCTGCAATCCAAAACACACTTTAAGTCATTTCTATCAACACTTCTCAGGTCGCCCAAAGGAAGTCTCTCACTTTTAATACTTCTTGCACGCTTGTACCCTCATTCAAAACCAAACATGGCGACAGGTATAGACAAAGGAAGAGTGGTAAACTCATACAATATACTTATCCTTTTTTTTGTTGGCCTCGGGTCGATGAGCTACGGCTATGCCGCCTCTGTCATTAGTATTACACTAGGTCGGTATACATCTTAAAACCTTAAAGATCCGTCTAATATGAGCCACAATACTGATCAAAGAACTCTCAGGCCAGCCATCATTTAGCGACTATTTCAGTCTTGCTACTGCCAAGAATGGCACTGAGCTTGAAGCTACCATGAATGGGCTCTTCCAAGCGGGTGGTGTAGTAGGAGTTTTATGCCTGCCGTTCTTTGCAGACAAGTACGGTCGGAAGATGGCTATCGCAGTGGTTCGTTCCAGTGAATGATAAGAAATGATTATTGCTAATACATCTAGTCTGCCGTCTTAATAATATTCTCCGGTGCTTTCATGGCAGGTAGTGTGAACGTTGGAGAGTTCATTTTCTTCCGCTTCATATCTGGTGCTGGCGCATTCTCCATCTTGGCTGCTGTCCCTGTAAGTGGCAATCAGCATGCTTCTGAGTTTCGTCCCAAATTAATCGGTAATAAATTCAGATCTGGATGAATGAAGTAGTACCTGCAGGTCTGCGTGGAGGGCTCGTCACTCTCCACGCCGTCCTCCTCATCGCTGGGTATACATCGGCGGCCTGGGTAGGTGTCGGATTCTATTTTTGGGATGACCCAAAGGGCAGACAATGGCGACCACCCCTTGCACTTCAATGTGTGTGGCCCCTATTTCTGCTTTCTGGACTTTATTGGATCCCCGAAAGTCCCAGGTGGTTAATAGCCAATGGTCGTACTGATGAAGCTCGAACAATCTTGGAACGCCTCCACTCAGACCCAAAAGATCCTCTACATTCATATGCTCTCAGGGAATTTTACCAGATCCAGAAGCAAGTAGATGTCGAAAGTTCTCTTGACAGCTCATGGATGCGTATATTCAAGAAACCGTCATATCGACGACGCGGGATTCTTGCGATAGCAACCACTTTCACTGTTCAATGTTCAGGCGTCTTGGTTGTCAACAGTAAGTGAAGAATGACGTTGGAGGTTTTGAAGCAAACTCTAACATTCTTAATCAATATTTAGACTATGGTCCTACCCTCTACAAGATACTTGGCTACTCAACAGTCATGCAGCTTATCTACCCTAGTATCTGGCTTAGCGTAGGTATTGTATTTACTGCTATGGCCATACCACTTGTTGATAGGTTTCCAAGACCAAAGTACATGGCCTGTGGTGTTGCTGGGTGCATGGTAACCCTCGCTTGCGAAGCAGCAATTGTCGCGGAATTTGTTCCTTCCCAAAACTTCCCAGCTCTAAGAGCAGGTGTCGCCATGTTATTTGTCTTCGAAGTTTTCTATGCAGTCTTTCTAGATGGTAAGTTCTTCTCCTCTGTAGAAAGATTCTCACTTCAACCCAGTTCTAACGCATGTTAGGGACTCAATTTGGGTATCTGGGTGAACTATTCCCGACGCATATTAGAGCGAAGGGAATCTGCTTAGGCGTGGCTACCATCTCACTCACAAACATCATGTGGTTACAATCGGCTCCGACAGCTTTTGTGTAAGCTTAATATCAACCATGATCTACATGCAATCTAATATGACTTTAGTACAATTGGCTGGAAGTTCTACCTCGTCTTGATCATCCCTGGCACGATTGGTTGCGTCATCATGTTCCTCTTTTTTCCAGACACAAACGGGCTCCCTCTGGAGGAAATTGCGGCCATTTTCGGCGATGCCGATGAAGTAGCCGTCTATCAACGCGATATTGAAATTGACGATATTACCCATGCAACTGTAGATCATCATAGTGATGCACTCGAATCTATGAAGGCGAGCACTTCACAAATCGAGCAAGCAGGAGTAGGATTTAGCGTTCCAGAAAATGACAAAAACGTCTAGCTAGGGCATGACCAATACGTCTTTGGCGTAGAAATTGGAATGTGAAGACTAAGAGGACATTGAATATAGCTTTGGGTGAACTTGATCCTACTCCTAAAGGATTATTGAGGATGGAGAAATTGTTCTTAGACTTTTGATTAGGCCTTTTTTACAACTAGAATTATGTAATCTAGTATATAATGAAGGTTTTAAACATGGTGTTATAGTATTCAATTCAAAGGATTAATCGGTGCTTAGATCTATCCTGAGCGGGTAGAATTTCTATACAGCCGGGCCGGATTATCAGATGAAGAGGTACTAATATTTCAAGCTATCCCTATGGCCCTACTTAATGCGACCTCATCTACCGACCAATAACCTATTAATACCTATGCATGAGGCTATTTAAATTACAGACATCCTTTATAGTTTCTCGTGATCAGTGACATATCGCTGGATACCGACATCCTGCTAGAAATAGTGAAAACGTTAGCAATGCCCAAAGCGAATTGAATAAACCCAACGCCCATTCATCAAAACCTTCTCTGAAACTACAGACATCCTGTGGATATTGCGCCTATTCTAGTCAGTCATGATCGCAAACGAGCAGATTTCATTAGACCAGAACGAGCTCCACGCTGTTCAATCCACTACCCCACCACCAGATGGCGGCTATGGCTGGGTCTGTGTTTTAGCCTGCTTCATAACAAACTGCTTCACCTGGGGAGTTATCTCAGTATACTACCCTCTAATGCTCAACCCTGCTCGGTTCTACAGTAAAATGCTAAAGAGCTATTTAGTCTTACGGTGTCTACCTCGCTTACTATCTCGCCCAGACCTCTTTTTCAAATGCAACACCCATGGACTACGCCTTTATTGGCGCTATCAACTTTGGCATGGCAATGCTGATGGCACCATTGATTACGGTTATGGCAAGGCAATGGGGCATTCATGTTGTTATGCTTCTAGGCGCAGCCATGCAAGCATCTGGGTTCATTGCGGCATCGTTCTCGAGTAAGGTTTGGCAGCTTTATTTGTCGCAGGGAGCGATGGTAGGAATCGGTGTTGGGTTTGCTTATGTGCCTAGTGTGGCCATTCTGCCTCAGTGGTTTGAGAAGAATCGCAGTTTTGCGAGTGGCATTGCAGCTGCGGGGTCGGGAGTTGGTGGTGTGATCTTTTCATTTTCGACTCAGGCCATGATCAATAATATTTCTTTAGGCTGGTCGTTAAGAATCATAGGTGTCACTAGCGGAGTGATGCTCTTTGTCGCCTCCTCCTTAATACGAGATCGTAACCGTCACATTCAACCCAGACAGCGGGGTTTCGATACTAATCTCCTACGACGCTGTGAGGTTTTTCTTCTCCTCTCATGGGCATTTATCAGCATGCTAGGATACATCGTGCTCCTATTTTCTCTATCCGATTTTGCTGTTTCGATAGGACTGTCACAGCAACAATCGGCCAATATCTCAGGTTTTCTAAACTTGGGCACTGCACTGGGACGGCCATTTATTGGCATCCTTAGCGATCGTTATGGACGTCTTGAGGTGGGTACAAATTTTGATTTTTGATGGTAGCAATGCTAAATCCAAAACTATCGTAGGTAGCGGGGATGTTGACTTTTATCTGCAGCCTCAGCGTCTTTGTGATTTGGATTCCAGCCACTTCGTATGGTGTGACGATCATTTTTGCAATAGTTAATGGAGCTATTCTTGGTGTATTCTGGGTCGTACGTAGCCTGCCACCAAATTATATTGTGCTTACAGAGAGATAATGACGCCAAGTCTAGACCATTGGACCTCTGTGCGTAGAAATTGGGGGATTGGTCGAGCTTCCGTCATTGCTCTCGCTTTCCTGGTTAGTGGTTGTATTGCCTACGACATGTGAGTGTTGCATTTTCCTTTCATTGGATAAAGAAGCGGCTCCTCTATACTTTTTTCAATCCCAAATTGTAGGAATGGGTTGTTGATATTTCTATTATCAACCAAGGGGTTGTGCGTTAACAGTGGAGTTATCCTGGCGTTTCTCTCGTCGAAGTCATACTGCTCATATTTTGTGAAACTTTTAAGTTGGGAGTTTTACTAATTGTGAATGCACAGTTTCAGAGGCTATTGCTATTGTATTAAGGCGGCCTGGAACCCATAGAGAGTATTTGTATCCGCAACTTTTTGCCGGCCTAGCATATCTCGTTGCTAGTTTCATTATGCTGGAACTTTGGAGAAAACATAGTAAACAATAAAGCATAAAGAGAAACCAAGGCTAAGTAGGTTATAATTAAAAGTTTCTTGTAATCTACTTTGTGGAGTCTTTCAAGACGTCTTCCATTTATGACAGGCGAATGGTTTCCCTTTTCTGAACGTATGCATTTAGTTTTCAACCAAGCTAATTTCTGTTTCTATCTATTCCGCCCTTAATTCACGAAGCTTTTCTATGAAGCGCCATTTGTAACCAATATAATTCTTCGATCGATCAAATCTTTCCGAGCTCAACACCATTTACCTGGGATGCAGTTTCGATTTCTTGCTTCTCCGCCTGCTCTCTTTCCTTCTGTTTCCTTTCTTCTCTCTCTTCCCTCTCGCTACATCTGTCCCCAAACAGTGCAAAGTGTGGTTTCATCAAGATTGTATACTTTACAAACTCCTCCATGCAATCCACAATGCGCATACGATTCGAGCTTGGTATCATGCGGCTGCTACCTTCGATTGGGTCCTCTAGGCTTTCGGCAGTAAACTGCGTGTAGGCTTTTGGTACAGAGGATTGATTCGGTATCACAAACATTCGCATCCAGCGGCCTAAAATCCTGAGAGAATTTACCGCATTGAATGATTGGGATCCGCCAGAGACTTGCGCTATCGCCAGCGTGCGACCTTGGGTCGGGCGCACAGAGCCAACAGAGAGGGGGATCCAATCTATCTGGTTCTTGAAAACCGCTGTCTAATTAAAAGTATCATCATTAGGCAATCCTTGAGAAGTTGATCTTGCCTTGCATTGGGGTCTTACCAAATTCCCGTGCTGCTCGGCCGAGACCCATACATGGCCATCGCTCCAACGGCTGAGATCTCGGAGCTCTTGCACTTTGTGATGATCATGATGGACATCGTCTTTCACGGGCAGGCCCTCTGGATCGAAAATTCGGACATCACAGCCAAGGCGAAACAGGATACGGGAGGCTTCGAATGCGAGTAGACGAGAGTATGATCTAAATTCTCAGGATATTAGCAGCCATCAATAAAACAGAGCAGGAACGAAGAATAACTTTGCTTAGTTAGAACACGAAAACAAGAAGAGAAGTGTACCGTTTGCGCAGACTTCCATACAAGACTAAGATCTTCAGTCTTTCCCCGTTGTTGTTCTGGATGTGGTCCGCAGACAGCTTCACTACCGTGCTAAGTTCGAGTCTGCTAATCCAGTCCCCAGCCATGATATGGGGATCCAGTAGGAATGGCCGATACATCTTCCGCACAGTTTCATCATCATTTTCTTTGCTCAGGGCTAGGGAGCGATACGAGTATGCTGGATCAACGTCGATGTGGGCACTCTCGCGTAGTGCCGACGTGTTGTTCAGATCTCCGTTGGAAGGCAGTGTTGCAGACATCGAAGCGATGGATCGATGTTGAGGCCGTGGTGGCAATACTATGTTAGGGAAATCGAATGCTATGGAAGGATTCGCCCGGAGCGATGGCAGCTACCTTCGTAGTAACTGTTGTTGCTGTCAAGCTGTCAGCCTTGTAGGCCGGATCCGGTTGGGTGTAACTGACCAGTGGTCGAAGGAGCAGGCAGGACATATAACAGAGCAAATCTTCGCCACTAAAGGAATGGCAAAAGATGGGAGAATATACAGAGCAGAGAGGCAATAGAGTGCAACCCAGGATGGTACACAAAAGAAGAGAAGGAAGGAAGATTCACGGATGGCCGTAGGAAATGGCATAGACAGCCTTGTTAGCCCTCGGCGGTGGAGGAGCAGGCGAGCAAGCGAGTAGGCGAGCGGAATGTCACTGGTCGTTGTCAACTGGGCGCAGTGGCTCCTTGTCCAAGCGAGCGTCCTGCCCCTTGGAATAGACTGGATTAGCCAGACGACCGGCTTCATCTGTCCGTCCGTTTGATTGGCGAGACGACATTGTAAATACAATTTCACAGATTTTCTTCCGCTGACATAATCCAATTCGATATGTCACCGTTGGAGGGCCGTCGTCGCTCTGTATGTCTTCACTTACTCGAGGGACTTGAACCGGTCGATGACAGATCGATGAGGGAGGTCCTCATAGCCAGTCACTATGGACTCTGCTTTGCCATCTCGTGCCGCTGGATCCTTGCCCCAGCACAAGAGCACCCGAGTTACCATCGAGCATACGCTGGAGCGAGTTCGTAACAACCAGCGTCGCCATCGCGCTCGTCGGAAAGATTACATCACGACGCTAGAACAGAAACTTAGCCAAGCAGAACAGTCGGTCATCGTCCTTCAAGATCAAGTCAATGCGCTTCAGCAGCAGCTGGCTCAATATCGTCCTCCGGATGGTCAGATCACGCCAGGCAATGCCCTCCTGCCCTGGCAACTTCAAAGTGACGGTAGTGGTAGGTCACCTGCACTACTACCGAGCCCCGGAGATACCGATATTGGAGCACTAGGTTTGCCTGTGGATACTGCTAGCATGGGATCTTTGGTGCCATCTCTTCCTGGGTCGTTTCATCTTCCGCATTTCGATAACTTGTCTGATAGCTCCAACCCGGAATTTAATGATAACATCTCTCTACATGCCGAATCTAACTACCCCGCCGAATCCAAGGCTCCGCCTCTACCACTTCTTCCTTTAACCCAGTTGCCAAAGACAACAAACTACCAGCTTATGGAAGGGACCACAACTTTGTTCCCTGCGAGAGACACTCTAGATCTGAGTTCAACGACCATCGGGACCTGCTGCTCTGATGGGAAATTCTTAACGTCTGAAGATGACTCTGCAGACAAGCATGCTAGGCTTCCCAATCATGAAAATTTGCGTATGCTACCAGCACCCGTCTTGCAGCCAGCCATGAAAAGCCACTATAGATACACGACCGAGGGCGAGTCAACGATGCTTTGTACAGAGGCATACCGCCTCATAGAGCAACAGAACTTTAAGAAAGTCAGCCAGGAAGATGTGGCGACCTGGCTCTGGAAGGGATTTCGGGAGTCGTTTGGCCCCGGCGAAGGATGTCGTGTTCAGACAAATCTATTATTCAGCCTTCTTGCCTTTATCAGCGACGCATGATCACAGCGACAAGCCACCAATGTCATAAGGTGCCTATAATCCAGTGAGCAATACAATCTGAGACAAGATGTAGACTTTAATTGATAAAGTAGCACACTGAGTAATCCAAATATCCGCAGAGTTTTAAGGTGGGAAGATAATGGTGATATACTTACTACTCTAAGTGGTAGATTGATTAGCATGATACTGTGCAGTTAAGTGAAGGGAGTTATATTAATAGTATGTACAAAACTAATAATTGACTAGCCATGTTTAATAAGACGGAAAGTATACTTCCGGATCTATACAGAATCTTAAGCAGTACTTTATTCTTGTTTCTTACTATTTTGAACTCTTAAACAAACCCTCTTAATTAAAATACTTATCATTGCATAAAGAACGCGTTTAATACCTCTAATATAGCCGCACCTATTCTCCCCTTCTCTGCAATCTTTCTAGCCACTCTACTCATATTTACACAGCTATTTCTAGGCCTTCTTCTTTCCCAGTTTCTTTGGCACTCTAGCTAGCCAGTATATAAATACTGCGCCTATTGCATTAAAGATAATATACGCCCACATGATACCAAAATTCCTCCACGCCTCATCATAGTTCGAGGACACACTCTTAAGGAATGAATTCGTATTGCTTAATGTGCAGAACTTGCAGGATTCCTGAGCTCCTCCGTTAAGCAGATAGCCGCCAGCGCTGTCGATATACTTCTGCATGTATTCCGCGCAGGTCTGGCCATTGGTAGGGTTGAAAGAGACGTATTCGTTATCAGCACAAACCACATCCGTATTGGCAACTGCGGTAGACAACATGGCAGAAATGAGATACGTAAACGGACTGACGCGGTACATGAATATCCAGAAGCCAGGCATGGACTGCGGGGATGCGAGCACACCACAGAATATAAGGCAAAGAGAAAAGGCGAGGTTAGCAAGGTTTCCACCACCTTCCGCAGTCTCAATTCCTGCAATGCAAAGATTTGTGAAAGTACTGGTGAACAGAAGGAAGGTCCAAATAAGTAAGAACATAAGGCCGCCTCGTTCAGTAACTGCGTCTGTAGGCTCCGCGTTACGGTAAAGTCCGACGGGGTAGTAGAAGCAGAAGAACATGAAAACAGCTCCAAGAGTGTTCCACGGAATTTCGACGATAATATTGGCGATCATGAAGGCTTTCCACGAATATGCTTTGGATGGTCGTTCACGCACCTCGTATAGAGCGCGTTGTGTGACAAACTGCGGCATCATTTGTTGCACAAGTTGGCCAAATATTGACATCAGCATGAAGATCGCAAGCATCTGATTCTGAAGACCTTGTTGAGATGTTGAAGCATTATAAAACGAGAAGCCAATGAACAAGGCAACAAGGATGCAGAGAGATAGCTTCGCATAGATATACGACGGTGTGCGCCAGTACTGCTCGAAAACACGGCGAGACACTTCTAACAGCTGAACCCAGAACGGTGCCGCGAATTCCCGGAAGCTAGCCTTGTCAGCATGATCTGGTGTAGATGTTGTATGTTGGACTGCGCCCTGCTCTTTGAGTCGTGCAAGCTCAGCGCGGACGAGTTCGATTTCGCCGCTAGAGCGCCAAGCGTCTGGCCAGTCAATATCGCTATGGGATCCAGGAGCTGCTCCAATGACTTCTAGCATCCACTCAGCGGGATTGGCTTCAGTGGGACATGGCTGACTCCCATTTTTAACGAAGTAGTTGATGAGGGTCGAAGAGTTTTCTCCGATATCACCGAAATAAACGGTTCTTCCACCTTTGGCGAGAAATAGTAGACGATCAAATCGCTGGAAAAGCATAGCAGAAGGTTGATGTATGGTACAGAGCACGGCTTGTCCATTCCTGGCAAGCTTCTCCATCAGATTGCAGATGGCCCATGATGTTTGACTGTCTAACCCAGAGGTTGGCTCATCTAGAAAAAGCAACAACTGGGGCTTCGCAGCCAACTCCACCCCAATAGTCAATCTCTTGCGCTGCTCAACATTGAGACCTTCTCCCGGAACACCGACGACAGCATCTGCGTAAGCATCCATTTCCAAAAGCTTGATAACATCATCGACATAAGCTACCTTATCTGCGTAAGGGATATGAGCTGGTTGACGAAGAATTGCGCTAAATTTGAGAGCCTCTCTCACAGTGGAAGTTTGGAGATGAAGATCCTGTTGCTGTGCATATCCAGTCTTACGTTGGAATGAAGCATCACGAGGACAGCCGTCAACGAGCATTTGCCCGGTGATAACGCCCATTGTTACTCGGGTCGCCAACACGTCCAGTAGCGTTGTCTTACCAGCACCTGAAACTCCCATAAGGGCAGTCAGGGTGCCAGGTTTCACCCATCCGTTAACATGGTCTAGAATACGTCTCGTCTGGCCCTTGATCTGGATGTCATAACAGACGTCCTCCCAGTGGAAGACAGCAGTTTGCTTCTGGATAGTAGGCAATTTCTCATCCGATGAACCAGCAGGGATATTTCCCTTATCACCATAGTTGGCAGTCTCGATATCCTGGGGACCTTTTTCCTTGGGCAAAACCGCAGCATGTCCACGGCGGAATACGAGGATTTCGCCTTTTGACTTTTTGGAACTAACAAGTTCCGCTGAGACAAGGTATGTGAATGTGAGAAACAAAAGGAATCCGATCATGATACCAACATTTCGCCACTTATGCGCGTGAGTGTATTTGTAGGCAGTGTTGAGGTAATGCTCGCCCTCCACGTAGCTGGCACCTGCCACTGAACCCACGGCAGTGCATACCTTGTTAAGAGAGCCGACATTGGCATAAGTTGGAACATATACCGAGCATGAGAAATTTCGGCCATGGAACTCATTTATCATAAGGGATTCAAATCCGTATGATATCGGGTCGATGTAATTGATCCACCTTGACCAACCTGGCATGTAATCGATTGGAATAGTAAACCCAGTATACATGACAATTCCAAGTATCAGAAGCGCAGCCGGTGTCATGGCCTGAGACAGTGTCCTCGATACAGACGCAATAGTACGGAACAACATCGACATGGAGAGCGTCATTATGTATGATACGAATAGGAAGAAAAAGAATGCCCCTGCTTCTCTACGAAGGTTTGACATGAAGTAGAGTATGATGTTGAACAGAATGCCGTTGCATATCTTATAGGGCAAATCCATCATCATTGATGCGAATGCCTCCGCAGATGGATGATAGAACGCATATCTGGAATGCTTCTCGACAATTGGACGCTGGGCATAAAGGGTAAGTATCTGTCACAAGTGGTTAGCTGGCAATTTCTCTATGTGCTCCTCGGGGGCCGGGGGGAGGGAGCAGAAGGCGGAGGGTTTACCTCAAGAGCAGAAGCGAAAGCGTTCAGCAGAGCGGCAAAGAAAATAAGGGCACTGCGACTGTAAAAACTGGCTGTATCTTGTTTGAGGTTGTAAAAAACACTCGAGATGATAAGAGCCAAAACAGAATTGGCGATAAGCATAAAAAGCGTGAGAAATGGATCACCACGCAAACGCTGCCAAGCACGCCAAAGACATAACCAAATCTGCTGTCCGTATGAGAGTGTGTAGGGAGACATAACTCGTTGCCTCTTGGATTGCTGTGCCTTTCGGGACTTCTTGAACAGTTCGAAAGACTCTCCACCGATAGGATATCTTTTATCATATTCCTCAATATCTTGAAGAAGTTTAAGACGATGAGCACTCTCTTTCCATCGGGCAGCAAACTCATCAGGTGTACGTGGTACACGGTTCTCCCAACCCTTGCAAACGATACGCTCATGAGCGCTAGTCATGGAGGTGAGAAAGTCTGCCGTAGTTTGGCGATCAGGGCATATGAATCCCATATCCAGGAAGTATTGTTTAGCTTCGGTTGTACGGCCAAAGAAGATTTGACGACCCTCATACAGGACAGTAACCTTATCAAAAAGATCATATGCGCTTTGTGGGGACTGGTAGATGGCAACGCAAGCTGTAGTACCTCCAATATCGGTCTCAGTACGAAGTGTTTTGCAAAACTCAATAGCGTTAGCACTGTCTAGACCACGAGTACTGTTGTCCCAACACTGAAGCGGCGCACCACTCAAAAGCGCTTCAGCAATTGTCACACGTTTTCGCTCTCCTCCGGATACGCCACGGATGAAATCGTTCCCGACTTTGGTGTTGACAGTGTGACTGATGCCGAACATGGCCATGATGACGTCTCGCATGTGCTCGGCGTAGACATCTCTCCCAACGCCTCCAGGTATGTGGCTGGGCGCCCGTGCCCTAGCAGCAAAAAAAAGTGTATCGCCAACCGTTAACATAGGGAAGTGTACATCGACTTCGGCTGTGTAGATGGCCTCTCCACGAAAGTTGTTATGCATGTGCTTTGAATCGATGCCTGTTATCCTGTCAGTCGTATATCCAGTCAAAATCTAAGAAAGCAAGAGGATAGTTTACCTTCATAGTTCAAGTATGAATCGTCGCTTAGATTCAGACCATGGGTCTCTCCCGCAATGGTCTTCAAAAGAGTCGAACAGCCAGATCCTGGAGGGCCTAGGACGACAAGCATCTCCCCAGCCTCAACAAGACCCTCGAAATTACGGAGGATATCAATTCTACGTTGGCTAGCCTTCATAACTCTCCTAGCCAGGCCGATCGCCTCGAGGAAGATATTTCCCACGCTCTTCTGAAAATCCGTTTCCGTGCCAAAGCCATAGACATTTAAGTTCCGGAAAGCGACTCCAGCTGTTCGTTTGATATAATGCTGACTGTCCTGGGTTTTGAGACGCAGCATCGCCTTGGTCCAAGAACGAGCATTGAAGTGAGGTGAACTGGGATCCAATTCCGGATTGCGTTCCGCAGCAAAAGGACTTTGGTTGCCATCATATACGGATTGCTGCGTGAGTTTTCTAGCCAAGTGATGAACCTGATCTGTACGGTTCTTCTCCGAACCCTGGTCACAGGTGCCATCCGCCATCTCACCAAGCGTTATATCATCGTTTGTAGAATCATCTTCGCTTTTTGGACTTCCACTCTGCTCGGTCTTAGGGTCGAATTGGGAAGTTTCTGCCTCGTCTATAGCTAAGGGCGTCATTGGATCTTATGGCAAGCTGATCGAACTCAAGCCTTGTAATCTCTTCTAAGAGTCAGAGAATAAAATCCTAAATAGATCCAAAGGATAATCACACAATAGACGCTATGTTGTGAGAATTACATGTAGGAGGTATAAATCCAAAAGTGTTCTTAGATAGAGTATTAAGTAAAAGTGTTTGAAAGAAGACCGGAAAAGGTTAAACTGCGAAAGAAAGCCTTGCGGGTTATCTACAGAAGAGTTGAAATAGAGCAGAAATATTATACATGATACCCCGAGTGGTTTGTACCGGAAGCAGCGGGCATTTCTGTTTACAATACCAGTGGCGTACTGCATGTAGCAGACAGTAGACGTCAAAAGAAATCTTTCGGTATTTTCTGTTCCGCGCCGACTCGACTCGGCTGGTCGTGTCTTGCTGTAAGTCACCTGTGACCATAGCTCGGATCATCATGGTCGTAAGCTTCGGTAACCCGGATACCGCAAGGCGCCGATAATTTGCGCCAGTTCTCTCATACCATGCATCACAATGAATAATGAGCATTTACCAACCAACTATAAGCTGTGGGGTATGCACTACGATGTAACCGTTATTAACGCTGAAATTCTCTGGCACAAAAATTGAGGTTGCATCAGAGGCCCAGTCGGACCGCCGGTTGTATTAAAAGCACGAATGTCGCAAGAGCTATGTATGTAGTTAGTGAAGTACAGCTGTCCTTAATCCAAGAATTTATGTATAAATCCCCATGTCAAGCTAGATATTAATCAAGGAGATCATTTTAATACTTAATATTTAAGCAATGGTCATTGTTAAGAAAATACTCATGTTTCCTAGACTTAGAATATTAGAGAATAACGTCAACAGTAATCATATCTAAGCTTTTTGTAGTAAATCAAGAAAACTTGAAGGAAAAGATATTAGTTTAAATGCTTCACATATTATTCAAAGACTCTAGCAGGAGGTGAAAAATAAAATTTGCGGGGAAAAGGGAAAATACGGTGGGTTCTATCCCGAGTTTTCGGCTTTTTGCCCACATATCCTAATTGTTAGTAGTATACTTTAACAACACGCAAACCTTGTAATAGCATTTGAATAGCTTGGATTTTAGGGTATATGGTGTTATACATGGATGTTGATTCTTCTAAGCATACATATATGTCAAAGGGGTAAATACCTGTCGGCCACGATGATACGGTAATGTATGTGAGGAGACAGTACACGTGATTTAATCACATCATAACATCCGATATGGACGTCACAACACTAATAAAGGTCACTCCGAAAAGGGGCGCCTTTCCTTAAGTTATTTTCGTACCATATGGAGTCAACTATGCCACCGCCAAGACCATTTACTAATAACTATATTACCCAATTAGTAAAAGTCGTACGGATGTACGGATCTACTTAAGGTCCCAATACTGATACTGAACCCTTCAACATTCCCTTCAGGACTTCCGGAGCCGAACACATGGTCTCCCAGGTGAAGTCTTAGGGGCCGATAGGTCTTGTATGCAAATCGCGCTCGGCATCGCTGTAAGGCCCGAAGAATAAGGTCAGATTGGTGGGTCAACGACTTAAAAATAAATGCATACTATATGTTATCAAATTATATATCTGCTTGATTCAACATTTGATGATCATAGAGTAAAACCCCGAAGGCGGTAAGATGCGGCAGTGTTTTGTAAATAACCTCATAGGCTTCTCGTCACTCTGTTTATTCGTTTTTAGATTTTTGCCAATACCAATTCATCGCATACGTAACTCGATTAGACTTACACCCTGCTTTCTTGACTCTAAAGATAAATAAAGTCTAATAGAAATATTATTATTGCCGGGATTCAAGAGTGGCCAAGTCACATATGCTAACTTCACGGTTGAGTTGCCACTTCAAAACACGATTCCTAGTATATCACAACAACACTATTAAAAAGCATCCTAGTTATTTCATATTAATTTAATTCTAAGACTGTCCGTACGTATGAGCATTATGTCCTACTCGGTTATATAAACCACGGCGTCGTCACCACCCTTTTGAGACTTCGGTTTGTGTATTATTCACTTATCTCGTTGGGTTCAAATACTTTTGTAGGAGTTCCTTACATTTCTCGACTATAAGCTTTCTACAATATAGCACATTTTAATCACTAGAGAGTTTGTACCACGAGCATCGTCGACAGGCTTATATCGGCGTAAATGACGACTTTTAAGTACCATTTGTTGTATGTTGAGAAATAATACTTAGAGGACGAGTTATGCAGTGGTAAATTTTGCATGTTCTATGAGCATCCCTAGTGAACAGCGAAGACGGAGGAGAAAGAAAACAGAGGAAATGGTATGTAAATCCCGAAGTTGGGCGGGCTGTTTACCCCACAAGGGATTTATTAACCTTGAAGCGGAGCCATACCCGAACAAGTAAGCGGGCCGTCGGAAAGCCAGCTATCCGAAGCAATACTATTATACTAAACTGCTCATAGATAAAATATGATGTATAATGCTTTTTACACTAAGCCAAGCAGAATTTGTTAAGACAGGCCATGGTCTTTTCTAGAAAAGGTGGCTTGTTCTGAGGCCGATATTGAGGTTCTGACGAGTAGAAGGATGTTGTTGCTATTTCGTGAAGTCGCTCTTCTGAGAGTTTGGGTGACGAGGCTGATGGTGACAACGGTGGTATTAATTTATCTTTGCATGAATTTGTGTCATGGACAAGTTCCGGTGGTGGTTGTGAACTTGGTTGGCTAAAATGGAATGCGAGGCTCCTATCATCTTTCCACTTGTCGTCTTCAGCTTCAAATACCTCTTCACCATATAATGCTGGTATGTGGTGGGAAAAGATACTAGGTAATGATGCGATGCTTGTAGATTCCTCCACCTTGGGATCTTTGTCTGAAGCATAGTCGCTGTCATCTGAAAAGTTGGAGTTGGCATCCTCTGCTTGCGGATGCTTCTCTAACTCTTTAGTAAGGATCTTTGCTTGGTTGGCCCATTGGACTCTCTGTTCCTTAGCCTTTGTGGCCCCTTTGATAGCATGATTGAGACGAATCCCTTGTTTTTGTTCCGCTTTAATAATCTCTAGCATTAAAGACTCGAGAAGATTGGCATTACCGACGAGAAGTCGAAGATTGTGATCTGCTCGGGAAGCCTGTTGAGAGAGCTTTTCCCGAGCAATTTTGGCAAGGCAGTATATTTTGGTAACCTGCATCGCCTTTAATCGCGACGATGCAATTGTTGGTAAATAAACCGAAAGAGGAGATATAGATAGCGTAGATGCCTTGTATACTATTGATGGTCTATGTTCTGTTTTAAGAATAGAACTGGAGACACCGATAGTGAGATATTCGGCAAGAATAATTTGTTTCGCCGGAATTACAGTATTCGAATTAAAGAGACTAATCTCCGATACCTGTGTAGGAGGGACAGCGTTCTTATACGTAACGGCCCCGGATCAAGACCGAATCCGAGGATCAGATGACTAGTCCACTTGGGAGAATTGATTATTACTTTAACCGCTAAATTTGCTCTTTACTTCCTCCCGATAATGAAATTGGCACTTGGCTAAATCTCTAACCGTGATGTTGCCGAGTTTTAAAGTAATTCCGGTGTATTCACTAATGACCTCCTTAAGAGCCGCCTTTAAATAAGGAGATCCTAGGACCAATTCTCAACGTTCTATTTCATTGTCCCGTGTGTACTAGGGAGTAAAACTGGTTGCTGGACTTTGTCGCGGCCAACAAGTAGGTCACGGTCTCTATGTTTTCTGACTTCGAGGGGAATCCGATCTCCATACGATTTGGCTGAAGTGACCAGTGTTATTTCCTAAATATTTTAACGGCTTACAGGCAGAAAAGGAAAGTGGTTTCAATCTAGATTGGTTTAAATCAATGTATTCTTATCCTGCCAAATATCGGCTACCGCCCCTTCACTAGACAACTCCATTTCCACAAGCCCTTCAATTGATGTAATCGAAAATCCGACGAACTCTGATATCAGTTGTCCTTCACCGATAATCCGTGACGACCTAATCGTCTTTAGACTATTATTTAACATGCCTGAGGCTCATCATCAAAGCAACCATCCACGCCAAGGTCAACGGGTTCACGGACTGCGACGGCTGGTGATCCTGCTGTTCACTCTATTAGCCACAACTCCAGCTATTATTTAAAAACTCAACTATCAAAAAGTCATACCTTTAGGCTGAGGGATTGCCACTGCAGCGATGCTAGATACTAGTGCCATCATGGCAATCAACGAGAATGTGAAGCGCATATTGAGATATTCCGTGTAGAGATTTATAGTTCTGAGTTAGGAGAGAATGTTTAGAGAGATTTGAGTTTGCAAAATACGGTGGATAAGACAAGGAGTGAGACGGGAGTCTTAAGCAAGTTACTTACACTTTGGAGAATAGAAATTGAGAACACTTCCACAGCTACGCTTTCTCGTCGTTTATCGCCTACTCTGGGCCGAAACCGGTACCTAAGACGGAAGGTAAGCCTGTACCCTGAGAGCTCTGGAATGGTGGGATGAAGAAGCAAGGGCACAGTGAGTACGCACAAACGAATCTTACGTACATGGTGATGTAGGTGATAAGTTATGTACTATGCAATTGACTGGATGATTTCTGTGGAGTTAACTAGGAGTTAGGTGTACTACTGAGCCTTGTTTTCTTGTCATATCTAACAGCAGGTTTAGCTTAACGCACGTTCATAGATTCTGCCGCTGTATTACGCCAATGCTTATCATCCTTGGGGGTTGCTTATCCAGTTAGCAAGCTTTGAGGCTCTGACCTCACCCCTGCCACTGTTCAGCCTTCGCGTATTTCGAACGCCTCTTCTCTACGGCTTACAGTCCTTTGCGTACAACCTAGATAACAACATTCATCACATATGTACGGCCTTGTCCATTTTGGAAGCAATTAGAAAGTGCTAAGACATCAAGACAGAATATGGAAGCCACCTAAATAAAAGCTATCTAATATATTATATGTCTAATAAAACTTTCAGCTAGGTGAGTTGGAATTACTAGTTCTATACACATCAATAACTTATCATGAATCTTGAAGTCATATGTAGATCTAGATCTCTTCGAGTTCAATGATATAAGTATTTACTAAGCTTATCTATTACTGACTAAGCACCTTTAATAATGGTTGGTTGTATTATGAAGCTGCGAGAAATAAATGGATACAAACTGTAATTGTAAGTGAGCCGACAGCGAACCCGGCCAGAGTTAGGCAGATATATACCAGTTATGTTGTAAAGAAGGAGCGAGGGCTAAAATGATACGAAATGTTACAAGGTTGTCCGCTTTCCTAACTCTTACGTAGATGCCTTCCACCAATAAAGCGTTGTAGCCATAAATTCATCGCTATGAGTTGTTCACCTGCATGTTTATTGTTTGCCGTTAACCACTACAGCGGTGTGCTCAAAATGGTATGTGCCGCATTTTTTCAGTCATGCAAGTGATATAGCCCCAAGCACAATACGATTTGTTGCGAGTGAATCGTGTTTCCCTTAGGTTTGCCACCTTGAAAACCCAGTCTAGCCAATGATGGGATGTAGTCAAGTACAACAATACAGCATAAAATAATAATCTATTTACAATCGATTTAACGGTGTTTGTGACATCGTACTAGGGATTATGATAAACTAGTAGTCCTGATCGACACATATATCAGGATTTTTGGTTATAAACATGGTAGTATTGGATGATCCTCTAAAAGATATGTAGCAGATTGATCATCCTCGCGGGCTTCCCGCCGGTTCCCTCTTTTCAACCCAATTCCATAGCGCATCAAAATTCCGGCAAGTATGGACTTGATCACTGTCAACGTAGGCACTGCCTTTCTGTGGATGCCATCTCGTTGGTACAGGTGTGAAATCACTAGAACACATGATCCACTGCCTAATATGATCAATGCAGTGATATAAATGTAACGATCCTAGCTTGGGCGCCCGAGGATAACGACCTGGATCAAGTTTCTGCCGTAAGCGCTCTACGCAATGAAGAGTATGTAAAACATCAAGTCCCCCAACGTATTGCTTCTCACCACTAGGCGATAGCTTATAATAATACTCTTCGAGTCCTGAAGGTCCCCAGGTGTCAAGAACCTTTGCTTCAGTCAAGAAGAAGTACCGATCTAGGATGATTCATTAGCAGTATTAAAATAGTTGAGAGGAATAATCATCATACTCTTCACCAAGTTCTCCCAGTTCTCATCGATTTCATCCGTTGGTTTCCCTACATATTGCTTGCTTCCTGGCTCATGCTCAAGGTACGAAGTACCATTTTCTAAGAAGTTAATATTACCAGTAAAGGTAACTTGATGGAAGGATATCTCGGACTTTGCAGTACCTCCAGGCGCGTGTTAGAATACGATATACATCTGATTAAGATGGCTTTAAACACATACTTAGCTCAGTCGAGAACCCCCCTCCATGAGGATTCTAAGCAGAGAGCTGCGAATGGAAATCTCGAAGGCAATGGTGAGGCCTAGAACGGAGAGGAAGAAGAATGTGGTAACAATCCAAAATCTTGTTGGATCAATGCGTGATTTTGATAGCTCAGAGCTAGTCTTCCTCTTAAATCCTTGACAATAATCATGACCTGTGAGATCATCTCCTTCCTGATAGGAGTCTTCTTTATCGATGGTGAGGTATTTGGGTTTGAAAATTTGAGAAATGAAAGCCATATTGTAGACAAGAACAAAATAGTCGAAAAATTGCATAGAGATCACAATAGCAAAGCGTAAAGAGCAGAAAGCTGTGCACTTCTCGGTCAAAAATAATATTCGGTAAATCAAAATCGCCTAGTTGAATTAGCTTAATCGTAAGCTGGCTCCCCCTACTTGGACCCACCACACACACCACCACATCCAGTGGTAGTAAGTCTTTTGGATATGGCCACCGGGCCGACTATTCTTCTATAGCAGTAATCTACTAGTACTATTACCTGCTACGATTCTATTGCCAATCAAGGCTACATTCTGAATCAGATCCTTCACCTTCTATACTACTTGCTGTAGGTGTTACTGGAGGTATAGTAACCTCCTCACGTGTGCTATTCTCTAGGTTCATAAAGAATTCCTATTGCTTATGCTCCTGCCTTACAAAACTACTACCTAGCGGAATAGGTGGATTTTGAGCCTGGAGGCTCTTCTTAGAACTCTCTTGCTTAGCTAAAAGAACTCTCTGGCGATCGTATGCCTTCTCAAGGTTATATATGGCCTCTTGCCTATCTCGTGCTATTTTATCGTCCATTAGACCTTCTTTCTAGTAGTCGTTTTCCTATTTTTCAGTCTTGATTCGTACCTGTTCTTGAGCTCTCCGGATTCTATTTATAGCTCGAAATTCTAGCCTTTTCCGCCTTAATTTCCTTAGAACTAGCCTCTTTACTTGCCTTTTCTTTCCTATAGGAAAAAGTATTACTAGTGACTATAGGACCACCTTTTGCAAGTCTTTTTTGTGTATGATTCTATTTCCGTTGGCCACATTAGATAATTCCAGCCCAAAGCTCGACAGCCTCTTGTTCTATTAAGTCCGCCGTATAAAGTACTATAGTAGTTGATTTATAGAATACCTAGAAACGTAACCTAGAAGGACTACTTAATAGAGGCTGGATCGTGTTTCTCTACTTCTGAAGAGCCTCTCTAGACTCATGCTAGGTACTAGGAAGTATAGGAAGCTCAATTTCCTCCCTGGATTTAATAGGAGGCTTAGGTAACTCTAGGTCCGAGTATAATCTCATTTTTGAGAGTACCTTTTCTCGGACTATTGGCTATAGTCCAGCTTACCGGAAACCACTACAAATAGTATCCTTTGTAAAGGTCTGTTTCCGAATCTAAGCTAGATCATATAATAACTCTATAGTATTATATATAGACTCTCCCTACCTTATAGCCTTCTGAATAGTACGATCATACTAGTACTTATATAGCTAGAAAGTAGCTATATCCAATGGCTAAAGGATATAGGTTATATGACTTAGAAAATACTAGATTTTGATATTATTCTCTTCCGCCTTAATTTAGAAGTCATCAGAGGTATAAGAAGAATATAAATCATATAATAGGATACGTTCTAGACTATCCTTACTTGCTCTAGAATATTGGATAAAGTGGTCTAGCTATTAAAGGCCTATTTCCTTATTTATATATCTAGTCTGGCTTAAAGTAATAAGCTCTTATCCGGTTTGAGTATCGGAGTACTACTTCTCTATATACTAGGTTCTAGCTATAATAACTATAGAAGGTATAACCTAACCTTAGGCAGAAATACACTTAATTAGAGTAAGTTGTTTCTTATCCTCTAGTGTTCCTTGATATATATCTATAGCCTAGATTGTAATATAGATATATTCTCCTCGAGGGCATCCAACCCGGAATCCAGCCTCGTCAAAGTTCTATATATTCTTAGGATTGATTTTTCGGCTATATATATAGCATTCGTATGTCTGAAACCACTAAAAGACTATAGTATAATCTTGTGCCGATTTCCTTTTATTATCCAAGGGCTTAGTTCTAACTCTTTTAATTTCTAAAGTACGTAGGAATTCCTATATATAAGACATTGACGGAAGCTAGAAATTAGGATTCCGGAACTAAACAAGCTTTCTAATAGCACCTTAGACTATAGCAAATATAGTAGGAAAGCTACTATAGTACTATAGTTTAATATATCTAGAAACAGCCTCTTTTTCTTATTATTTAGAAGTGGTTTTAATCCTTTTTCGTCGTTGAATTTGACCTTTCGATCCTTATAATACCTCCGGAAAGTCCTCTCAGCTAGCCCAAAAATTCGTGCTACCTCAGTAGTACTTACCTAAGGCCTACTATCCATATACTGATATACCTCTTTATATTAGGCACGGAGGGCTAATTTAGGGGTAGGAATAATTCCAGGGGTAGGTAATTCCCCAGAGGAGGTCTGCTAAGACATTATGGACTTCAAAATAGGTGTCAAAATAGGTGTAACCTAGAGTTCCAGCATTATATTGAGGACACATCACGGGGTAGAATACGATGTGGAAGAATAGTCGGCCCGGTGGCCATATCCAAAAAGTGGCCATATCCAAAAAGTGGCCATATCCAAAAGGTGGCCATATCCAAAAGACTTACTAGTGCGTGTGGTGGGTCCAAGTGGGGGGAGCCAGCTTACGATTACGTGAGTAGGTAAATTTTACAATATGCATGGCCTCTTAAATTGACAAGCATAATGAATAATACGAAGCCTGCATATTGGAACACCACTACCAGGTATATGGTATGTCGGGTGAAAAACAATCACCTCGTCTGAATTGTAATTCCAGCAGGTGCGCCTATGTAAAATGATGAATTTCAGTTTTATCCGTCACTGCCCCTGCTCCGTGTCTGTGCTTCTACTCCATAAGAAACATAGTACACCGCTTTTACGTACATAGATCAATTAACTATAACATATCACTAGCAATGCAGTGAGAATTAAGGTTCTGGAGAGTGTATTGCCTACTTCTACGACCGTACGCACGCCTGTGCCGAGACTAGCGCGATTATACAGAGGCCAGCGCCGCATCTGTGCAGAGTGAGATACGCGTGGCTGCTTATCTGGATCCTCCAACCCTTTACAGGACAACACCTCTTAACGGCCAGACCAATAGTGGCGGTCCCCACCAAACATGAAATTGCTCGTATATGCTTACCAGTAAACTTGGCCGACTGCTGTTATTAAAGAAGGTACTGTCAATACAACATCAACTTTGATGTAGAAGAATATTATACTATTCCACGATATTTGAAATTCTCAGGTCAGGTAGAGAGAGTCGCTTTACAATGAACGTTTTATCTCCCCAAGCGTACAAGAGCGTTGCCACAAACGATCCTACCGAATTATCCGCTGATGAGGCTTCCAGATCCATCTGGGAAAACTTAGAAAAAAAGGAACCTGTACTACATCATGCACGAAGAAAGATCATATTGTTACTCGTTGCATTCGCTACAATCGTAATTTTTGTTGTACTGGTTCTCACAACACGAAGTGGTAAAGCGTTGCTGTCTGTACAGCAAGTTCCATCGACAGAGGACTGCGGAACATCACGAGAGGAAGCCATTTCGCGCGGTTGCTCCTTTGATCAACTGACAGCAACTTGGTTGCCTGCATCTTGTTCTCGCAAAGGGGCCGATGAATTCGTCAATACTCCCGGAACAGGATACTATACAGAAGAGCACGGTGACGAGCCGGTCGACTTCAGCGAATTGCCTTTCAACACTACCTACTATACAAATCGCGTACACCATGCCGCTCATTGCTTATACATGTTCTTGCGATTGACGGATAGAGACTCGCCAGTTGATGCCATGACGTTAAGTCCACACCACCAAGCGCATTGTATCAATATCATTCTCAGGGAGATGCAGTTCTCGCCGATGGCCGAAGTTGTAAAGGATCCAGGACGCATTCATACAGGGACTTGTTGGTAAATCTACCACCTTTTAATGAATTTTATTTAGAAGATATATTTACTAACAGCTGACAGATGATGAGCTTAGCTGCGAAAGGGAAAAACTTGTCCAAGAATGGACATTTAGAACTATGAGAACTCGTGTCAATCATATGATTGTGCTGGGCAATACTATGGCTGGGTGGCTAAAGATACATACACGTAACGGCTGATTGCTGAAGCGTAGAATACTATTTGCCTCAGGCCGTAGATGCATTCTATACGCAGTACCTTTGGCACCAACGCATACTTGCGTATTACTTACAATACCTCGCTACAAGAAGGGAATTTGTTAAATCGTCGATAATTTCCAAGTCTTTAGAGGTATTGACTGGACCGAGGTACATCTGCAATTCAAAGTGATATTTGTAACGTCATTACTCTATCAAAGCCAAACCAATGACAAGTGAATCTGAGCAGTAAATTTTAAAGCCGTGCTCTTTAAATGTGGAAATATGGTAATTCTCATAATGATTTGGATTGAGAGTAGGGATATTTTTTGTTACATAAACACACGATGGGGACTGCAGTTGTCATTAGATGCCTGCATTTCTCCACATATGCGCGTAGCATACTACGCCACATCATAAACTGATTGCTGCGATACCATGTGTCGTGGAACTGTTGTCAGATTTGTTGTTGCTCGTCGATAGTTAAATAGTGATGAAAAACTGACAATAAATGACATGGATCCTTCGGCTCTCTTATGGATGGGGAACTGATGAACAGTTCTATTGAATAATTCTCCATCCATTAAGCCCTAGTATTATAAACTGTTGGAATATCGTCATATCACCTGCACGTGTTTGGAACATCGTTACACGGCATGCATGTAGGGGTATATTGCCATACCACCTACATATGCATACATTTGGAATATCGTCACACCACATGTGTCTGCCTATGTGTGCTCGGATGCGAACACCATGATTGTATTGCAACGGTGGTCGAATCGATATTCAATAGGAGTATTTATATGACCTCCATCACACGCACTTAGAAGAATCATCTAAATTTCACCTTACGATTTTGACCTGTCTATTACAGTTGAAATAAGCATTTCAACAAATGTTTTGACATGCCGCATTTCATGGCCCACGACTTGACAAGTGGAGCGGTGTACTGCTCCACTTCATGACCCACTCACAGATAAAAAGAAAAAACAGCTGCAAGTCTTGCGATAACAGAGTTAGGGAAAGTTGGAAAGACTTAACTGGTTGTTGTGTCTTTTGCAAGATCATATCCAGCTCCTTGAATAGCGATGGAGAGAATCATGTAATTTGATTCGCGTTCGATACGAGCCTCGAAAAACGGATTTATCAGCTGACATGCGCCATCTCAGCTAGGTTATCGTCTTCCAAGCCAACTTGTGTGAAGTGAACGCAGTGATCACATATAAAGCTGCCATCAGTATTAGCCAAGAATCTCATTTTTCGGACGACAGTTTAAGTTTCATGGTTGATCAGAGTAATTAGTGAAACCTCTATTGGATGATCCCGGCAAATTAAAGATGTTGACATACGGACTTATGCGCGGCTTCTTGCAGGAACGTTGTATTCGGGAATTGACCAAATAATTTCATCCGCAGAGTTGTGAGCACGTTACGCAATCAATGCTGTATCTGCTGCCAAGGATAAAATTATATTGAACTCCGCTTTGGAGAAGTGGGCGTAAAGACAAGCAGAAGTCAATACCATGAGGTTCTGCCGACTCCATACTAGCGATCCAATCGTTACAGCAGATGGTGGCATACTGTAAGATCAAGGCCAGGGATATTGCAAACTGCGCATGCAGACAAGCTGATGAGACTGTGGTACATATCCTTGGGAAATGTCATGGCCCTAAACATAGAGCCCTAGAATTGTCCACATAGAGCAGCATAGATTGAAGATACAGGAATGGTTACGAATGCTAGAGCAAGGGTTTAAACAACCGTTTGTGAAAGGGGTGATGGATATAGGAGGCTTTAGTATTCGGGTTTCCCTTTATATCTACTCCTTTTCGTCATATGCTTACAGTTCATTTATTTCTTTGACTTGGTAAGGTAATTGTTTTCACGCTCGCCGCCAACCATTGTTAAACTCTTTCTAAATATCTATTCCATCAACATGCATTTTTGTTTTTCTCCTCCCGCTTTCATCAAGGCGAACATCGCTCTAGCTCTTTTCTTAGCACGCTTAGTTTCCGCTGCAGCCAATATAAATCTCACTTCTATCGGCCCATTGACCCGGCTCTCGACAAAATCTACTATTTGCAATGTTTTTGATTATGGTGCCTTTGCCGATGGAGTAACAAACATCGGAGGACCTATCGCTGATGCATTTGCGGATTGCGTTTCTCGGAATGCAGCCACTCTTTATGTCCCAGAAGGCAATTATTCTCGTAAGCTTGATAGACTATTTGCCAGAATTGACAAGGAGCTTACCATATACAGTTAGTACAGCAGTAACATTAAAGGGTGCCTCGGGATGGGCTTTTCAATTGGATGGTCTAATTACGCTGACATCTAATGGATCCTTCGATGGGAATGCTTTCATAATCAAGGATGGCACTGACTTTGAGTTCTTCTCAAGTAATAATATGGGAGCTATAAACGGCCAAGGATATATTGCTCGTCGTGACGAGACAGGACAAAATGCACGTCTCGTGCGATTCATCAGTATGGAGAATGTCTCGGTTCACAACCTTATTCTTATCGACTCTCCTTTTCACCTTATTTTCCTTGATGTATCCAACTTGGAGCTTTATTATATCACTATACGGTAAGAATAAGGAGGTTTAACACTAGGATACAAGCTAATGAGACGTAGCGCGGGTGATGAAGGCTCTACGGATGGAATTGACCTTCAATGTACACAAAACTGCTATCTGCACGATTTTGAAGTCACTAATCGGGACGAGTGCGTTTCCGTGAAATCTTGATCTAGCAATGTCTTGATCGAAGATGCATATTGTAACCAAAGCGGTGGTATGTCTATAGGCTCTCTGAACGCAGACACTACGGCAGATTCAGGTCCAGAGGTCTCGGATATTACAATGCGGAACATATACTCATTCGAATGCACCCAAACATTGATGATTAAAACTTATCCTGGAGGCTCTGATGCTGTTGGATATGTGAAAGACTCATTATTTGAGAATTTCTGGGCTTATAGCACCACATATGCTCTAGACGTGGACCAATATTGGGAGTCATCTTCTTATACGGCAGATACGGATACTGGAGCAGTTTCACTGTCTAACCTTACCTTCAGCAATTTTACTTGCTCATTAGCTGATGGTATGCAACATGGCCCAGTGATGTTCACAGCGTCTGATGTTGTCCCGGCACAAAACATTACTCTCGAGGGCTTTGACATGGGAACTTTGACTGGCGATAGAGTCATAAATAAGTGTGAGAATGTCTACGGCACAGGTGGATGTATCCAAGCCATGAGCGGCACTACTGGCTATGCCACTGTTATCACCACCTGGGCAACTGCACCATCTGGGTGGACTGCCCCTTCTTCTCCAGCTTGGGGTGTTTCAGGGTATGGGCTCACGGTTCCGATTCCGATATATACATCCGCAGTTTTCTGGCCAACAGCAAAAGACTCTACCTCCACGGCAACAGTGACCGCTGTCAGCGGTTTATCAACTGCCGATACTGTAGCAAATACTTTAGCCAGCTCAGTATCATAAATTCTGCCACACTCATCAGGATACCTAAATGATATCAGTATCAATCACTATGACTAAACAACTGTCAAGCTCTGCGTCACCTTCAATATACTCGCTATTTGCTTTGAATTACACTCGGCCAATTTCTGGTAACTCAGAAAGTTCTACAATGTTCGAAGCAGCATCCCTTATCAGCACATCAGCACCTACATCGGTGACTACAAGCGAGGTTAGCCTACTGATGAGGACAATTGCAAGTCAGATACAGAATAAGAATGACGTTACTTGAGCCAGCTCTCATCATAAGCACGGCTGTTCTTCGAACCATTGAAAGAAGACGACTAACTTAAAGAAACTAGCTTTAGATATATATCTTTATCTTGTTTATCATGAAGCAAAATACTTTATTCAATACTTACTTTTATACTGCGTATATTTAATAGTCTCTAATTCATAGAATCAAATATCTACTTTAATAAAAGCCCCCAATTTCCGTATCAAGAGAGTATTTCTAGTATACAGTGCCTGGCACAGCTTTAACACTCAGAAAATCCCGAGCAAAGATCGCTGAGGCGAAGCCAACTCTCTGAAGAGATATTAAGTCACGTACATATGTTGTTGCGAACAAAATTACTGGGGATCAATAGAGGTTGGATCGAAGGCATCAATGAAATTGTGACCTTGCAGAATTAAATTGAAGGACTGCCTGGAAGACTCTATTTACACGTAAGTGCCTATCGTGTGATTACATGATCCCTTATTTCAACATATATGCTGCATAAAACAAAACAAACTAAATACTATACACTTAACATTGCATTCTTACCATAGTATACAACAGTCCACGATCGCTCTAGTTTCGCTTAGTTTCTGGATATATGCTGTATATAGAATTCACATATCCTCTATAGCCATCTATAAACTTTAAACCCCCCCCAATGCAGGATACCTTACTCGAAAATGAAGGGTTCCGGTCATAAATTAGGGTATAGAATTACAAGTACATTATAGCAGTAATACTGTTCTTATTTGTTAAATAATTTAACAAGCTTAGCTCTTGGTCGTGCCGTAGTATAGCTACTGTCAAGCCACTGTCATTGTTTGATTCTTGGTAAGTTTACATTCCGTGAGACATCAACCCACGGTCACACTTTCAAGCTAGCCTTCTTGATAAAATCCGCTGTGTACCCTGTATCTACAAACTCCACAAATTCAACAATCTCCGTGCCGTCCTCATTCATCCTCAAAGCCATAAAATATTCGGTCTCACAAGGTCCAAATGGGGTGTCGCCCGCGGACTTCAGGTGGGCCAGGACCTGGCGAGTCATCTCATCAATGATGGGCTCAAAATCATCTTGGATGATGAGCCGCATGTTGGGCACCACCTTCTTAAGCTCCATTACGAAATCCGAGTATTCCTTGTTGGTGCGCTCAGGGACGCCAATTGAGGCAGGAAACATGCGATGCACGCATTGAGGACTGCGGTTGGCGATAACAGACTCGGGGGTCATCTCGCCGTACTTCTCGAAGGCCACCTTGGCTGTTTGCCAGAGCTGATCTCGTAGTAAGGACATGGCTCTTGCTTGGTTATAATAGACCACTGGAACTTGGGGAATAGAGATGATCGCTGGACACAGAATCGGAGTTCAAGCTTATGCATATTATTTTACGCCATTAAAAGTACCTAGTAGTGCTTAAGTACTATACGTTTATGTTAGACTATTAAGCTCCATGTATACTGGCCAAAAGTTTGGTTGCAGATTTTCGGATTCAAAGGACTTATCTCCGTTATCCCCGAAGACGTCCCTCCGTTATTCTTCTATTTTAGATTTTTCAATTATTCGTATTTCTATCGTCTTGAAAATTAAAGTTGTCATATCATCACATTACAACCCATTATACTAGAGGTTGAAATTGGTGCTTAATGCAGCCTAGCCCTGGACGTACTACACGCACTCGAGTGGACCAGTAATTTTGGGCGATAAATAAGTAGAGGAATAGGATATGTAAGATTGAAACAATATTTCAAACCAGGCCTGCCCCCTGCCTCCTATAGCCCATTTCAGCCCTAGCCCAAAGCCATTTTATCTGCTAGATCCCTCTTTCCACCGCCGACAAGAGACAACACCACCGTCGACGAGAATATCAGTTCCAGTTATGAAGCTAGATTCTGGACTGATAAGAAATGAAATAACGTTCGCGATATCATCTGGTGTTCCCAATCGCTGCAAAGCAGATATGTCAATCATCGACCTCATATTATCGCCGGCTGGACTTTGTAGCTGAGCTTGTGCCAGAGCTGTCGAAATAATTCCTGGGCTGATACTGTTCGCTCGTCCACCTTTTTCTCCCCAAGCTCGAGCCGTAGCTTGCACGCGCAGCTGGTTGCCCCTCTTAGCCAAAGTGTAAGCCATGCCTGCATTTGTGCTTTCCATATCAATATCCTTGTGATGTAGAAGCTGATCGAGCGGTGCAGTTGCGAGATGTCTCTCTAGCTCTGGTGAAAGTTGGACCATAGATCCTGCCATGCTAGCAACAGTAACTAAAGATGTACCGAGAGACACGA
This sequence comes from Coleophoma eucalyptorum, assembly GCA_026120035.1. Taxonomy (NCBI): domain Eukaryota; kingdom Fungi; phylum Ascomycota; class Leotiomycetes; order Helotiales; family Dermateaceae; genus Coleophoma; species Coleophoma eucalyptorum. The sequence goes on from JALRME010000031.1 coordinate 381,050, forward strand.
CTGAACCAAAAGCCTCAAGAATATTTGCAGTCCCAAGGAGATCAATCTCGAAGATTTGTTTGGCAGTAGCTGTTCCTACTGCTACACCAGCCGTGTTAATGATAGCATCGATATGGCCAGCACTACGTATTGTATCTGCTAATTTCAATACAGATTTGAAATCAGTAATGTCTATATCATGACATTCAACCATGTGGCCTTCCATTTGGAGAGCTTTAGAAGCGGCATCTAAAGTGGTCTTCGAATAGTCTGCGATGTGTAACTGTCGTCCATTTGCAAGGCGGCGTGCAACAGCTAAGCCCATTCCACCAATACCAATAATAACGATGAATCTGTGTGACATATCTGGCTATTGAGTTTCTCAAATGATTGGAAAAGGTAGTATAGGGTTTAAAGATCAAGTAGAAATTTTTTGAACTTGAAAACTCTTCAACTTATATATGTTTATGTATTGAAAGCATAATGTCAAACCGAATCCAAACCGAACCCGAACGCAACCCGAACCCGAACTCAAACCCGAGCCCCTAATGTTGTTGGTGACTCACTTCAAACTTATCCCTAGCGCCATACTCGTCGAAATCCTAGCAAAGCACATAGTATCCTACTTGTAGTGACCCGCCCTATTCACTTAGGATTAAATGCGCAGTATTCTGCACAAAAGGGGTTAGTCTCTAGGGTGCTGACACCCTTTAAAAAGCAAGCCCTACCAGCCTTTTGGGGACTTTAGAAAATATTTAGATTTCCTCATACATAGACCTTCGGTACTTTGGAATATTTCAGCCAAATCATGTTTGGACTAGTTTAATGTCTCGTCTCGTTTCATTGGAGTAGTTGAAATGAAGGGAGTCATGTGACGTCCACAGTGACACCGTAACTGTGATATGACGATCACATAATATCTTAGTCAGCCCGGCTATATCCCCTGTGATTTTCAAGTCTAGAGAATTAACTACACTCTCAAATCACAGCGCCCAAAAGAGGTCAGGAAATAGGAAACAACGTTCAACGCCATATCGTCCTTCTACCACTTGCCTTCTATTTCATCCCCTAGTTGATCCAGAGGCTGTAATAGTGCTACATGGACGTTATGCCTCGGGGTAACAGAAGCCATCGAAAGTCGAGAAATGGCTGTGCTACATGTAAGAAGAGGAAAATTAAGGTAGGCTGAGGCAATAAGACTTAGGAAATCCCCCATATCCCCTGGCAATAGTATCATGGGCATGTTCTATATGCCATGTGCTTTAGATCAAATCCAGAGGGCAACAGAGGATAACCGTTAGAAACAGTGCGACGAAACAAAGCCGGGCTGCTTAAACTGTTCCAAGCACGGGGTACCATGTGACTTTATACCTCGTGGCGCTTCTCGATCTAGCGACACAGACAGGCGCGTTATCCATGAGTGGAACACACAGCCACAACTTAAAATCACAAGAATCATGGAATTCGAGTTATTTCACCATTATATTATATCAACATCTTACACCATCTCACGACAAACAGCTCTCCAAGCCATCTGGCGCGTTCAAGTTCCACAACTAGCATTCGGGAATCAATTTCTGCTAAATGCCATCCTGGCCATTTCAGCCCTACATCTAGGACATCTAAAGCCAGACATGAGAGATCTTTATGTGTCTGTTGGCAGTGACTATTATGAGATGGCCCTGCGCGAGGTCTCCGAAGTCCTCCCAAATGTAACGCAGCAAAATTGTTCAGGCCTTTATGTCTTTTCGGTTTTGACGTGTGTCATCGCATGCGCAAGACCTCGAGAAGAAGGTGATTTACTTATCACTGGTAAAAAAGGAATCTCAGAATGGCTCACTGGCTTTCGAGCAACACGGCTAATCATCGAATCTGCTAATCATTTGCTCCACATTGGGCCAGTAGCTTCCATATTCTCCGCAGGTATTCGCAAAACCCAGAAGCGTGTGGCAACTGTAGTGAAGCAGCATCCATATCTCGTAGGCGTCTATAATTTAGTTAAGGAAGAAGCAACTACTCCAGAAGTTTTGGAGGTATATAATTCCGCAATTGATGAATTGAGCAAGTCGTTCGCAGCTGTTTTTGAAACAGAGAGCGAGGTAGTCGAATTGTCGGACGTTTTATTTTGGATTTATCTAGTTTCCGATGAATATCTTACTTTGTTAGATCAAAAACAGCCTGTTGCAATGATTATTTTTGCTCATTTTTGCGCTTTGTTAAAACCTCTGGAATGGACATGGTGGTTGGCTGGTTGGAGCGCCCATGTTTTATTTGGCATTTACTGTTCCATAGGTCCTGAATATCAGCCGTCATTACAGTGGCCTATGGAACAAGTTGGATGGATACCACCTAAATAATTAATAGTAAATAACTAGCCTTCATCAAAGCATTGATCTTGACATTAAGAGAAGATGGCTGACTTAGTAAGACTAGATGAAGATATAGATTTTGGCCTTGCTGTGGAACGAGTCACCTTCTTGTATACTGCGTATATTTGATGTTCTCGAATTTAATGGAATCAAATATTTAAAAACAAGGCTCTCCACTTTCCCCATAGAGTAATTGTAATTGGAAAAATGAAACGTTGCTCAAGGAACCTCTCATTAGCCTTGAAAAGTGCAGAAACAAGATTTTATCCACTTATACTCTTGACTTCAAGTTCGTCCATAGTTTTGGCTTTTCCCATATAGGAAAAGCCTTATAAGCAGCCAACTAACCCTTACTTTCATCTGGCACCTCCATGTCAAAGTGAAAGAGCAGGTTCGCTGGTAAAATTCTAGCTTCGGCATATGCCAGGTTCTTTCCAATGCAGTTTCTAGGGCCAAATGAGAAGGCTTGATGAGCCTCACGTTTGTCGAAGGCATATAATGGACCGCCAAGCGATCGCTCAGGAGAAAAGCAGTCCGGGTTTTTGAAATTAGTTTCAGAATTCGTAGTAGGCCATGGAGCGAGCCCGACAACTGCCTATAGATAAAATAAATGGTGTCAGCTTAGATGGTTCCCGTTGGGGTAGCAGAAAACTTATACCTTCGGGCACTATAATGCAGCTGTTTACTTCTTTGGATAATATTTCTTACACAAATCACACTCTTATTCTGGTCTTATTCTTACCTCGACTTATTATTCTTGGCATTAATCAAACTGCATACATTCACAACTGCAGGGGCAACTAATAGAGATTACTCTTACAGTTTAATTCACCACAACTTTACCTTACATACTGTGTTCCTTCGGTCCACACTTGTAAATCAATTGTAGTCCAGATAGGTGCGTCATACACTCTTAGTAAGATAGCCAGTCGAGAAGTTGGTAGCCTAACAACAATACAATCAAATCTACGGCGTTTAGGGACCAAATAAAAGCTGTGCGCGTATCCAATCTCGGTCACAAACCACTCGTACCTGCAGACCGCTCTAACAGGGTCATTAAGCTGATAAGTGTGTCCCCGGACGATTCTGGCTAGGATTAGCTGTTAAAACAATTGTTAAGAGCCTCTTACAGTTCTCTTTTTGCCTTGGCCCATAGATATCAACAGCTGACATGATTTAACTATCATTATTATCACTCCGCACGTCGTAAATCGTTGCAGTGCGATCTAGAAACCGAATTGGGTATGCGCAGAAATCACCAAAAAGATCCGGAAGATATTCAAGCCCAATGCACTGCCATAGATCTCAAGTCTCAGAAAGCTGTAGCATTATTATTGTATAGTTCACGCTTAACTGTATCCGACTCTGCTCATTAGACGTTTAGGTGACTGTAACTTAGGTTGGTTCACTGTCATTACGCTCTTAGACTATACATGTATATTAGGCATAACTGTAATTGATAACAAATTATTCCTTTAAGGTAAGAAATATATTGGAAAGGTTTTAGATGGAGAATTACAGTATTGAAATTTAAAAGACTGATCTCTCAAAATATTCATCTAAGAAAGAAAGTGTTGTTATGCAAAACCGCTCCTAGTACTTTTTAGGAGGCTCTTGCTCTTGTATATTAGAACTTGAGTTTTGGGACTTGGCCCATAGATATGAACGGTTCTTGTGTTATAATTGTCAGTTTTCTCAGTCTGCATAACGTAAAGCTTTGCAGTGCACTCTGGAAACTGGGTTGAGCTCCGAAAGGATCGAGAGGTAAAGTAATTTCAACGGAGTTTTTCGGAGACCTCCAGTTTTTGAAAGTTATATCAACACTAGTCAGCACAATTCCTACTTCAATATATCCCAGCCAACTCGCTAGGAAGCTGGAGCGATATTCTTTCGGGTAAGAAACTACATCGTATAAGGACCTAGAGCAATGAGGCTGATGTCGATCATATATCAGGCGGATTTCGCTCCTCTGCATTATGTTAGAACCTATTCTTTAACAGTCTATGCAGAGCTTTTCTAGTCCAATTACAAAACTTCGGAAGGTATAAGAATCATCTTGAGAGCACCAACTACGTCTTTAGCCGGGCATCATCCCGAGCTAGCTTATGGAGACGTTTTTACACCGGCCAGCTGCTCTGCGGTAAGCTAATCGCGATGCTTGAGCATTAGATCTTTTGGAAAAAGAAAAGAAGGTTTAGTCCGTTACGCTAGCAAGATCATGAAAGGGGAGGATATATACTTGGCCGGTACCAAGACGGAAGCTAGTCGGTAGGGAAGTGTGGACGTGGCCAGCATGGTTAGTGCAAATAGGTAGGGTCACTACAACCAAGCGGAGGACTGGAAGGCAGAATCCTACTCAAGACAGCTTGTACATACCTTAATCAGCCACTCGCTAGTGGATTTGAAAAGCTCGAAACTTGAAATCAGCATCCTATGTATTATAGGCATATTCGAATTGAGAACAAATAGAAATGGTAGGAAAGCTTTTGTACTGGTGAGCCAAGAGACCGCCTTATAGGACAACCTACAGCCACCCACACTCACCCATCCGGCAAAGCCATAGAGCACACTCTGTGAGGCCTTGTGAGTTCAAATAAACTTTAATTTAAGTATGCTTCGTATGTGTTATTTGTATGTCTTAATAGAACCATGCTGTTTTTGTTTCTACGGCTATGTCACGGTAGTCGGAGATCCCTGAGATCTCGGATATTTGGGAGGTCCCTGAGAGCTCTGAAGCCCTGTAAGTCGCAGGTCATATAAATCTCAGTCAGCTAGTACGGCCGCAAAGGTAGTAGAGGATAGTAGCATTTGTAAATAATTTCGCTGGCCACCTTGGTTCCTCTTCTTTCCTTTTTCTTTTGGATCTGGTAAATGCCGGTTAATTGCACATGAAACTTGACCAGTTTCTGTGAACACACGCTACCAATCCTTCTTAACTAGATCAGCACCTTTCTCCGCTACCGCATATACTGTTGCCTGGATATTTCCAAGTGGCTCGATCGGGAAGATACTAGCATCGATCACTCTAAGATTTCTTGTGCCATGTACAACCAATTTCTCATTCACTACTCCACCAAGTTCCAGAGGCATCATAGCACACGTTCCAGAAGGGTGGAAAGCTGTAAAGAGGCGCTCCTTGGTGATTTCCTTAGCTGCATCAAGGTCTGTTGCGTTAGCGCCGGCAGGAATACGACGACCATCTTTCTTCAGTATGGTAGCCATTGGCTCTGTTGCTACGAACTTCTCGAGATACTGAGTGTGGCGAGCGAGGATTTCTAGGTCGATAGGATGAGACAGATACTTTGGGTTGTAGAGAAGGTCTGCAGTAGGGTCTACGGACGTGATGTGAACCACGCCTCGCGAAAATGGATGGTTAATCATCGTTACGATCGAGATGTAGTTTCCCTCAGAGGCCTTTGAGAATAAAACCTCCATGCTATTCTTCTGGCTGGAGTTAAGTTGCAGCGGAAGATACATATACTCGCATGAGGACTCATGTGGATCGAGGAGTTGTTGCCGCAGAAGTTTGTATTGCACTTTCTGGGCTGGGGAGCTGGGATATTCAACGTTGTCGAGATGCTCAACAAGAATTTTTTCAACTTCCTCACGGCTCAGGGCGCCATTGATGTCAACCATTGGCATATATGAGACACAGAGTGGGGTTCCGTTTAGTGGCCCTCCACGTGTCTCCTGGTACATCTTCAAGACTGCTTGCACAATGTTTGGATCGCGCATAATATCGCCCGAGACTTGGTCGTCAGCAACTTCAAAACTCAAGCTGGAAAGCGGATGGTCTTGGAGATTCTCGCCAACCTGGGAATTTGCAACCACAACGGGTATTCCATGCTTAGTGAGCAGCTCCTCTCCACCGATACCAGATAGTTCAAGAATCTGTGGTGATTTTATAGCTCCGGCGGAAACAATCACTTCCTTCTTAGCCGCAATAATTTGGCGCTCACCCTTGCGCATTAATTGCACTCCGGTTGCTGTAGCAAGACCATCGGCGCCCTTTTCAAGAATGACCTTCTCGACTAAAGCCTCTGTCAAGACATGTAAATTAGGCCGTTTCGCAATCTCATCACTGTAGAAGGCCGAGGCCGAGTAAGCTCGAGTTTTGTTCACTGGGTCCAGGGAGAGTAAATTAGTGAAGGCACCAATCTTCTCGCCTTCGATGGGGTCTCCAGGGAGGTGATAGCCAAGCTCCCGGAAGGTTTCCACCCATGCCTCGTTAACCGGCCCATATCCATCTCCAAAACAAACAGGGAGGGGACCGTCATAGCCTTGAGCCTTTGCATCCATATAATCAAGAGACAATTGCTTGGTCAGAGCCTCGGATGGAGGATGGAAGTTTTGGAATTTACGAAAATACGGCACCATTTCCTCGGCACTCCATCCATGGTTCCCAAGCGCCGCCCAAGCATTGAGGTTCGCTTTGGAAGGATACAGAATTGCTGAAAAATTGATTGCAGAGCTACCACCAAGTACTCGGCCTCGGGGACACGCAATCTGTCGGTTGTTTGCGCCAGGCTTGGTAGGTCAGTCTACGGTATTCTGGATTGCGATGGATATAGAATGAGATACCTGAGGGACACTCATAAACATCCAATCGTACTCTGGGTCTTCGTACAACGTGGTCATCAAGCCTGGGGTGTCAATTCGCGGTTCACCCCTATGGTCAGCACCAGCCTCTATGACTAGTACATTTTTCAATGGATCCTCGCTGAGCCGGGAGGCAACGACGAGCCCTGCTGTGCCGCCGCCTACAACAATAAAATCGAATTCCTGGGACTGCATAAGGGCGATAGACGGGCAACAACGACTTCTGCAGGTGTCTGATGTCTCTGTGACAAGAAGAGAAAAGTCTAAGAACGTCAATGGAGTCAAGCCAATCTTTTAACATTAACCCTATTACTGTTATCGTACTATGCTACCCCAACAGCCGATCTTAGTGGGTCTTTCTCCGGTCGGTTCATCAACGGTTAATTGATTTTTCTAACTTACCATTGTATTATGACTGGCACAGCACTGGGAGCGGAAGAAGCACAGGTCCTGGACGATCCCTCAACTCCTGCCAAGTCTTTGTCGTAACGGCTCGTTCCTAACGACTTACTAGGCGTTGCCCAAGCAAACCGGTACCCCTGGCAGTGGTTCCACTTGGCCCTGACTATACCTTAGCTAGGGAGCGCTACAAAGTGAGTAGTTGATTTTTAGCCCAGCAGTATTCTAGCCCAGCAGTGTTCTTCTTACTACTCTGTCAAATGTGAAGAGAGAAGTTATATGTATTTAACGACTCACCGCAAGAGGGACTTCTACTCCGCAGATGCCTCCACTGTGGAGCTTCCTCCTTGTCCTCGCCCCCATCCTCCCTGCGAGCGACACTCAGTTTTAGGCATTATTAGGCATGCATACATATAACAACACCGTCGTAGACACCACACATGAACATCATGCTAGGAAGCTTGTTATTTGGATCATCACCACCTTTTGCTTAATAATATGAAAATCATCGATTCATCTTCAATTACCCATTGGTAGAGGCCATCTCTTACTCGAAAAATCCATCGATGACGAATATCAACATTGAGCCAAATCAGGGGAAAGGCACGGTGCTTGCGCGTAATGCAAGAGCAGTAACCACCGCATTGTATCCACAATGACTTGGGGCCAGGGTTTTCTGTTTCTCGCCTATACTTCTTTGCGGCCGGGTCGGCACGACGAGGGCTTCGCGACACAATCCTACTTAGCTAATAGTCACTATCCTATATCCTATCTACACTATGGGCGGTAATTGTACCTGCATGTGCCATGAAAAGCTGGGTGCTCTCTCGACCCATTGACACCAGCTCTGATATACAAAGGTGTTTGCGGTAGTATCCCGAGGCTTCACTACGTACATTGCAAGGAACAGAGAAAACGTAGGTGCACATTAATGGGTCCCTGTCGTCCTGTTTCGGCAATTCCCAGGAAAGTCCTGCCACTAAACCTTTTAAGGTGGAAGACCAGAGACAAAACTTGAATCGTCGTTAAGAAGTGGTAGCAGGTATACAGTAGCAGATGTGCAGCTCTGAACTTCTTCAAAAAGTCCTAATTATGATCGTCCCTTCGATACCACCCGCCCCACCTAGTTTGAATTTTGTTTAATGGGACAAGGATAAAATGCGTACTCTGAGTGGCTAGATACCCTCGTTTGCTACGTAGTATAAGACTAAGAACTGCGATAAGTTATACTCTGAGTCTTTACATACATACCCTCGCTTGCATTGTTGGATGCGGCCAAAACTGATGTCTTATCAGATCCAGGGTGTTGGTAGAAAGCACAGGACATCTAGCCGGCGACGAAGCTGCCAAATTACCTGTTAGAACCCCTATTTAACTAGACCCACGGGTCACCAAATAACACTCTGACCAGTACGGGGGAGATATACAATGTGTTAGGCGAAAGTTGTTTTTCTTTCCGGAGGATTTAGATGCTGGCCTCCCAGATTTCATCTTCAAAGTCGATGTTTCTACCTACGTGTGATCCTCTTTCTGAATGACATGGCGACTTAAAAACAACATCCTTTATAAGTGCTATGCAAGAATTGGCTTCAGTGCCTAAAGTTACGATAGCTATAAGGTCATTCATTATTTGTCCTTCCATCAGTTTAATCCCAAAGATATGTTAAAAACCTACGATGTTGGGGCAATTAGCATTGTGCGGTCCCAAATCATTGTGAACACTATCTTCACTGCGCTAGCAACCATTGCTATAGCTTTGAGACTCGCTGCGCGGAGGTCAAGGAAGGTTGAGCTTTGGTACGATGATTACACCATCATTGGTTGTTGGGTAAGCCTGCCCAGCCTAAGATTCAAGCTTCGAGTGTTGACGAGATTGAAAGGTTATGACCCTCCATCTGTTTGGGATTCAAATCGCTGGTAGGCACCCTCATCTATTAATGTCGGAGTAACAAACCGTGTTAACTAGTGTAGATGCTCTTCTTGGCATGCGCGTCCATATCACAGAGGTACCAATTGCGAATACCGAAGCAATATTAAAGGTTAGTTTGACGCTTGCCATTAAGTCGTAAATCTAATAGAACACCGCAGATGCTCGTTGCCTATCAGCTAATTTATGGTACCGCCCAAGCACTGGCAAAGATCTCATATCTTTGCTTCTACCTTCGGATTTTCATCAATCATGGTTTCATTATTGCTTCCCGAGTTATTATGGGAATCGTCATTGCGTGGTGGACGGCAAATGTGCTTCAAGTTTTCCTAATCTGCACACCTTTCAACAGCAACTGGAATATTACGATCAAGGCAGTGTGCGGAAATAGACCAGCAGCATACACTGCTATTGGGGCTCTCAACCTACTCACCGACATTGCGGTCCTGACTCTGCCTATACCAACTGTATGGAAGCTTCAGATGCCAACTTCATCCAAGATCGGTATCTCTGGAGTTTTCACAATTGGCCTTTCGTAGGTCCCCTTATTCCTAAGAAATGACCTCTGAATACCACGCATTCTCTCATTTACTAATTGATATTTTATACCCGCAGGATTTGCATCATTAGCATAATACGCATGATGTCTATGACGACGCTCAATTTCAACGATATTACCTACGACATGATCAACCCAGTCTTCTGGACCGTCACCGAACCATCTCTCGCCATCATCAACGCCTGCCTTCCTATTGCCCGTCATTTGATAGGTGCTATGTTCGGAAAGTCGGCTTGGTTTGGCAGCAGGCTAGGCGAATCCACCCTGCAGACCTCCAATACATTCGAGCGGATGCAAGATGGCGAATATCCCCTCAATCTCGTGGAAGATCGAGAACATGGAAGAACAAGAAGCACTATTGATGCGAAAAAGAAGTATGAGGCATCTTCAATTGAGTCGGATGACAATGTGTCTACCAATCCCTCTCACAGAGATACCCGGCATGGGATTAATGTCACTACTGCTTGGCAGGTATCGATATGATGGTAATAAAATAGTAGAGGCTGGAATATCATCAAAGCGTGCATCTTGGTTCCCGTACACTATCTAAGCGTGCCATCTCTCAAAGTGAAACTTCGACAATTGATCATGTTGAAAGAAAGTGGGTCTTTACTTGCAAGCACTGTGAGGCTTCCCAGCCACTCATGATTTCTATCCTAGATATTATTCTAAGCCCTCAAGAGTCAAGACTACAAACCCAGCTCTCATCTCCACCACCTATATTCCAGTATGCCCTCTACTTCCCTCTCAGAAGGCGCACAACAACTTCGAAGGAGCCGAGTTCATCGAACACTTCAGTAGTTATCGGTAGCGTTAGTATGGCTTCTCTATGTACGGCAAAACAGGTACAGTCATATTTTACAATGGAACTTTGCCCGAGAAGAGTGCCACGTATGCAATCTGCCCTCGTTTCTGAATACGATATAAGATGTATAGGTAAAATAAACTCTCTTGTAGTTACGAGATTCACGCAGAATACCTTTCCACTCCCGGGTCCCTCCCTATTCAAAAGCATTTGGTCTCAGGCCTCGCTATCCCCAAAAAGAATAAACGGGTAAACGTTGTGTTAAGGAAGGCTAGGTAGTGAATGAACAGTCTGATTGGTGGTCCAGTACGACTTTGTGCAAAGAAATCTTCTTGAGGATGAAACTAGGAGTAGAATTTTATCACTGTCAGGTTGTTGCCAGTGAACCCTCTTCACTGATACATTTACAATCGCCATTGTGGAGCTGGTTTTGGATCACGTATAAATAGCTAGTGCAGCTGACCCATCCAAGGGGGGGTAACTTAAAATTCAACTAACGTATTTCACAAGCGAGTGAGCCACTTGAAATTATACTAAAATTTAAGATTCGTATATTATTATATCTAGATTACACTTCATCAGAAGCTTAATAAAACTTCAAATACATCATAGGAAAATGTAAATGTTGGTTTACGTCCATAATGTAATAGTTGGACTTATAGATAACAGGTGTATTCATTCATAAGTGATGTATTGAAGAGAGTCTGAGGGAGAAGTATAAATACCTCTCTCGCGAAGAATACTGTTACATGTGACTAGGTAGGTCTCTTGATTGGCCTGTAAATGGCGTTCCGGCAGTGAAAGACAACGATTATTTAGACCCTAAGTTTTATATCTTAATAACTATAGATTATGTTGCGAGCAACGATGTAAGGGATCAATAGAGAGGGTGAATTGAAGGTATCATTGATATTGGCATTATAGAAAGAAGGTGAAGGTCTGCCTGGAGGTCTATTTACATGTAGGTGCCTGTCGCGTGATCACATGACTCCTTTCTTTCAACAGATTATATAAACTTAGCCTTATAAAAACTTTTTATAGGACTATTGAAGAAATATACATAGAGCTTTGAAAATTTCTGTTAAAGATTGGTGGAGATAGAAGGATATGCGACTAGTCAAAGCGTGATAGTTCCTTTCAACACCGGTGTCTGTGCATCTGTCCCAATCCACACCTCTCTAGTCCCCATAGCAAGTGTCCACGTGCGATCCGTCTGGTTCCAAAAGCTCACCTGTCTCTGTGAAATTGAAAACGTGATTCTACGGAAACCTCCTTCTGCGAGCTCGATTGAGTCGAAACCAGCTAGCACCGACGTGGCAAACTGAATTCCCGGATACTTGGAGCGTGCGCCTGAAGGTGGACCGATGTATAATTGTGGAACCGCGGCAGCCATGACAGCGCCTTGATTGCGAATGGTAAAGGAGACGTCGAAGCTACTGGTCGATGTCTGGCTGATAGCAAAGTTGTTATACACAAAGGTCGTATACGTGAGGCCAAAGCCAAAGGGGAACAGCACAGTTGTGTTGGTGCTCAGGTACCAGCGGTAGCCTACATTGATACCTTCAGAAAATATGGCGGTGCCGTTCATACCCTCCACACGATTTGGATAATCTGGATTCCGTGTCATTGAGCTGTTAACTGAAGCAGGGTATGTGAGTGGGAGGTGTCCTTGGGGACTGCGATTGCCTAAGAGCAAGTCTGCAATGGCCTTGCCACCTTCCTGCCCCGGTACGCCCATCCAGAGAACAGCTGCAACTTCGTTGAGCCATGGCATCAAGACGGGATCAGAATTGTGTAAGACGACGACTGTCTTTGGGTTTACAGCTGCTACAGCACTAATAAGGTCATCAAATCCTTGGATGAGCTGCATGCCGACGGCGGCCGGGCTGTCAGCGTGAGCAAAGACAATGGGGGTATCGACATTCTTTGCTAGCGTTACAGCTTCGTTTATATCAATATTTCTCTGCTCTGGGGTTACCCACGAAAATCGAACTTCGGTAGAAGTAAAGAACAGGGCTGGTGCCTCAAGAGTCAAGTTGTGCGCTCCAGCCTCAAGATATACATCTGCTCCATTCTCATCCCAAAAATCCTCAGTTGGGAGTGGACTACTCCAAGGATGGGTTCCACCATCTAACAAAATCCGGTATCCTGAAAACGTAGTACCGTTGACCGAAAATTCGGTGTTGCTACTCACCGCAAGGTATGCGGTTGCATTTGGCGGGCCACCAAACCCTCCAAGGTTGCGTTGGAAGGCTAGGCGATAGTAACCCGTTGTGTTAGCAAGAAGCTTCCCTGTCCATGTGAAGGTCGAATTCCCCGATAGGGCATTTACCCCCGAGAAGTTGATTACAGAGTCTACACTTGTTGTGACTGAGTCGTTGCGCAGGAGACCAGGCTTGCCACTGAAAGTTCTTAAATTTGATGACGGGATAACCGTTCCATGCATGTCTACGCCAACAGCAGAGGACACATTTATGCTAGAGCTGGCCCTTTTCAATGCGTCAACAGGTGCTAACTTGTGATCCTCAAAGCCAAAAGAGCGCTCGGCAAAGCCGGCACCATTGGTCAGTTGTAATCCTGTCGCTCCAAGTACTGCAATATTTGCTGGTTTTTTTAACGGTAGTACTCCCTCATTTTTAAGGAGGGCTCCTGTCCTCACCGCCATATAGTATGCGAGGTCATGATCATCCTTGACTACGCTCTGAGGCAGATCTTCTGCAGTTAAGAGCACATCTGTAGAGTTGCCTTGGGATCCGTGACCATCGAGAATTCCAAAGCGATCATAATTTGAGAGGACTCGGTGTACTGCTCGGTTAAGGTATGACTCCGAAAGGTTTTTGTAGACATAGATTTGATCATAAAGGGGAATGGTATAGTAGGCATGTTCACCCATTTCCCAGTCCAGGCCTGCAATGATCGATGGTGCTGTTGATTTGGTCGCCAACCAATCGCTCATGACGCAACCAGTGTAGTTAAAGTCGCCTCGAAGCGTCAAGTTCATAAGCTCATCGTACTGACAGGCTGGTATGCCATTGACTTTGGTACCCTGGCACATGATAGTGGCAGCACCTGCTGCAACTAGCATCTCGTGTGGAGCCCAGTATACCTCGTGGAGCACCTGGATGTCAACCTCAGAGTTTACATCTCCACCGCTAGCTCCGGTGCTGCTAGGTCCCATTTGCTTGGAATTACCCATGGTCCCCTGGTCCTGAATTCCACGAATGCCTTGAGAGCCCAACTGCCCATTGAGATAGGGATCTTCGGAATAGCCCTGATAGCTACTCATCTGAAATGGATCTCGGAGAATATTGACGCGAGGTGCAAGGGCTATACCTAGTAGCTACTGAGTTCCCATGTCTCTAGGGCGTGAGAGGGAAGTGCAAACTTACTCGCATTTAACAGTCTTGCTTCCTTCCCAGTAACCAGACCGCCGAGATATGCAAGAGATCGATCAAAGGACGAGGCAATGTTAAGCTGACTGGGAATAGCAGTGGTATTCAGCACGCCATTTATTCCCCTAATATTCACGTGAGTTTTGAGAGGCAAAGAGTCCAAGCTATACATGGCACTTACGCTTCTCCATCAGCCATTTGGATGGCAGGAATACCAAGTCGAGGAATTGCGCTGATGTAGCCAGCAAAGTCTTGAGCTCCAGAGTATGGTGTGTGATGGATCAACGAAATCTTCTCCTCTGGAGTTAGTGACAATACGAGGTCGTTAACCTTGATATTGTCACTCATCCATGGAACTTCTACCAAAGCTTGAGAAATGTCCTGAGCTATGGTACCTGACATCTGGGTTAAGGTGGCGCCGAGCACCGCAAGCTTTCGTAAAACCATGGCGAGTATAGTCTTGTACGTGAGCTTGGAAGTTATTCCAGAGACAACCTCTGGGAACAAAAGAACATAGGGCGCTCTTTTAATGTGCGCAACCCCTCCTCCATCCACCTGCCCGCATCTTTACTGAACATCATCGGTTAATCGCATGTGGGGATGGAGCTTTGCGGTTCTACTCAAGCCCACATCAGAAGGATCAATGACGATGTCTTTGAACTGGCCAGGACTTTACCCTCAATACCCAAAGTGGGCTTAGCCTCGGTGTAATTCAAGTCTTAGTTTCGGCGTAATGAAGGGACAGAGTAGCATATCAAGCACAGATTGCGGGTGGAGAAGGGTACATTAATTTTATATTCTTCCGGGTCAACAGTTAGAGCACATATGAAAAAGGGGAGAAAGTCATGTTAGAGCGCATTTGGTAATTCTTGTGATACAATTAATATGCCGTGTCGAAGGCTATGAGTTTGTGAAGATGTTCTCAACGCCATAGCAAGCAATGAATGCTCACCCCATGTTACAGTCGTTGTGGGGATCGATGCATGTCGAGTGCGGGGACGTGGAGACCAGAGCTGGTGTAAGAAGGAAGCAGGATTCCGGCCTTCCGCTCCCGGTTCGGAAGGGTCATCGAGCTTCATGGATGAGGTATAGAGTATTCAGTACAATTTTCAGTGGTCAGGGCACGGTATCTATCGGCAACTGGGCCTCGACAGTGGGATGCGGTGCGGGGTATAAGCACACGTACAAAGAACATACTGCTTCGTATCTAAATACAGCTGGCCATTCGCGCTCATTGAAATTACTATCAACCTGATTTAGAGCGGAATCCAATATTGTTTGGTTTTGTATCGAGCTGAGGATATGGTCTCTCTTTCGAATTAGTTTAGCTGCCTCTACTCTATATGTAGCCACTGCCTCATGTTCAAGAAGAATAGCCAGAGAGTGGTGGAACCTTAAAGGAAGGTTCGAATTAATTGGCGTGTATCGGGGTCTCGATCCGAGGAATGGAATGAGAATTGTCTTTTTGTTTTGGAGGGCATTGTTTCGGACAAAGCGAAACTAATCCTAAGTCTCTTAACTTGCCATGGGCGACAGTCAGTTAGATGCTATGGTTCTTCGCGAGAATGGAAACCTAATCAAATTGATTCGATGTTTATATAGGTCTAATACAACATCAGAACCGAATGAGATTTACCAAAGGTGCTCTCATAAGGTTTTTTGTGCATGAAGCCATCTAAAGCCAAGTTTTGTAAGTAGCAATACGATGTGACTTGCCTTCCTTAACTGGTTCCCTTACAACTATTGGTTTTGCTTTTAATGCAATTTTAAAAGTGGTAAGCAATAGAACCCGATGATATTCTTCGAGCAGTTTATCCTAAGATTGATACGAGAGTTGGTCGACTCGAAACCGAGAAGGCATAAAGCCGCAAGGGCCGTTCTGCCGTTTAGTTAAGTTGATCATTCACAGATAGCAGAATGTAGTTTAGATTATCATCCCAATTTAATAGGCAGGCAAGACCTTTTGGACTCCGTACTGAACGACGATTGAATAGGACAAGAAATATTGCTTCGCATCTCAATGATCAAAATAGAAATCTAGGAACTCTAAAACGGCCAGATCGCCTGAATTTCCTCTCCATTCACAGTGGGGGCCTCTGCCGGCAGCATTACTCCGACGACACGAGACCACTGGTCGGTCTCATTATTCCAACTGTGCATCGTCGCTTGCTGAATCACCAAGTCACCCTGATTTAACGTCACTCTCGACCCATCTTCCAAGCCTAAAGTCACACTTCCCTTAACCACTATTACATAGTCGAGTGTGATAGAGCGGTGAAAGATGCCCTCGGATTTAGGGGGCAGGTCATATGTAGTGATGGCTGATCCTGTGGGCGGCATGCCGGGATTCAGTTGCGCTTTGTCTTGGCTACTGTTGACATCTGCTGGGTGCTCACTGCTACACCAGATGAGCGCAAGGTTGGTACCATCCCCTACAGGCTTCGGTGTAAGATGTGAGTCCTGCTTCACAGTCGCAAGGCCAGCATCGTCGAGGCCGGTCACGACTCGTCGGGGTGCTGGTAAGGGTGGTGCTGAAGATGGTGGCTCAGGCATAGTTTTAGGATGCCGATGTGGCTGTACGAGGAAAAATTGAACACGAATATGATCATAGAGAGAGGTAACCAAAATCGTGGATAAGAATTTTCAGGGCTATGCAACAGCAGTAGTCATTTGGCCTGACGAGTGATAGAAAGATCTATTTATCAGGCGAAGAAGCTCGAGCTAGGAGGTTGTGGACATGACTCGTTCACCGGTGGTAGTCTATTTCCTTCCTACAGTTGAATCTTGCTGGAGTGTTGGCTCGCCAAGTCTCTATCTATCGGGTGCGACGGCTCTCGCCTTTCGGCCGAAGAAAGTGGACAGTCATATCCGAAACCTATCGGCCGATTTCTCGACAAATCCTCGTATTTATGAACCAGAGAACCCTTTAATCAGAGTTCTAGTATCTCTAGTATTTGATAGAGGCAGTCGCAAATAGTGTTGACACACACCCGAATGCCAAATACTGAATAGCAAAGTTCTTTCCACTGCTAAGAGTCGTGTGCGAGCAAGGGTCTCACATATCGGTTGTGCATTCTGTAAATTTAGATCTGACTGTGAAATACAACCAAACTACCACATGAAATGAAGGTTGGGACATAATTAATGTGTATTTTCATATTCGCAGAAAAATCATACGCTTTCTGTTGGTAATCACTGCACTTCAAGGGATAAATAGCTGGACAATGCACAGCGGCTATAAAGCTTTGTTAGTCTTTTTTGCATCTATGCTTGTCACTTCCACACCCGATCTATCTCCATCATAAAACCATTCATCTATAATCACGTGAATGTAGCATAGATAAAATTGCCTTTATGCCAATTTGGATTTTTGGTATGGATATCACCATTGCTTGGACGTGTTTTACAAACCGCCAAGCCACACTCCAGTTCACTGATAGGCACGTAATAATTAAAACTGTATCATCTAATATAAATAGTGATTCTGCCATTTTGGCAGCTTCATAATGATCAAGTAATACTATCTTGAACCTACCAAACAGAGGGTGTTGTAGGATCTAAAGTGAGGCTGGATATAATGCACAGACATGTGAAAATGGTATTAAAGACACATCTAAAGAATAGGATTCTGAATACTTCTCATTGTTCTTTTTTATTGTTGTAGATTTATAAACTATGGAAATTATTGAGATCATTAACGATTGGAGTGATTCCTAGGCAACAGGAGACAGAAATAATTGTAGCGGTTGAAGAAGTGGTGCTAGCCACAATTTTCTATGACGAAGTCAGCTTGGAAATCCTGCGTTTGGCTGGGCAGGTTGAATTAGCCCTTGAGCTATTCGAGGCATCCAATATTTTGAGGTGCCAGGTCTCATGGACGTCAAATATGATCCCTATTCTGGAACATCTTGATGCGATATGGGTTAACTTGGCGTATAGCGTTGGAGTAGCAACCCTGGCTGAATTTAAAGCTGACAATCAAAGAGGCAAAATGAGAGTCAGCGGTTCGAGTGGTTGGAAGCTAGATGAGATGTTCCAGGCAATGGTGAGTCTACTTCCGGTCCAAGAGGGTTTTGTAGACCTTAGAGACGGTGGAATGGAGTCAACAGTAAGAACGGTGTCGTCTGAATATACGCCATTGCTTTGTCCATTGTACTGGGAGCTAGGTAAAGGGATTTCATAAGGACTTCCAAAAAATGGCGTTCAGCCACTACGACTAGTTGGTGAAGATAGAAAAGTCAGGAATTATACAGCTGAGTAGGATTAGCCAGTTCGATGCGAAGTTGGCTTACCACCCCGGGTGGTGCGCCCGCCGCCCTTGGGGGAATGGGGATTCATGGGCAAACAGGTAGATTTAAGTGATCCACCACCATATAGCGAAATAGGAAGTTACACTACCACTTTTATGAGAGCATGGGCGTGATGCAGTTACTATGATTGGGCTCCCGATTCATCTAACTTGCGGAGACCGCTGGGAGCATTGCTTGACTTCACCCAATACCGGAGCTGTGCCGAGGAGCGAGACACGGTTTTGGGAGCGTTGAGTCTTGCGACAGGAGCCGAGAAATTTTCAGTGGGTGGTGTTAGTACTCTCGATGGCACATACCGAGAGGCTATTCGATGTGGTACTCTTGGTGCGGAGGTCTTGCTCTTGGATCTGGGCGGGACATCCACAAACTCATGTTGGATACCTAAGTATGGCTCTGTCAGCCAAATTCCGCGTCGACTTTGCAATGCATTGCAGCCTACAGTTGATGAGAGTGGCAGGTTAGTGTGTAAAGCACGGGAGGTCGATATCGACGTGGCTGATAGGAAGAGTTGTGCGGCGTGGGCCAAAGATCATCAATTCACCGTTGGGATATGTGGGGGACAGAAGGATACTCGCGTGGAATTCAATGGATCGACCAGCCTATTTGGCCGAGCGTACATTTTGGAACCTGACAGCGACACAAGTAACATGGAGAACAGAATCTTGATTTTTGCAACAGAGATTGACAAGGGGACATTTTATGTGGAGAGTGTTGGTATCATTACCAAAGGTTACATTTATACCAGAAGGAAGACTGTTGATAATGGAGCTAATGAGACACTGGAAGACAAGCTCATCAATCTGTTGCTAGGTGGCAGATCCCACGTAGCGAGATAGAAGTGATTATTATTCACGTTCTACAAATTATAGATGTCCGATATCTAAAACAAATTGATTAGCAATATTTGGGAGATTAAGGAGTTGGCCATAAAAGAGTCAGTATACTGGCTGGACGATACAAAACGAGTCGGGAATACTTTCTCACTGGCCAGCCCTTCACCAAACTCGTATATTAAAAGCAAGCAGTCGTCAAATGGGGCCAACGGCAAAAATTACTCGACAGCCAGTAAGAATTTGAAGATGAGTTCAGATGACTTAGAATGTTTTTGAAGGTCTAGTGAAGTACTTCTGCTGATATTTAGATGCAGAAGCTCATGTAGGGTAGTATGGGGTCACATGACCTTGGCAATGTTGAAACTAATTGGTAAAGGAGGCTTGAATAACCGAACAGGAAGCTGGGCTGAAGAGCTGAATTCTCAAACAGTCTGGATTGTACGTAAAGTGGCTCGTTTTTAGTTATCGCCAAGCTCACTTAATGCTTCCAAGGAGAATGGCGGAAGCCATGTGCACGGACACAGCCTCAGTTAAGAATGCGATGGACAACAGTGCAGCGGCTGTGGCTTTCCAATACAAAAGGACCACACTCGCCATCAAGTTCAAAATAAATGCCATCATCTTCGACCGCGTGGACCTGCTCTCTTGCTATCACTGGAGACGACGTCATTCATCATGGGAGGTGATTTCTTCCATTTTGACGATGTGAAGTACGAGGAATATCTTCGTTCGCTCACCGACGATGACCTCAAAAAGACACATGAAAGAAACAAAAAGGCCAACTCCCACTGCCTCATTATCGTCAGCCTTTCTTTATGCTTCCTCCTCTTGCCCATCACGGCTTGGAAGACCCGAGTCTGGGTCATCGAGCACCGAAGACAGAAGCTGATCTGGCATGAGATGAAGACCCGGGGCATGGAATTTCTCAAGGGTCCAAAATGGGAGGACCTAGATGAGGATCTAAAGTTTCAATATATGTTTGGCCGTATCAGAGTTGATGACTGGGAAGACGTGGAGGATTTGAGGAAGAGGGGCTTTCCATTGTAAGTTTCGCCGCATAGTCGATTTCTTTTGCTGTTTGGGCATCTTTGTTAACATAATATGCCCAGAGAGGAAATCAGGGCTGCAGTACAGAAGCGAGATGATAAGAAAAATGAGAAGAAGATGAAAAAGAAGGAAAACTCCGGCCAACAATAGCTCACTTCGCTTCACACAGACCGAAACAAGAACAACATGCTTGGGATTGATGGCGAGTACAAGAAA
Organism: Coleophoma eucalyptorum; assembly: GCA_026120035.1. Lineage (NCBI taxonomy): Eukaryota > Fungi > Ascomycota > Leotiomycetes > Helotiales > Dermateaceae > Coleophoma > Coleophoma eucalyptorum. The sequence goes on from JALRME010000031.1 coordinate 401,485, forward strand.
GCCATAAAAGAGCTCTCTTTTTATGCCTTCCAAACCTGCAACAGCAAGAAATCTAATCTCGAACAATGAACAATGCTTCTTAGTACATATTAATTAATTATTTGGCAAAACAACAACACGGGATGATTCCCTGACTTTCCATTACAAGCGCCCCCACGTCTTAAAATGGAGGGCTGCTAGGATCTAATAGGGCTTGAGTCAGAAACTGGCTAAAGGGAGGGGATTCACGAGTTGTTATTTAACTAGATATTAGAATTTCGACAGATTACGACACTTAATTATGGTCTTACGAGCCAGCAGTCGTTAGTTTTAGATTGCCTATTAGTTAATACAATAATGCACCACGTGCACAACTACTCCTTAATAAAATAGAACCTAGACGTTGATCTCAGGGAGGCGGTCCTTGTGGACTACGTTTAAGCCCATTCCACTTTTGATTACCCGAACTCAGCTTTCGCCTCTATGTACCCCCTACTCAGTAAAGGGTGATTTGCCTAAAATCTTCCACCCAATGATATATCCTGTTTTTATATTCACCTTCTCTATCCCGTAGAATAGCTCTCTTCAAAACAGCAAATCCATCGCGTACTAGGTCGTCTAGAAAGTCCATATTCTACATCACCCCCTTGGGAGAAGATATAGTTTTTTTGAAAAGGGTCGGTAGAATATCATGTGCATAGATCAGGCCGTTACAAAAGTGCATATATATATTCATCCTTTCGTAACGGATGAAGATAGTTCAATTCGACTCTTCAGTCCCTATACTAAATAGGCATTGTAATATACTACAGCTCCTACATCCTATCAAATTTTGTTTCTGATATATGTATAGTCTGTTCTTATGTACTAATTATATACAAGTTAATATCATTTTATACTAGCTGGAGAAAAGTTTTAGTTGTATTATTTCTTATTGAAAACATTAGCAAACAGATACGACATGTAGGCAATAGCCTCCGCTCGGTAAGTGTCGGGCGCGATATATGCGAGATTAGTGACGTTGACATCGAATACAATGTTACGGGGTGCTTCTAGGGTGTACTCAGGCCAGTACACATAGGAAGCTATATAATAAATCAGCTGAGTTTGTCATGATATGTAATAGAGGAGGGTGGGAGGGGGATAACACATACTACCAGAGTCATTAGGATCTAGTTGATCAATAAAGCTGGCCCACATACGAGACATCATAGTTGCTACCTGAGTGTATGTTTTCGGCTTTCCAGCAAAAGGAGGTGAGGCAACGATATTGTGATAGCCAACACCTAAAATATTATGGAAGACAAAGGAAACTTCGGTAAAGTGGGTAACACCAATAGTCGCATCAACTCCAGCGGGCCATACATTAAACACGTAGCTGTAGCTAGGGGTGCTGTAGTTAGCCCAGGCCTGGCTCATCATTCGACGAGGTACGTGCTGGTTGTTATCTCCAGCAAAAGCGGCAGCTCGCTTCCACATATAGCCAAGGGAAGCCTGGGATGGCGGAGGACGGCCATTAAGGGTGCTAGGAATGCCAATCTCAGGGATATCAGGGTAAAGAGCAGCAAGTGTAAGAGCGGTAGCATTGTCAGCACCAGCCTTGGCCAATACCGCGAGGAACTGTTCGGTGGTGTTGATGCCCTTCGTGCCAAATGAGGTGCCCTCGTCGTGATTGCGCCCGTGCAGAATAGGGACTCTGACAAAGTTGCCATTAAGCATCATAGTAGTTCCAGAGCTTTCTTGGATGAAGTCACCGTCATAGGCAGGACCCCAGCTACCGGAGACGGCAGAGCTGTTCAAGGCAGAGTTGAGCACGCTAGTATCCAGACCACGCAGACAGCTCAATGAACTGGTAGCCGAAGTACAGTTCGTGGCGTTAACGACCATAGCATAGGTTGCATCCCACTCGGTAGCATTTGAATAGCTCTTGCCCATCGCCGTACCGCTTTCCATGATGGCACCGCGGAAGAGCTTGTCGTCGCGCCCACCGTACGCAATCAAATGCACACCTACCGAAGATGCTCCAGCACTCTCGCCCCATATGGTGACCTTAGAAGCATCTCCGCCAAAAGCACCAATGTTGTCCTGAACCCAGCTCAAGGCCAGGCGTTGGTCACGAACACCCATATTAGACGACCCTTCGGTAGCCAGCTCACTACCGTAAAGGAAGCCCCAAGCCTGGAGACGATAGTTGATGCTAACGCCGATAAAAGGGCGACCGGCCAGGACAGACTGTTCGACAATGAAAGACAGGTTATAGCGAGGGTCAGAATTGCCGCCTTCAACCAAGCCGCCACCATAAATCCACACACCCACAGGCAGTGGTCCATCCACGCCGTGCGGGCGGATGATGTTCAGAGTCAGGCAATCTTCGCTGACTTTGTTGCCAAGAACCCAATCGTCGCTGCCATAGCCGATGCATTCAGGGGAGTATTCAGTGGCATTCTTCACACCGGTCCAGGTGGTGTTGATTAGCGGTTGAGGATTATGAAATCGTAGCTCCCCGACTGGAGGCTGGGCAAAAGGAACGCCTAGGAAAAAGTCCTGGTCATACTGTGAGCTGTAGACACCACCTAGAGTTCCGTTTTTGATATCAACAGTGGGCTGGGTTGAAGAACTACCAGCGGCAGATGTTGCTGTGGCTTGGGTAGAGAAGAAGGCCGCTTGCACCCAGAAGAAAAGCGTTGCTGCAGATCGTTGGACTAACATAGTGATTTTAAAATAAGGCCTATTGTTAAACTCTGATGGAGTATAAAGATCTATCGAGAGGATCAGCAGCAGATGCTGAAGCGTAAGACTATTGATATATATACACATTTTCCCTTTTTCATTTTTTACTTCTTGCCCGTCTTTCTCTTGTTCCTATGACCCTAGGTCACTCCACTTATCCCCCCTCATTTTGCAAACCCCTCTCCCATATGATCACTTGTCGAGTGCAGAAGTCGGGGATTCGGACTTTTTTTCCCGGGGGGGGGGGGGCAGTAAGGAATAAAATTCTCATTATTAGCCAGCAAGACGCCACTCAATTGTGGAAAATGACGTATGTCCAGCTCAGAAGACCATTTGAGGTAATAATGTTTAGTGGGCTTAAGTAAATACCCACCTCCAAGCTTGATTTTAACCGTATTTACACTGCGCTGATGCGTCCAACTCGGCAGCAGTGGCTCCAACTCCGATTTTCAAAGTCATGTGATCGGTGCAAGGCTCAAAAAAGGGCGATGCCGCTAAAGAGTCGAGAATAACCCTTATAAGCATATCTCCAAGGCCTGTGATCCACTTGAAAGACCTGCTTTCACCCGCTGAGATATATAACATTGTAAGTAGTAAATTGGTGGCGGGTGGGAAACTTGCTTAATATGGGACACCTGCTTGTAAACTACGAAAGCGGTCCGTCGCTTATGTAAGTAGTATCACGGGTTTGCCATCTCGCCTCGCCTTACTTACTACCTTAGCTCCGCAATGCTACGAGGACCAGTACGTTAGTGTGTTCAGAAGTGAGAACTGACTACAGAACGCGGCCTCGGTAATAGATATTTAGATTTTTGCAGATAAAAGATTGTGTGAAGCGTGTAGCAAGATAGTGTTGCTCACGTCATCTTAAGGATTATACAATTGTTATTGCCTGTTACGCATAGGGTCTAGTCGTTCCCATATCTATCCGTCCCCGCTTACGTGTACTAGGGCGGCAGAGTAATCTGTAGGACAACATCTATTCCACGGCCTGATCGCATCACTACTCGAGTATTCGCTATCTCAATAATAAAGCTCCGCATCATATCCTCGACCAAAATGATAGCGAATCTTTAGCAGAAAGTAGAGACAGAGCGCCAAAATGACATCGAACGTTGACCCAGGAGCTTCTGGCAAAAAGAGACCTCATCGGAAGTCTAGGAGCGGGTGTCTGCAATGCAAACAGGAAAAGATCAAGGTATGTTGTAACATCTTTCCAATCGCGCTTAGTGTAACTAGTCAATGTCACAAATGCGATCAAGAGCTTCCTCTTCGTGTATCTGATCCTGAACTATCGGAGTCCGGTTCGCTAAGATTGGCCATCTTCTTGTAGTGCGATGAGTGTAAACCTTCTTGTGGGCATTGCAGGCGCTATAAGTCTAGATGCTCGTTTCTTGGCCTGTTACCAACCGCATCTCCTGCTTCAGCTGCCAGAGCCACATCATCGGTAGCATCCCCGCTACCCGACACAAGCAATAGCGCCCTAAGCAATGTGTCCAATTTATTGCAAAGATCGCCCACAGCTAGTTCTATAAGTTTGGAAGTAAACAACCTAGAGTTATTACACTTCTACACTACAACGACAAGCTTCACACTATCCAGCCGCTCAGAGTTGCAGACTATTTGGCAACAAGTAGTTCCCCAGATTGCCTTCACCCACCACTTCCTTCTTCATGGTATTCTGGCTTTCTCTGCGCTACATCTGGCACGCTCACAGCCTGAACGAAAAGCCTTGCTATATTCCGAGGCCTCTAAACATCATGATATTGGATTAAGGATGTTCCAAAACGCCATGGTTAACATCACCCCCCAGAATTGTGATGCTTGCTTTGCTTTCTCATCGCTCATTGCTGCTTACGCTTGGGCATCCTCAGACCAATCTGGCGACTTGTTTTTCTCAGACACGTCGGGTTCTGGAAAGACTAACGTTGAGTGGGTTAGTCTCTTACGTGGTGTTCATACTCTGCTCAAAGTCGCTGGAGAATGGATGGCGAGTGGCTCGATGAAACTACTTCTACTACCTCGCCATATCGATCCTGATCTGGCTAGAGCAATGGATCCTGAAGTAACTGCTAAGTTGACAGATCTGAGTCAACTTTGGGATTCATCCCCTGAAAAATTCAATGCTAATGATATGGAGGCACTGAATGAGACACTGGCTTTATTACATGAAGCTTGTGGGCTAGTGGCATCATCTTCTATCGATTACGAGATTGACATAATTTTAGTGGTGTATGGTTGGCCTATTCAAGTACCTGAAGCTTTTTTTGAGATGGTCAAAGAGGAAATACCAGAAGCACTGATTATTCTGGCACATTACTCATTGTTGTTGAATAAAGTGAACCAAATTTGGTATATGCAAGGAATGAGTAGACGTCTACTTCAAACAGTTCATAGCAAGATTGGAAAGGAGTGGGAGAACTGGATCACCTGGCTACTTCAGAATCTTGTTCTGACTGAATTTAAAGATCAAGGAACAAGTAGTGAGTCGCATTAAACTTCATATATTTAGTATTTTGAGGCAAGAACATAGATCTATTAATTTAACATCAATCTCGAATTTGTAAACTGTGACCTTCTACTGCTTTCGAGAATAAATAATATTTACAATACACGCCCTAGGAAGAAAAAACTCATGCATTTGATTATAGTCGCCTTGTAATACAACATTCTCGTCACGTTTCTGAATACCTGTCCTCTTGAAAACACCAAACTATAAAGTGTACCGTACAGGTACGTGTACTACCAACTTTCTGGATAGAATAGCCCTATATGTACCAAGTGGTTAATTTCTGACCGACCACGTTCTCCTAGACTACACTTCTACTGCTATACACACGAAGTCTCTTTACATCTCCTACTCCACTTTGGCAAAGGACCTGTCTTCTGGCAGGCGATCTCCGGCAGCTAGAGACAGTCCTTCTAGTATCTCTCTTCCAAACACGATAGACATGAACGCGGAAGATACAAGCCATGCCCCACTATAGCTACGTTAGCACAGACCAAAGCATAGTATATACGAACTCACTTCGGTATAATCCAAAAAGAAACTAGATCAATCCACTCGTTATGTCCAACATTGCTCCAGCCAGAGCAAGCTTCATTGAGTCCTTTGATCGTAAGTGACAATTTAGTTCAGCATGACACTTTTACAAACCATATAATAACGTTTTGCTAACTGTCATGACGGCCGCAGCGAATCCAGCCACCGTCGCTAATGCACCAGATTGGCCATGAACATATCTCTGTGAAAGAAATCCTGGGTTTACTCCTCCACAAGTAGCTTTTAGTTGACTGCCTTGCGAGTAGACAAGATACAAGTAGTAGAAGTAGAGGAGGGTTTCGGGCACATTCATTAATCCTTGCGCTGATGTAAACCCAATCTTTTCGTTCAAGGCTTTCCACCCGTAGATGTAATCCGTTCGCGCGTAGATCTCATAGGGGACCCAGATCGGCCAATGGAGGGAACCTCCAGGCATGCTCAGTGGTCGTAGCAACACGTATCCTATGTCCTAGATCTCGCGTCAGCAGTTTGTATGCAGTTAAAGGTAATTAAAAATTAACCCAAATCACTAATGGAATACTAATAAGCAGCCACACCAGTGTAAACTTTGCGGGCATATGCACCCACTTGCCGAAGCTTTTGTGACCGCCCAAGTGTTCACAAGGTATTGTTGGCTTCGGGAGCGAGCCATTCAGCTCCGGAAATCCAGTAGTAGGTCTTTGTATAGGTATCATCGTGGACGAATGAAGGTCTGTCAATAAAGTTCTCAGCACTCGAATACCGCGTGTTTATCTGTTTGTGCAAGATAATTAACAAAATCTCGTCTCTATCTACCCTTTATATGTAGCTCATTGACTTCGACGAGTTCATGAAGCTACGAAAGCTGAAGGCCTTGGCGGGGTGCGGTAAGCGAAATGCGAAAAACGAAATACGATAAGAGAAGTGCGATGAGAGAAATGCGACGAGAGAAATGCGTTATACAGTAATAGGGAATTTGGAATTTTCCAGCTTAGTATAGCATAATTCTATTCAGAACAAATATTAAATATATAAACATTAAGTATTCCCTGTGTATATCGTGAGACATTCTTGAAGACATCATACAATTACAATCTGCTTCAAACTCCGTTTCAACCTCTTCTCCGCTCTGCAATGGCATACTCGATTGGTGCATACTGGCGAATGCTGCTACTTGCCTTAATGTTGTCGACCGCTGTGGGCGCCCCTCTAAATTCATCACCATCCAGCTTGATGGAATTGATTGGCGATTGCTACGACTATGAAATCCCAGTCACTACCCAAACTGAGGCACTCGTTTGGGGCGGTCCAGAATTCCGTGACAATTATGATTTGGCGGCATGTGTTGGAGGTTTGATTACACGCCCTAGCATCCCCCCATTTAACCCATTCTCTGGAACAAAAAATGTCACCGGAAATTACACCATCAGCGCCACCTTCTGTTCACCTAAGACCTTCAATGGCCATGAGAAGACGGTTCTCCTTGCCACACCTGGACTTGGTTATGACAGACGGTATCTTTCTTCGTTTCAGTTAGAAAGATGAAATACTGACTAGATATCAGCTATTGGGCGCCGACTGTAAACGAATCCGCTTATAGTTTCGCCGACTATGCTATGTCAAAGGGTTATTCGATTTTTATGTACGACAGAGTTGGGTCGGGGAAATCTACTAGGTTAGTCGTTTCGATTGTTGGACGTGGTCTTTAATATTGATTTCTAGTTTAGAGTCTCAGGCTACAGTGAAAGTCAAGCTTCTAATCAACTTGCAATCCTTGTATCTCTTACAAATGGCATACGTGCAGGCAGCTACACTGGAAAGATTGGCAAGCCCTCAAAAATTGTTCATGTTGGCCACTCCTTTGGATCTATTCTTACGCATCAACTTGTCGCAAAATACCCTTCTATCTCGGATGGTATTGTTCTTACAGGCATTGGATACAACGTAACCGATTTCCCAGGGTTTTTTGAGTCAGCTCGTCTAGATATTGCTAATACTGTCTCGCCCGGGAAATACCAAGACCTGGATAGTGGCTATCTGGCGTTCACAGACATTATTGGTAATGTCCAATCGTTTTTCAACCCTGCGAACTTTGATCATGAGATCCTATGGTATACTCAATATATTACGCAGCCCCCTTCAATAGTGGAGCTCATAACTGGAAACGCTAGAGCCTTGGGTGCTGTCAATTTTACCGGACCCGTGAGTATCCCTGAACATGAAAGATTACTTAGAATGGGCATAGACTGACATTATTTCACGGTTAGGTCTTGATTATAACCGGAGAACTTGACATTGGAAACTGCGCAGGTAATTGCAACGGTGTCTTGCAACACCCGACCGAAGAATATTTCAGCAAAGCCAGAGCTCTCGAAACCGCTGTGCATCCAAAGTCTGGCCATGGCATCAACTTTAATTTGAACGCCACAGGTGCTTATGGTGTCATCACAGACTTTATAACCAAGAGCGGATTGTAGGAGCTGTTTAATGGAGGGGCTGTTTAATAGAGAAGCTGTTTAATAGAGGATCTGTTTGACGGAGGAGCTGTTTAATGGAGGTCCTGTTTGAATGAATTATTGTGATGGGTTATTTATTCTGGTTCTTTTTTGTTACTTCATACGATCGATGTCAGACACTCGTTACTTAACTAATTTGTCTCTGCTTAGAGTATATAAAAAGAGGACTTATCTGTGCTGAAAAATCAAACATATACTCTTCTAAAAAAATTATCTTCTTTTAATTACTTTTGCCTTTAATAAATTTATAGAAATAGAGCGCTTCCAGCCGATTATACAAAGGAGCCGAGATTTTTCCACGCCAGCGCATATCGATCATCATAAAAGGTCACACTCACTTGGGAGGAGCGGGAGTTGCAACATTTCTCCATGCTTGTGTCTATTAATCGCTTTTGTATGAGATGTGATTTAGGTCGGTATTTTCCAAAGTGTCTAGGCAAAGCAGTGGATAGTTCTGCTACATCTTACCCCAGCTTGAGGTATTGATTCGTTAAAAAGCTTCGCTTATATGGATTTGCCCTATATCCGCAGCCTAGTATGTTGAGAGGGGGGGGGGGGAAGCCCGCCGTTAGGGCTGACTACCTTGCTTAGCTGGTGACATTGTGACAAATAGACATAGTCTGTGTATTAATTGTCATTCTTGCCTCTTATGTCTTCATGGCCGGTAGCAATCCTAACTGAGCCATCTTCGTGTACATTTCAAAGATACTCTCCTTAGTATCAACAAAGCCAGTCCAGCCTAATTTACGCGCCTTATTCATGCTCAGACTGCCAGACGGCATGAGTGCAGCGTCACCAAAATTGAAATTGCCTTCGATATCTCTGAAAGGATTATGCGTTACAAGCCCTTTAGATTCTTCCATGATTGAAAGCCATATTTTCTCGTTTATGGGCTCGTTAGCCCAGGCAGTTAAAGAGCTAGAGAAGCGTATGGTAATTGGTGGTCCAGAGCTTGAAATAATGTCAGCAGTTAAATTTTGGATCTCGTTTCAAATATCCAGAGATCATCACCAAATGAGTAGTAACCACATACCCCATAGGACAGTCCGTGCCCCCTTTAATAATAGTCACATTCGTATACTTTTCAACATTCTCCTCCGGACCCAAAGCTTTTTCAACTCCAAACCATATTGCCAGATCCTCGTAGAATCTATCCATGCTAATGGGACTGGTGTCCTGGCTGTTAAACGCCTCATTTTTACACTTCTCCTCAAGCACAGCCCACTCAGATAAATATGACGTTAACATCGCTGTGCTATAATGATGCTCATGCTGCCAGAGCTGCCAGTCCCCAGGGAATTTCAGAGCTTCCTTCTTGTACGCTTGCACAGCAGCATAGATCGCAAATGGGTGTAGCGCATTCATCTGTGCATTATTCACGGCGCCAATAATCCAGCTGGGTCGCATGATGTTCCAGCTTGTGCTAGGATGTGTATCGCAGAAGTTGAACAGCACACGTTCTTGGTCGTAATAGAAGTTAGGTCCAAGATGTCTTGGCTGAGGATCGCTCTCAACGCTTGGTATCCGACAGCGGCCATAATGAATTCCGTAGTTCTTTGCTCCAGTTTGGAGTAGTATACGAAAGGGGTCTATATTAGCTAGGGGGAGAGCGTCGACGAAATTCTGAAGGAGAGTAGTATTCATTGTTACAAGTTCGTGGGCGTTAGACCAGATAGCGGCTCCAGGGGCTGGCTTGGGTTGTACATAGGAGTAGAAGAAGACATGGGTGCCGGTTACCTTTGATGCAAGAAGTGTAGAGGCTATTTTGTCAGGAGAAGAAAGGAAGTCGCAGGCTATGTACTCGACTCGATTTGATTCGTGGGCTGGAAGGAGATTCATCATTTTTGGCGATGGAGGCCGACGGGAAAATGCATAGATTTTTGACCAGCGATGAGGGTTTTGAAGGAGCACATGAAGAGTATGGAATCCTGAAATACCATTTGCGCCAGTCACTATCGCTGTCAGATTTGTGATTGAGGCGTCGAATGTAGGTAAAGTATGATAGATGCCATTATCGTAAACAGGTAATAGTGATGAACCCATGATTAGGATTGGTCCTGAATGAGGATAGATGATAAACAAGAATAATAGAATAATTTAGGTTACGGGTGCTTAATAGTATTACTGTTACTCCAAAACCTAGGAGGTCATGATCGTGTTTTTAACTGCATTTTCGCCTGGCGGGGTGCAAGTTGATGACAAGGCAGGAGAGATGCTATTTGTCATGAATTTAGCAGTTAATTTGTGGGGTAAGTGCCCAGTCTGCAAGCATCGCCGAGAATGATTCGTTAATTGCGGAAAAAGAGTACAGATTATTACCCCGACTATACGAGCTTTGAATGTCTATTCGCTTTGGGATACCGAACCCTGATGCTGGTGTTCTTTAATCGCCAAATTTACGAACTAACCAGTTGGGCTTTGTAATGTGTCACCTCGGTCCAAAGAAGATTACGAAATCCATCCTACCTTACCTCGGTCCATAATAATTCGGTCCAAGAATACTGATAACTTACATAGATACACTAAGTTAATATATAGTTATTAAATAGTCCGCAAAGACTCACAGGCAGGGGATTATCAGCACAGCGCTATCGATCCAAGACACGCAGTAGTAATCTTTAATTATAGAAACTAATTGATGATCTTTTGAACTGCCTACGCTTCACCGACTTTATACTTCTGTCACACTGACAGAAATACAGCACTAACTATAATTTAAATTGCAGTCGTAGTAATCTAGCAGTATAATAGGAGAGGTTTTTTGGGGTTAGGGAGAGGCAGGTATTTCAGGGGGAAGTCAATATCAAAAGAGTGTTGAATATAACATTGCAGTATAATTACATAACTCTACGTATAGTTCTCTGTGCACCCCAGTGTGCCACTCAGGCAGGCCATGGGCTTTTTGTGTTCGTAACAAGAATACCACGCCATAGATATGAGGATAAAGAAAACCACAATTTTTATATCTAATATATGAGAGTTAGACTTGATTAACTAATAACGAGCGTTAGCGATTCGATCAAAACTATGTACTTCCAGATTTTTGCGGGGTCAACCTGTTTACCTCGGTTCCTGTAACCAGTCTCTCTTACTACCTAATACGAAGGCATTACGGCTTCTCGACAAATTGCAATTATGTTTCTCGTCCTCCATCCTATAACCATCTACTCCGATACGCCAATTACAATTTCGAGCTGCCTTAGCAACCTCTAGAATGTGCATCGAACAGCTCTCCAGCTTGCTATAGAACTGATCGTCCTCGAACGAAGCGTATCAACACCAGCTTCAATCTGCAGCGCAAAATCTGCCTATGGTGGTATCATGAGTACATCAAGGACTTCTCGTCGAAAGCGGTCTGCGATCGCTTGTATTGCATGCCATCGCCGTAAGGTCAGATGTAATCTCGCGTCTCAAGGTGCACCCTGCAGTAATTGTATAGATGATGACGAGATATGCCGTACTTATGGCCAAAGAACTCCCGGGTAAGTGAGCGGTTAGCACTCCTCTTGTATAACTCCTGGCTTAAAGACCTTCAGTTACGCAGAAAGATCTGTTCTCCCTCGTATGATACCTGAAATAACAACCCGGTCTAGCGACGCTCGTCCGTCCTCCACCACCATCGGGATTGGTACTTCAATAGGCCAGAGTTTCGACCCAGAAGCCTGTAGCTCTACCAGTAGGAATAACAGTGGTCACGTCTTGGTGGAAACACCTCAGGATATGCCTCGCCATACAGGCTCCCACGAAGTTCCTATCGAGAGAATGCTACTTGAAGTTGATGGTCCCGCTAACTCTGGCCTGCAAGACAGACAATTAGTTCCCTTCTTTGCAGGTATGCCCTGTGGTAAAAAGGTGAGAGTAGAATATCACTTGACGAATAATAGGAGACGTAGAAGGACTAGAGTTTCTTCTCGACATTGCCTATCCATCACGTCCTTTCACAGATAACTTTTACATTATCAACCAGCAAAGAAAAGTTTTTGCGCAGCCAGATATTATCAGAAAGCTTAGGTCATATCGTCTTCCTGAGAAAACTATACTTCAGGAGTTACTTCGTTGTTTCTTCTATTATGTTCATCCATTCCTACCGGTGGTTCAGTGTAGTGATTTCTTAGTCAAGTATTCAAATAACCCAAATAAAGTCAGCCTGCTTCTGCTTTGGAGCATGCTTTTCGCGGCCGCAAGTGTAAGAACCCCATGAATGAAGTTTCTCCCCCTCTCCCTAATATTCAACACAGTTCATTGGAGCAGAATACCTAGAATTGGCCGGATTCAAAACACGTGAATCTTGGAAAGAAAGTCTCTACCGCCATGCAAAAGTAAGTTAGATAATCCAAGTAACCTTTGCAATCACCTGTATGGTTGTCCCACTAGCTGAAGTGCTTGAGAAAAGCCTCGAAAGGACATTGAGGTCTTAGCAGTTATTATGTTAGAATTTCCCATGCAATTCTTACGTTGCAAACCCAAGTGATACATGCATCAATTCACATATGGAACAGTTATAAATCAATATGAGCTGACACGCGTTGCCTCTAGATGCTGTACGATAACCAAATTGAGACTGATAGAACGGCAATAATCCAGTCCACTATCCTCCTAGCTTTCCATTATATTGACCGTGAAGACCTAGACGGATCATGGCACTGGATAGGAGTTGCCATCAGCCTGGCGCAAACTATAGGTCTTCATCGAAATCCAAGATATTATCTTCTTCAACCTTCCCCGTTCTCGCCATTACCAATTTCAACATGGAGACGTATTTGGTGGTGTTGCTACTCTCGTGATACCTGGCTCGCACTAGGTTTTGGCCGCCCAATGAGAATCAACTCTGATGATTGCAATGTGCCAATGCCGGATATTGCGGACTTCATTGATGACCTCAACAGTCTACCATCCGCCCTTCGAGAGATGTATATACCTCAAGAGATGGAGTCTTTGGTTTCTCTATGGATCTACCAACTACATTTATCCGTGAAGCTTGACGCTATTATATCAAACTACAGGGCCTACAAGTCCCCATTAGCGCTGAAAACGGTCGAGATGCATGATGCAGATATGCAGCAACTCTACAACAAGATTCATGATAGCCGGAGCACTGGTTCAAAACTGCAGTCACTACATAATAATCTTTTAAAATGTTACTATGGAACTGCAATGATAACGCTCTACCGGCCGTTCATAGTCAAGCCTCCGAGCACAATTACTAAAGTTGAGCAAGATCATCTACAAGTAGTGTCATTAGAACGATGCAGGACAGCAGCTTCTAAAATTACACAGGCTATCAATGAACTTTTATCGTCTGACTTGCTTGGATTTTCCTCAACGACGCTCACTACTTGTATCTTGTCCGCTTTGCAAATCTACTTCTTTGAAGTTCGTTATACGGAAGGCTTAATGCGTCAGTACGCATTACATAACGTCGATCTCTACATCATGGCTCTGTCTCACCTTAGCAAAATGTACCCGGCGGCTGACATGCAGTACAAACTTATTTCACAACTTAAAAAAGCAGTTATTGAACCTAAAACAACACAGAGGACCAGGAACACTACAACAGATCAGAATGATAGAGCAGAAACTGGCCAAGGACATATGAATGAAGATCTCGAAGGAATAATAGACACCCAGGAGACCGAAATCTCAAGTCAGGGAAGACAAGTTAACGATGTATATGGAACCCCTGTCTCTTCCGCCACCATTTCCTTCATATATGGAAACGAAGATGTGAATTCTAACTTTTACATGCCGTTGAGTCCGCTCAATTGGTATACGTCCCAAAATTTCGAGCAAGCCGACTTCAACCAAACCTCAATTTTGATGCAACATGATACTAGCATTTAGTGACCTGCTGCTGCTATGGGTCAGTGCATGGAATTTCGGCGGACCCTCAAATTTCAAACTTCAAGACCTAGCAAGATGAGTAGCCCGTTTCCAACCTCGTTTCTGTAGCATATTTTGGAGACAGAAGTGGCAACCTGAACAAGACCTAGTTATAACTTGGCACTGGAGTATGCCTCTCTCTGGTCTTTCGGCATAGAGCTTGTCGAGTTGTGAAGGATAAAGATCCGTAGCCTTCCTCCGCTGTAGCTTCAAAATTAGTATTAATGCTCCACTCTCTATTGAAAATTGTCCACTATGTGGTCAAAGTTTTTCACCTACTCAAAACTACCAAACTTGTTCTTTTTTTTAATTGCTATTGAGGTCTCCCGATTCGAATTTTCCCATCGTTGTAAGCTTGCTTGATCGCTTCAGTGTCATGAGCCAAATTACTACGTCCAACAATAGCTGACGCGTATTGAGCAAAGATATCCATATCTATGCCAAATATAGCAACCGAAAAGCATTTTAGGCTGTCCTCGTGTACAAATGCTTGTGCAAGGTGATTGCAAGATGATAGGTACACGCCTTCAAGACGCTCTGGTGATATTTACTCTCCTTATGAAAGTTTCAGAAGACTTTCACGGCGGTAAGATGCGTTAGTGAACGGTGCAAGCCCAACACAATTTTCCCGTACTCATATCCTCTATTTGTTGTGTTGTACCACAGCCATAAGTTTCAGTCAAGCTCTAGCCTTGTATGACACGTTGCCCTTTCAATATCTTCAAGAGTTTATGCAAGCTTCAAAACAATATCAACAGTTGTTAAGAGTATGGAATAACACACGAAGTATAATTAATTATTGTAACTGATATTCTGAAAGCTATTCAACGGGGCATAAGCTTCTCTAACCTTTACGAGTTTTGAAACCTCATATCCTCTAAACATGTTCAGAGAAGTTTCTTGGCCATGGGTGGCCCTTACAAATCCTTCCTTGTCATCGATATATGTTCAAAACATTGCACTTGCGCAATATTTGAAGCTCCTTCAACTTCTTTCTCTGTGGCGCCATGATGATGGCCCGCAACAGCTTCTCCAAATAGTTCATTAATGTCTCCCAAACTTCGACCGACAGTTTCAGGAGATAAGAAGTAAATGGTAGCAATATAGAGGGCTGTTGGAAAGATCAGAACAAAGAAGAAGATCAGAACAAAGAAGAACTTCCACTGAATCGCTTCAAGAGCGATTGGGCCAGCCACCAAGACAATGAGTGCCGATGCAGTTTGATTAAAAGTGGTCCAGCTGGCGCCTACAGCTCGAATATGAGTTGGAAAAGTTCCTGCCGTATAGACGTATTGAGTCGCTGTCTGGTTATGACTTCCGCCTCTTCAACTCGATCTTTATATATGAGCCACCGAGGTGAATAAGGTAGCCATGGCGAGCCAATGAGGACTAAAGCCGGTAGAGCTTGAAACGCTAGAGGAAATCTCCATGGAAAGGTTGACGTAGAACCAGCTGATGTCATTCAGAAGAGGTCAAAATTGAGCCATGAAGAGAGTAAGTAGCCTACGGCCATCATGACACCGTGAATAGAGACCATGAACCCTCGCATTCCAGGTGTGGGTAACTCCGCTTGGTACATTGGTATACAAGTTAGCAAAATACCAATACTAATACCGGTGATGAATGGATCTACTATGAACATCCCGGCATGGATAGATCCTGCATAAAGACCGGCGCCAATGTTCATTACAATTGCGCCAATTTGAATGGTGTGTTTTCGTGAGAGTTCATCCGCTGACCATGATGAGAATATTGCTCCAAACATGGCACCAGCAAGGTTCAATCCATTGAATGCTGCTAGATATCGCGAAGTATGAGCATAATCTGGCATGCCGAAAGGTGCAAGGCTCAATGATGCGTAGAATGATGGTTGGCCGATGACGCTCCCCAATATAGCAAGGCCATATGAGCAGGAAATCGAACCTATCGCCACGAAGGATACTATGCAAAGATTCTTTTTATTGAATTTATAGGGACCCATAGCTGCAGAATCACAGTATCGAGATAGTTGATGAGGTAGTTTGATATGTTACTATGGCAGCTAGCCTTGAGAGAGAAGTCTGCATATCTTCTACGTTGGCTGTGTTGGAAACTGTTCATAGAGCTTGGCTAGACTGGTCCATTACAAGAGCAATATGTTTGAATACACAAGTGTGACAAGATTGCAAAAGTCTCATATCGCGCATAAATATGATCGTATCTCTGAGAAACTTAGAAGATTGCTAATTCGTTAGGCGGGCTTCCCACTGCATCATGGATATACATGGGTACGATTGTCAAGAGAAACTCATACCGGCCGACCGTTTTACAGTGCTCGCCGAAGCCCTTTAGATCCCACAACTCAACAATATTCATGCAGAAAAGTGATAGAAGGTATTAGTGCAGCACTGCATCAAGCTTTAGTAGAACACCAAAAAAACCTGAACGACTGGTTTAACACTTACCCAATGGTCCCCCTATATCAACTTCAATTTCATTATCCTCGATAGGGGATGGTGGAAGAGCTTCAAAGCTAAGAGTGTCGCATGCAACTGTTGCAAAATGATGGTTCCATAGCCATTTTGCGGTACAACCCCTAACACCAACCGCCTTCTCTATGCTGAGCATACGCTCTTGCTCCTGTAGACTTGCGTCCCCCATATCCTTAGTGTAGCCGGTTTTGACGAGCATAATGCCACGTGCTGGAAGTTAGTCCTTTGAAATGCTCCAATCGCTTTCAACTCTTGAATAGAAATCCCATGTGCATCAAAACAGTTATACTTTAAGCCTTTAGCTTGTGCATACGCACGAAAATCTAGTAAGACACCTCGTCCGACAAGACCGCCACGATCGTGCCAGTGTTCGAGCGTCAGATTAGTCTTGTTGATATCAACGTTGCCAAATGCTTGAATTAGCTATACCTGCGAGGGTTGTGCGCCGTTATAATTTAATACGGTCGACTGATGATTGAATGTACCAGGCTGTCCCATCGCGAGAAGCACTGCGTGATTTCGTCATCCAAAACCTATTGATCGACAAGATGTTCCTTTCCGGAAAGAACGACGTGCTCGAGGCCTTTACGACCAAAGCCTGGCTTTAGAAGGGCACCTAGAGGCCAGTTAAGGGAGATTGAGACAGTATCACGGGCCTCTTTAAACGCTTCCCTGACGACTTTAGATGTGAGTAAGTTAATACAGCCGAGATGATCGTTCTTGCCATCTTTACCAAAGACTTCCCAGGCGCAACCTTGGGACATGCCCCTCACTTTGGGTAAAGAGTCGAAACCAGGAAGATTGAAATAATCATTCATCTTATAGCTTTGATTGAAAGGGCTAGATCGAGGGCAAAATTGGAACATGAGTTGTGAGCAAAACACAGATTTCGTTATGAGATGTCATTTCCTTGATATTGACTTAGTCCTCGAGGCGAACGGTAGTACAGTTCTCGTATATAGCAAGAGGGTCCAATTTAGCCCGCTAAAGTCTCCTTATTCTAGTCACCTTGCTTGTCGTGAACCTGGCCTGGTGTCAGTCTAGTGCCGAAGACTATGAGCCCATTGGCCACGAAGTATTACCAAAATGTTTAGGGATCACCGACTGGCTGTTTATTCTGGCTGAATAAATTTTTCCTTCCGAGGAAGGCACATAAGCACTGCCAAGCAAATATGCAAGATCACAAGTGTGCCGAGGCCTGGCAGCCATTTTGTTGGGCAACAGTAGAACTTATCAGTCTGAGAATTGCTCGCTTCTAAAACAAGAAGCAGTACCTCGGCAGCTAATGCACACCTAAACTGGCTTTTCAACCTGATTGGCCTTTTTACCACGGTTCACTGGAACAAAACCCTGCTTATCGAGTAAGCGGGTATCGCTACTCACCGCGGTCCTCCAAGTCGGAAGTAAAGACTCTCCAAGAAGCATGTCCTCCTGGTCTCCTCCATAGTGGAGTCCAGCTACCATATCTCGATCGGCAGGACAATTTAGTAGGGCAGCTTGATCTCGAATAGCAACTTAAATTTACGACTTTGTTCACTGCTTTCCTTCCTATATGACCAGTTGATAACACGCCACATGTAGTTACTATAGTGGCTACATACTGGGACTTGGGCGAGCCAAAAATATTGCCCATTGCTCAAATCAAACAAGTTTGTAACCCTGAGCGCGAAAGAATAACATACACCTATGCTCAAATGCTAAAATTCATCTAGGCTATATATATTGGTGTGCTCGGAATCTGCTAGATTGCGCATTGTGGTTCTCAGAGCTACTGGTAGATCTAATGCTGATGCCCACATAAGCCATGGATTTCGACGACGGCTTTTTGTCCGAGCTAGAGTTTTTGTTACTACATGGTAGCGATTCATCAATTGAGTCTTGGGGGAAAGATATAACATTATCGATTAATGGGGAAAACACGCAGAACATGAGTGTATCAAATGCTTACGGCCCTATTAAGATAGATTTAGATGCAGACATTGGTCACTTGCATACGGCAAAGAGAGCTTTGCAGGAACGGGAACTAGCCGGGTTTCCTGCTGGTTATGATGGTAACGGCGACTTGAACAATTGTAGTGAGGACGGTATATTGGACAGAGGCGTAACGCTTCAATCCTTGGGTTCTCTTCGTCCAGGTATGTTTATAGAGTATATAAAAAGCTTGAATACTCTCTTTGAGATCTATGCACCTCTATCATTTCCGTGGTATACCAGGCTGACCTATATAATGAGGATCACAAATGGACGACGCTATACGGTTATTAGAATCACTCAACGATTCAAGCCATATTTCAGAGGTGATGCGACGTCAAGGCCAGAGTACTGCCATTTACCACTCAGAAAATCTCACTTCAACTGAGTACCTCTATCAGAGCCCTAAATTCTATCCCTATTCTATCCAAGCTCTGTTGACTCCGCTTCGACAGGTGCAAGATGATTTGATCTATGCATATTTTAACAATATCCACCCCATGTTTCCTGCAGTAGACGAGTATGAATTCACGATGCTTCACCAACAATTTTATGGGCGGGAAAATTTCATGAAGCCTGGAGAATTTCTCATCTACTACACTATATTATGTGTTGGGTTTTCGGTACGTACAGCATCCTCCAGATCGTTCGACAGATTTTTATACCTGGTTGTAGTATCTCAACGAGTCCCAGCTACAAAAGACACCATATGGGTCATTGCACGAAGGTCAAGAAATCCAGTTTGGAAAGGCGAAGGTATGTATACACACGAAGATAAAACTTCTGTAGCCCATCTAAATTCCAATACCAGGCATTGTATTGGGCCCAGCATATCACCGACCCTGCTGTATTAACGCAGGTATCGCTTCTTCTCAGCCTTTGGAGTCCTCCGAATCCTGGACCTCAGGACAATATGTACTGGCTAAACAGAGCATTCAAACATGCTATTAATATAAGAATATGGAAACCGCAAAGCCCAGTGGATGGTAATACTCCCCGACTTCGAGTTTTATGGTTGTGCTGTGTTGTCCGCAGTCGGGTTCTTGCTGTTGGTATGAGACGACCTTATCGATTTCATAGGATAGAACTCCCAGATTTTGTCATCACGGAAGAAGATTTCGGACTTGAAGCAAAGCTCCCAAGCTATACAGATCTTAAATCGAAACGAGTGGCAATGCTTGCCTTTCTCTGGCTCGGTAAGCTAAGTGATATTATGGCAGAGCTTTTGATCATTCAGCAAAGAGATAACTTTGTTCGAGATTGGGAAGGGGAAAGTGAACCGAACGCGGCAGGATTCCAAGAAGTCATCAAGCTCCACAAGAAACTCAGACTTTGGAGCGAGGACTTTAAGGCTAAAGTAGCTGAGATAATAAAAGATAGCGGGACGATTTACGTCCCTATCTCCATTTTGGAAATTCTAAATTAGTCAGTTAAGCGAGATATTTATGTTTAATGGTACTCAAGCTAATAAATCTTATATTAGTTCACTTGTAGCGATACTCTACCAGCCTTATTTACACCTGTCTCGGTTTGCTCGAAAATCATTTGCGAGATACAATGTTGATCCTTTAGTTCAACTCAAAGCAGGTTGTCAAGGAGTAGCAAGGTCCATCGCAGAACTTGGAGCAACCAATAAAAGTGACAGTCTTCCATCATGGCTGTATGTTTGACTGGCTAAGGGGCACATGCTTATATATATACAATAGTTCAAAGCTGACGCATTATTAGATCGACATGGATAACACTACCTACCGCTGTGTTTCATGTTTGTTATCATATGCATCCTAATTCACCACCCGATGAAGTTTTGATGCCCTTACTCTTCGTGCTGTCGCAACGATCTAAAGGTGCCTATGCCTTATTAATGCTAATAGCATCAGAAACTAGGGAAGCTCTAAGTAGGATGGTGCAAAGAAAGCCACCAACTAAAGTGGAGGTAAGAAGGGCAGAAGTCGATACTTTAGCTTCTGTTACGAAAGCTATCGATCTGAAACTAGAAAAAAATGCAATATTTGATGAGGAAAAGATATTGTTGGAATATCGTTATATCACCTACACGTGACTTCAACATCATTACACGGCGCATATGTAGAGGTATATCACAATACCACCTACATACGCATATATTTGGAATATCGATATACCATATACATATGCATGTGTGTGCAAGGAGGCAGTTACATGTATAGTATTACATATCGTAAGGAGGTCGAATCAATACCCTCTGAGGGTATTTATACGACCTTCACAACACTCATTTAGAAGAATAATCTATGCTTTACCTTACCATTTTGACCTGTCTATCACAGCTATTGAAATAAGAGGTATATAGATCAACCAACAGATATGAAATTTTGATTTATTATATATTTCAAGAAGTTTGCTAAACTTGCCAGCTGTTTCTAGCGACGAATATGACATTGATTAGAACAATGTTATATGTGCTATTTTTAGGGTCAGTGAATTCCAATGTCGCAGGCGGTTTTGAAGGGTGGTTATTTTCCTTGGGCCCAACGGTAACCCATTAAGCTAATAACGAGAGCATATCTCGCATGTGTGATAGTCTCAACGAGCGGTCAAGGCTGCATAAGACAACAACCAAAACTGCCGAATTCAGCAGCCAAATTCGGCTTACTCAGACTTTTTATATCGAACTTACTCATCTTTTATAGTTTATAATAACAAATATTGCCCATACCGGAATGTGCTGCCTATTGATATCACTTACCCTTCTTCTCTGTGATGTTTTGAAGCACGGCCGGTTAAATCTCGCATCTCTTCCCTCGTAATCTATATTATAAACCTAGCTATAAAATGTAGTAATATCGTGATTTGTGGTTCTTATAAACCAGAAGTGAACCCGACCTTTCGAACGCTATAGAGCAGCTTATATTCCACGATGTTCATACATGGGGTTAAAACGATCAGTCATGTGACGTGAGATAATCCATCGAGATTTTTGCAACCGTGCTTACTATGTATATATTTCAGAAGCTATACATGATGTTGTTCATACAGCTTCTTCTATACTTATAGCCGTCACACATATAAACCTTACCCCAGACTTCTCAGATATTACGTTACATATGGACCCCCTAAGCATTACCGCTAGTGTAGCGGGCCTGCTCAGCCTCACAATCGAGCTGAGTGAGAAGGTTATCAAATTTGCAAAGGACGTAAAAGATGTCCCCAAGGCTATACAAGAGCTATCAGATCAACTTTTAGGACTACAGAATGTGCTGAATAGGCTCTACGAGCTGGTTGAGAATAACCAACAACAGCTTGACCCTTCTTCGGTGCTTGGAGCTGCTATCAATAAGTGTACTCTTGAACTGAGCACTATTGTCAGTGGCCTGCCAGATATCTCCTCTTTATCAAGTTGGGATAGGACCTGGGTTCGCATTAAATGGCCATTCCGGAAGAAGGAGATCGAGGAAACTACCGTTCTACTTGGCCACTATGAACAGACATTCATCCTTGCTTTGACTACAAGTGGACTGTAAGTGTAACCTTTATAGTTACGGCTAAATTGTTCTATTATAGTAACACCAATAGAACTTTGCTTTTACAAAACTCTGATCAGGTCTCTCAAATCTTGCAACTTGACTTACAGGCACTGGAACAGCTGGATGACTTAGCCCTACGCTTCGAAACATTCTCAGAAGTGACGCGCCAAGATACTGTTGCAACCAGAGCCAGGGTTGAAATAGTGCTAAGGCTTGTGCAAGGACTACCGAATATTGCTCAAGATACTACAGTAATTCGTAATATTGTGGAAGGTGTGTGTCTATTATTTGAATCACTCAATAAGTACAATAATTGACGATGGTGTTAGACTCGAACGCAAGACAAGAACTAAATTGGCTGAGTGACTATGCTTTCCAGGGCATACAAGCCGATCGGCTGGGACGACGGTTGGCCAGCACTGGAGAGTGGCTTATACAATCGGAGATATTTGGGCGCTGGCTCAATAGGTCTCAATCTCGTAACATCTTATGGTGTCAAGGCGTTCCTGGAGCAGGAAAAACTTTGATCATGTAAGTATATTCGAGCTTCTACCATCGCATGCCAATGCTGATCGAACATTACTTAGGGCCCTTGTGATTGACTTCTTATCTAAGTACGAAGAACCTCGAACTTCGCTTGATCTTGCATTTTTCTATTGCGACTATGAAAAAAGGGAGCAATATACCGCCGAGTACATTTTGAGGGCTCTTCTACAACAGCGCCTGTTGCGCCGGCTCGTAAAGAAACAGCCTTTTAGCCAAAAGCTGGCAAGATGGCGAGGAAATTCCGAGCACCTCAACATACTAGAGCTAGAGAAGGAACTCGTGGAGAGTTGCCAAGACTCCTTGTCTTACATAGTAGTAGATGTGCTTGACGAGCTTGATGAGCTTCAGCGGAAGACACATCTACTTCCTGTATTCGCAAGGCTAGCAACACGTGGCGTAAACATCTTGGTTACCAGCCGTTTTAATACAACTGGAGTAAAGCAGTATTTAGATGGCGCTATTGAGCTAGAAATTCAAGCTAGAAGCTCGGAAATTGTGCAACTTCTGGACCAGGCACTAATCCAGGACCAAGATTTTGCTGAAATGACAACGCCTGAGCTAAGGCAGAGTATTCGGGATAATGTTATCACTTCTGCCGATGGCATGTAAGTTTTATTTCCTAGTTTTTTCCTTTCGATAATATTGTCTAGGAAGTTCTCATGTATTATCAGCTGCTTCTTTGAGACCATGTATGCAAAGCGTCCTGTCTAGAAGATTCAGGCAGACTCTCCTGCGCTGGCATGTTTTGATTTTTTCTCTAGATATAGTTAGCTGATCCTAATCACAGATTTCTCTTAGCAGAGCGCCTTATAGCTTCTTTACAGGGGCAACCCACTGCTTGGCATATTGAAAATGCTCTTACAAGCATGCCAGAAGGTTTAGATCAATTGATAAAAGCAACGTTTAATAGGATTCAGAATCAGTTTCCTCCTGAGCGTGGTCAGCTAGCTTTGAAAGCCATGATATGGCTTACTTTTTCTCGGGAAACTCTGTCAACACGCAAGCTTGTTGAAGCTTTAGCAACCGAACCGGGGGATGAAGAACTCCTGCGAGGAAAAGAACCATCGATTAAAGTCTTACTAGCATGTTCTTACGGGCTTCTAATTTACGACTCCCAAGATAATCGAGTCAAGCTCATGCATCTGACGGTTGCTGAATATGTTAGAAAAGCATTCCCTCATGGTAACGAAGAAATTATCCAAACATGCTTGGATTATCTTTCTTTTAACCAGCCCACACTGGTAGGAATTACATCAGAATTCACGTATGACTGCCGTTTTGACGCAAATACGAGCGCGGATGATATTGATGCCGCACTTGTTGATCCTCATGACCGCCTTTATCTTTATGCTGCGCGAAATTGGCCATATCATGCGCAACAACACTCGATTTCTCCCAAATCAATCTCACGAATCATAAAGTGGTTGGTGGGACCACACTACGAGGCAACTTATTTTGCATATAGCGACTATTTCTATCTCGATTGGAACTCTTTGAGGATTGTACGAACGCCTCTGAATACTGCTATAGCCTTTGGCCTCGCGCAAATTGTCGAAGCAATACTTTCACAAAGGGAAGAAACCAAGAATCACCTAACTGCTGATGAGCTAGACGGAGCAATGATGCTAGCGCTACGGCAAAACAACCATCATACTTTAGCCATAATCAAGCGAGCAGAGTTAAAATCTGCAAAATATGATTTATTGCAACGCAAAGAGGGTGATAAGCCACCTCTTCACCGTGCAGTGCTGCGACGCAGACCAAGCTTGGCGAAATCGCTGCTCCAAGCAGGCGCACTTGTTTCTGATGTGGATGGAGATGGAAGGACAGTTCTCCACGAACTTGCTGCCTGCTGCGATGGGAGTGGTTATGTGACTACGGACAAGACTTTACACTTGATGTTCAACACCCTGGTTAGCAATTCCCAGGTAAATTGCCACGCTCGTGACAATGACGGTGAAACACCATTGCATCAGGTACAGACCGCAGCTCTCGCGAGTTTACTTTTAGAGCATCATGCAGACATTCATGCAAGAAATAAACGTGGGGAAACATGTCTACACACTTACCTTCTTCGGCGAAAATCTTGCACCTTTGGTATTGATGACGAAGTTGCTGAAATCCTCGTCAGAAGTGGTGCAGATGTGAATGCACAGGACCACGCGGGGAAGACTCTATTGCATTTGAACACATTTTGTGCGCATGTTGCTATCAGACAACTCCTGAAATACGGTGCCTCAACAGATATCGTTGCAGTTAATGGACAGACAGCACTACACTATGCATTTGAGCGCATGGACCCAAATTCCGCTGAAATCCTCATCGAGGCTGGCATGGATATAAACGCCAAGAACAACAATTTGCAGACTACACTCCATCGCCTCGCTATATCATGGCCAGTTCTCGAGGTAGATCTTTGTTATAGACACTCCCTCACAGATCTGTTCATAAAAAAGGGTACAACTATAGACGCCATTGATAACCAAGGAAGAGCACCACTTCATTACGCCTCTACACCCGGTACTAATACTGTTCTCCGTGACATTCTTATTAAAGCGGGAGCAAACCAAAATATCAAAGATTATCTTGGCCAGATACCCGGGGAGAGAGCATTGCAGTAAAACTCAGGCAGCACCAATACAAGTGGTAATACCCATGTGAAGAAAATGAGAGTGCTACTTCAAAAGGCCTATTTGCATACGGCATCAGTCTGGTGACACGGTGAAATCCGAGCTCTCTTTAAATAAAGCCTCAGAAGGCAAAATCAGCTTTGAAATAGAGCTTGGTTGTATTGCCGTGTACGGGTGGGCTGTGGTAGATAATAATTCTCCGACTCGGTAGCCATCAAAATGGATTTGCCCTAAATGAAGAAACAAAAGCTGCTTCTTAACAACGGCTTAATTGGTTAAATTGGTGTGAAAATAGTCCCCTTTGACACCTGTACATCAATATCTCCCATGAAAAGGCCTAGCGAAGTTCAATTTGTCTCTTGACAGCAATGTTCTTGCATCCCCAATATTTTTAAAAGGATCTACACATACCGCTCTGAAGGAATGACAAGTCATATTATTCATCTTTTCATTATTTCAAGTTCAAATTCTTTCTAAATAGCCCTACTTTCAGCCAAAAATATCCGTCCAATAAGGATTTATAGTTCCTTTCGGATCGTATCTGAAGGCATACCACAGAACACAGACTGTTAAATTAGTGAAGAAAAAACAAAACGAATACCAGGCATTCTCATCAATAGACTTCTCTACCTCTTCCACAGGTAGGCTAGTGGCCTTCTCTTCTTGGGGTTCTTCTCCCCGTTGTTCTGCTCCGTCTGCTGGTGGGCCAGCAGCCTCGCCTTCTGGCATATCTTCTCTCTGTGCTTCTAGTTCTTCTATTGATGGGCTAGTAGCTTCATTCTGTATCACCTGAATAAGAAATGCCTTTCCAACAATGGGCCATCGCATAGAAAGCCAGCTCATCCCTTGATGGTATACCCATAAGAAAGCAACCCAGTAAAGCCAAATAAGAACCTTCATGGTAATCTTGTGAAGTTTCTTCTCTCCAGACCTCTCATCACTCGGAATCCAGCTCAACAAGAGAATCCCAAAATATAGACTCAGTAGCGTGCGACCGAGTATATACTGTAGGAATGCTTGAGGTGGACGCCTTAAAATCCTGAGCGTTACCAACGAGATGATTAAAACCACCAGAAGTATGGATATAGTGGATCTGAGGTATTCTAGCGAGTATTGCACTTTATTTGGTAATTTAATAGATTCCTGTGCTAGGATCCACAATTTTTCCACTGCCCAGCATACCACGCAGAGATGTGTAACCAGTCCGAGGATGAAGATCAAAATATCTAATATTCTGACTTTATTCATCAAACGGGTGATCTTTGAACGAAGTTCCTGCGTTTGAGTGTCGCTCCATCCGATAAGGCTGAGGCCCAAAATCGCTGGACGAGAGGATATTTGCTTTTGGGGACCAGCTCGTGCTAAGAATACAATCAACTCTATGAGGATGAATGATGTCGAAAACATCAACCCCCAAACCTTTGTCCATGGGGTTCCAGAAAATGAGGTGAGTTTAATAGCTGCGGGTAGAGTGCCTAGGATAAAGAATACCCAACGTGGCCATGTTTGATGTTGGTTATCAGGTTCGGCATGAGTTTCAATTTCCGTTGAATATTGTTCGGATCTTTCCAGAAGAACCAAATTAATTGCTTTTATAGGAGAGATATGAAGGTATAATGAAGTAGCAGCAATTTTAATAACCATAGACAACGCATCTGCTGCACACAAAATAGGCGAGCTGGCAAGATAAATCCGATATCGACTTGAAGTACCACAGATTCTGCCTCCAGGCTGGGCCATTGAGTTTATCGCCAGCGAAAGGAGCGCCCAGAAAGAAACATGCCATGTGACCGGAGACGGCGTTGAGGGATCGAATGACTCTGTGGACTCCATTCTTTGACATTGTTAGCGCGATTGGATAAGGGAAGCGGCAAGGAAAACAAACTGGAAGAAGTCCCATTTAATGAGTCTGGATGATATTGCCACCGAAGAGGTTGTTGAATACAAAATCTAGATCGAGGCTGGGGAAGGGGAACTAGTTCAAGATGTGAAAAGAAAAAGGAGCGAGAAGAGGCAGGACAAGGCTGAGACGAAAATCAAGTATTGGGAGTGCAGGACCGAAAGAAGGTGGCGGCTGGGTGTGGCTGAGCATCATGTATCTAGCTAACAATGACGTACAATAATTAGCAGCTGACAGATGTATTAACTGGCCAAATAAAGTACTCCTATGTTTTCTAATGTTTGCTTTTGTTCAAATAGCATCGGTTATATCAATCTATTTCACACTTGTCAGTAGCCTTGGAGTGTTATCATTGCATTTGTCTTTTTTGACAGGTTAAAACGAACATTCGAGCAATTTGAGATAGAATAATATGAACTACATGTTGCAATTAAAGAATTATGGGACCAATAGAGATAAAATTAATTCTAGCATTGTCTATGTAGAAGTGAAAGTAAGTTCTGCCTGAGAGGTATATTACAAAAAGTGCTTGTCGCATGGTCACATGATCAATTACAGCAGGGTTTAAGCAATAAACCTGGTATTTTAGTCATATTTACAGGGGTCTAAAGCTCTGCTAGATTTCCTTAGAGGTACCTTTTAGAGCATGAGAGAGCATAAAAGCAGATAAATTAGATTTGGCTGAAGAAAGCACGAATTCGAACCTCGTACTAGGCGATATCTGTCACTGCGGACAACGCAGAAGGCAATAAATCAGGTTTTTGTAAGTAGTCTTTAAGAGTGGGCTAAATTCCTTTGTCCGGTTAGGAATAAAAGCGATACTCCCGGGACTGGTTTATGCCGCGCTGCTCCCACTCTTCTAAAAGCACTAAACTATCGTGTGAAGCTTTGCACCATATTGAACTTGATCTTGGCAATTGAAGCATACTCGTTATCTTCACGGCTGTCGGTCATCCGTTCCCGAAAGATACGAACAATGGCGTACCTTTCCGAGGCCGTGGTTGCTGCTATAAAATGATCGTGTTCCCAGTTAAAATAAATTGGCCGCTACCCTCTCCTCGGAATGCATTACATCTGTGAGAATCTCCATGATGTATCTTGTCCAAGAGGTCTTGCTTGCTGTATTGTTTGTGAGAGTAGCATGGTCATCTCCGGTAGCCGTTATTCGGGAGGGCATTGAAGGCTCTTTGCTATACAAACTCGAGAATGTCACCTCCCCATTCTATACACCTCCCCCAGGCGGATTGGCATCAGTAGGGACATACCAAGTACCTCATACAGAGTCGGATCTCCTTATACCATTCACGATTTTGGTCACATATGAGTCAGTCATCACTTCAGATGTCCTTCTTGAAACATTGAACTTGTATGTGGATGATGATGTTTATTCAAAAGGATTTTATGATGGTCAGCTGATAATTCGAACCTGAATACAATGAGTATGCTAATAGGGAATTAAGGTCTACAGATTATCACTACGCAACCATCTGCAAGTCTAGACACATCAGCTTTGGCATACCTGTCAAATACCACGTTCTCCTATCTTCTGGTTGATTCTTCTATATCTGGAAATATTTCCGGTTCCACTTCTTTTATCAAATCCGGGATCACCCCTCCAGGACCATATCTTGGCAAAGTTTCCAAAGGCTCACTATCTCTCTACAAGACGTTTGCAACGTTCTACGATGAATATGATGCTTTTATGAGCGGTTTCACACCAAATGATGACGGGTCATATTCTTCTGTTGACTTATGGGAGCCTGCCCATTATGATATCTTGATCCCGTACCCAAGTAGGCTTTACTACTCGCTTCTCAATCCGGCAGAGTACCCATTGGCAGGTCTTCGTTTTGCCATTAAAGACATTATCGATATTAAAGGGATCGTTCAGCATGGCGGCTCGCAAGCATACGCTCGAGTATACCCTACGCCTAAGAATGAGACTGCGCCATCTATGCTTGATCTCATTGCGCTAGGTGCTGTGCCCGTGGGAAATACCAAGCCTGCCACCTTTGCATGGGGCGCTTGGCCAGATCAGAACGTTGATATACCGTATCCTTGGAACCCAAGAGCTGATCGGTATTTGGGATTGTCTGCCAGTAGTCATGGAAGCGCGGCCGCCATTGCAGCTTACCCAGAGCTCGATTTTGTTATTGGCACGGATACCGGTGGCAGTGTCCGCAATCCTGCTGACCGAGCTGGCGTTTATGGCTTAAGACCAACGTGGGGCGTTGTCAATGTGACAGGAGTGATGACAAGTGCTATCACTCTCGACGCTGTTGGCTTCCTCACGAGAAGTCCTTTGCTTGGCAATAAATTGGCAAAAGTTTGGTTCGGCAAGAATAACCACGCTTTGACTTATGGTAATTTCTCGCATCCGATGAAGATCATTTATCCAGTTGAATGGTTTCCGGTTAACTCCAGTGACGCTCAAACACTGATCGATAACTGGCTAACCAATCTTACCACGGCACTGGGAATGACAATTGAGTATCAAAATACGACGGATATCTTCCAAAATATCATTGGCTATGATGGTACCTTGGGCGACTGGACGCAGAATGTCAGCTCTGTTAACATTAGGGACAATTGGCTAGCCATGGGAGAGAAATTTGTCTCCGACTATGGTGCAGCAAATGCGGGACAGTATCCTCCTTTGGATACTAGTGTAAGAACTCCATGGGCAGAATCACCAACATACACAGAGGAGTACTATAACGAAAATGTGGCAAGGAGCTGGGAATTTACTGATTTTATGAACGATCATGTCATTGTTGGGAATAATGAGACTTGTAGCGACGGCTTATGGATATATCAGATCGCGGATACTGGCGGTGGAGTACCTGAGTACCGGGACCGAACCCTTGATGTGAGTACTGGTTCAGTTCGTTAGCGGAGGTGTAGATTACTAAGTGATACAGTACTTCCCTGATTTTGCAGGAGCTATGCGAGGGGCTTCAATTGCACCCTTCGCTCATACAGTCGATATTACTGTTCCAATCGGTCAAATTCCGTATATGAGCGCAATATCACATGTTGAGGAACAACTGGCTATAACCTTGAGCTTTGTCGCGCACAGAGGTTGTGATCTGGCACTTATGGAGTTCATCGAAGCTTGTGCAAATGCAGGCTACTGTAAAGAGGTAAAGACTGGACGAACGGCTTTTTAGATACACATGTACATGAAGTAATGTTCTTCCTGCAGCCTTTAAAATTGCCTTTGTCTCTTTGATCATCTCATCCTCGTAGATTGCGCCTTACTCTGTAAAATGTATATGTTCAGAATGTTATTACATTAGCTAGTAGGCGGCCAATTTGAGAGAGATTGTATGAGTGAGAACTTCTTCCATTATTTGTCACAAATTCTGCGTCTATTTTAGAAAGGCTAGCGCCAAAGCATATCTCTAGCTCGAGGAGCCTCATCTGTGGGCATTGTGCTAGTTATTATATTTCAACACTATTATGAAAAAAGATTAAAGCCACTTTCTTAGAATCTCATGACGGGGAAATCTTCAGACAATAAAATATCTTTACATATAAGTAAGAAAAGAAGCCAAGAGTTCAACTTGAATTTTTATTTTACTAAGCTACAAAAACACTTTAACCTGGTTCTTAATCATAACACCGCACTAAACATCACCCAAATAATCCTTGAGGAGGCCTTCTGGGATCTCATCGGATTTATATTTAGGATGTCTTTCAAACAATTCCCACGAACTTTGTTTTAGGAAAGTAATCTGCTCCTTAATCCAGGAGTCAATATCTTCTCGTTCAGGAAACTTGCCATCCTCGCGCGCCTGCTGAGTACGTTGGATAGCAAGATCGATTCTGCCTCGGAGCCGGTTAAGCTTATATTCTAGATAAATATTCCATAGGGCGGGCATATTGTCATTGAATACGTCCACGGATTTTAACGACATGCGACTATCATCCGCATCTGGGTCAGCGAAGCAGTAGCTGGTAACCATGCTTACGCGCTCAGGGCAATTAGTTGCACGCATAGCCGCGTGCTCCGTGTGTCCACCTTGCATCAAAACGGCACCGCCAATAGCTGCTCCACGGGATTTAACAATATCGCCGTTACCAGTTTTGATGGCGGTTTCACCACCTTCCATAGTAGAGGTATCAGAAAGCATTAGCACGCAGACGACGGGGACTTGGTCTTTGTGCCACGAATCGATTGGAACGTTGTCAAATTCGGATTTAGCGATGGTAGCGGCGCTCTGGGAGAGGGGAAGGGGTTTTGCAGGGATCTCGGTGTATTTGTATACACCAGCAAGGCCCTCTGCTCCTAATTGTACGTTGACATAGCCGACGTCGCTTTCGCGAGGGAGAGGGATTAGAGCGGCGCCAAAGGCTTCATCAATTGCCTTCTGTGTAGCTGGGTGATACCATGCTTGCTTAATAAAGGTGCCTACCTTCGTAGTATATCAGTATTATACATAGCAACGCCGTGGAGAGACATACTTCATTGTTATTGCTGTGGCCTCCGATATAACATGGAGCTCGTTGCCAGGATCTCATAAATTTGTCGAGGAACTCCTTTTGGAATAGCTCACGACGAATCATGCGGACACCTTCTTCAGAGAAGAGCTGGAAAGGTTCGGTGAAGCAAACATCTGGAGCATTTGATGGTTTTGGAAGTCCTAGCTCGGTAAACGAGTGACGGGCCTTCGGTGGCTGGAAGTTAAGGTGAATTTCGGGATCGAACTGCGGCATCTTGAAGGAAATGGCGTCTGGCTCTGGGATCATAGTCTCGGTGACAGTCACCTCAACTGAGGCATCCTTGGCCATTGGAATAACCTGAGCAGTAGCCATGGTGATGAAACAAGTCTTCTGCGGAGGACTTGTCTGAAAGAAACACAAAGTAAGTTGTCCTACTCCTTTGGCCACTGGATGAAACTTGAACTCGAAATTGAAGAATTATCTATGACTATGCAAGAGCGACTTATTATACATCTCGCTGGTGATGTATTCACGAGAGACATGAAGTTTGGGCGACTGCAACGGGATAAAGAAACCAAAGTGGGAATATTTGAGCTCCTAGTACTTGTTATTGGTGATAAGGGTAGAGAGGGTGGGGTGTTGCAGGGGATGATCGCCCCCATCGCACAAAATTACAGAATGCGGTCTAGTCTAAAGCCTAATGTGTGATACGAGCCAGGACCCATTTTGCGTTATCTCCATGGATCATTTAATGAACGGAGTATCATATTCGTCATAAACCGCCATAGCAGCACAAAGGCTATTGCACGATTGGGCAAAGTGAACTGTACATTTAGGTAGCATGTCCTAGATTCATTTAGACCTCATTGTGGCTTTGTCCTAGAATAGTTCAATATTCCCTTCCACATAGAGAGCCATTGTTTTGAGAGATTTACGCCTTGTCACAACCAGTCTTAGACTGCCTCGTGATATATGGCGTCGAAAGCCTCAAGCTTCTATTGAGGGCCTATCATATCATACCAGTAGTGTGCTTCAGTTAACTAAATAAGTAAACGTCATTAAAGCAAAATCTTGCACTGGGTCTATTTTTTGGGTGTACTCGCATAAGCTCTATCAACAGACAAGCAACTGCAGATTCGATGATGAGTCCGACAGTCACGATCCCTAAAGCAGCTCAACTATCCTGCTTATTGATTTCATGAAGGACCTAGCTTATTGGCTTGTACTAGCTAGTAGATAGTTCAAATTTACTCCAAAATTGTATGACTGCATCGGATAAGCTTGTGATACTCGACATTGTAATCTGTACGTGCCTTAGTATAACATGTTGGGTTCATGATAGGAAGCGAGTTTAGCTATCTATAATGACTAAAATGACAAAGGCGCAAGCCTGTCCTATTATAATAGATAATTACATACATCGACCTAAGCACCTCTGTTTAAGGTTGCTTTTCTTGATCGTATTATCACCTTCAGTTCATGCCAGAGACTAAGATCCTCATCAACAAGAGTTGCCTCATAGGCGTCGATCAGAGGCGCCTCCCAGATAAGGTCGACCTCATTCGCGGGGATGAACTTGGTCCGTTTGATGAACTTCCAGCCAAGGAACAAGATGATACATACAAAGAGCATCAAGTAATAGATGAAAAAGTTACCGACATCCCAGTTACCAGGTAGGAAGGTTGTGTATCCATAAGTTCCCACTACGAAGGTCATTCCTACCAGGCCGAACCAGGCCGTATAGGGTTGCCACCAACCCTTATAAGGAAGTTTATTGCGGTCGAATCCTTGCGCCTTCATAGCACGATAAAAATATATGTATACGATGCACATGCCTATGTAACTAGATAGTATGTCAGAACCTTGTTATCAATATTAAGTGGCCAAGAAGTATCTTACTCAATGACTTGTGAAGCAGTTGTGAGATTTGCAAGCCTGGTAGTTTAACGTTATATTTAGTTATCGAATTTCGACATTGGTGGATGTTTGCTTACCATTGGACAACCTGCGAGGCGTTGTTACCCAAAGTTAGGAGTGACAAGAAAGGAAATACCATAGTTATAGCGAAGCAATAGATTGGAACACCAGCCTTGGTGCACTTTTGGAGGATCTTTGGTGCATGGCCTTCCAGAGAGAGCGAGTAGAGTGTTCGAGAGGCGCAGTAGACGTAAGAGTTGCCAGCAGAGAATATACTAGTGACCAGCAGGGCATTTGTAATGTGTGGAAGAACACCAATACCCATATTCTGCATGGCAATGACATACGGAGAAGCAGCACCAGTGCCCGAGCCACCAGAAGTTCCAGAGTTGATTGCAACAAGAGTTGGGTCATTATATGGCAAGACAATGCCAACAGCAAGCGCACCGCCAATGAAAAAGACACCAAATCGCCAGTAAATAGTCTTATAGGCCTTTTTGAGATTTTTTCGAGGATTCTTTGCTTCTGCGGCTAACATGGCGACATATTCAGGGCCGACCATAGTGAAAGCAGCCCGCCACAGACCAGCTAGGTAACCTTCGAATCTACCAAGGGATCCCGTGGTGATATACTCGGCAAAGGCACCGGGATTTTTCCAATAACGAAAACCATATGCGTCGTGTTGTGGATTCCCGCCAACCATAGTAACGAAGGTGAAGGAGAACACGAGAATAATCAAAATGACCTCTGCAAAGAATGAGTTAGAAACGGTCTTGGTTGGCAGATTTCTAGATTAGGTATCACTAACTGCCAATAGAAAGCCAGAATTCACTTTCACCATACTTTTGGACAGCAAAAACGTTGATAAGTCTGTCTATCGTTAGCTGAAATATGCAGTTTCGGGTGGTAAGAGACATGCCCGTAGAGAAAGATGCATCCGAGACAAATGGCAATAGCAGGGATGTTATCGCTCCAAAAGGAGAGCACCAGTGTTAAAGCACTGATCTCAAAAGGAATGATAGTTGCCTCGTAAATAAAGAAATTCCATCCAAGGGCGAAACCAGCTGCATCATCGATCCAATGACTGGCCATTCGCATCCACGCACCACTGATCGGCATGTATGTCGACATCTCAGCCATACAGTTGTTCGCAGCAGCAAGGAAGAGACTATAAGTGAAGAAAGCAAGTACCAAACTACCAGGGCCAGCGTGCATCAGACCACTGCCAATGGTGACGAATAACGCGGTACCAACAGAACCGCCGATGACCATCAACTGCATCTGACGCCAACTGAGCTTTCGCGACAGCTGGCTGACAATCTGCACTGTGCCAACGCCATCGTCACTGATCTCATCAGTGCTAGTCTGATTAATGTCATACGGCCCTTTATCGTCGGTAATAGGAGCCTTGGGTTCCATAGCTTTCGAGAAATTGCGATTTGAAATCTTGGGCGTAGAAAAACAAAGGAATTGCTTGGATAAATCAAATGGCGGAGGGAGCGGGAAGGCTCTTGTAGATAAGTATATGAATATACATGGAGGACTCAGGCATCGATAAGCTAGATTGACGTAATAAATAAGTCTTGGACCCCAGATAAACCACAGAGTCTGAGATTCCGTACTGTCGTAGTCGGAGAAGATGGGGCAAATTTCAAAAGCGGGTTCTGGGGTAGTTTGTCTACGAGATAGAAGGCATGTCCAAACTAGGTTTGATCCCGCAAACTATGTGGCTGTAAAGAGGTGGCAAGCCCTGAATTAACTCCCCTGTCGATGCCGTATCCCTCCTATCGACCCAGCCCCGGAAAGTCAAACCATGGATGGAGTCTGGGCGGGGGTTAGGAGAGTGCATACAAGCGATGTATAAGAAAGTATTCTTGCTATCATAAATCTCAATTGATACCCACCAGGCATGCTGCTGTTGGTAATGAACTCCTTTGACTCCATCTAAATACTCCATCCAGTCTTATTTGAACAATAGGTGACCTGCGAATTCACGACAATGATATTCCACCTTGACTGGCCGTGAAATTAAAGGTTAGATAAGTGGAGCCCTGAGCTAAGTTTGGCGCACTCTATTTCCTAAAATGGATGGGGCGGATTTGACTGCAGCATGGAAATTGACCTGAGATAACTTCAACTATAACAACTTGATACATCGAGACTGATAGCGCAATTAATCTCCTGAACAAGCAAGATTGATATTTCCCTTGGCTCCAGTGTGGAATTTACATTTTTGGAAATTCTGTGGAATTTTTCGAACCATGTCACACCACAAAAGTCGCAGCAAACCATTGATATGCAGCTCACCCGCAACTAATATCCATGATCTTCAGCCCTCTGCAAAAGAACTTGACTTTCTTATCAGATCCGAATCATTAAATAATTCATCCGCAAAATGTATATTCCTTCCAGAATTGATGATGGTAGCAACGTACTACCACCCCCTCCGTTGCCGGCCGATTACAAGCCTTCAGTTCGCATTGCTGAGCTATCAGCGAACGCTCCTAGCGAAGAAATCCTCACAGTGCTTGACCGGGATGGAGGGCTTATTTTAACAGATCTCATGAGTGTAGAAGACCTTGCAAAGATTGAAGAAGAAACAGCAAAATACACTTCTCCAGGAGGGAGAATTAACCACGAGGGTTTTGGAAACCTCATACCGAAGCAAACAACGCTCGTCAATGGTCTGGTGGGAAAATCTGATACCATGGCAAACCTATGCGAGAATCCTCTTATGAAAGAACTGCGACTGCGCATTCTCACCGATTACCGAATACGCACACTAGAAGAAATACAGGAAGAAACGATTGTCGAGCCTCTGCTTTCCGTTAGTATGAGTTTCCGGGTTGGCTATGGTGCACCAAGGCAACGGTATGTATGTCGCAGCACTTTGCTCTCCTCTATCTAATAAGGCATTGCTGATATTTAGCGATTTTCAGACTGCACCGTGACGATCAAGTTCATCTTATTGACCACTCTATCCCATTCAAGCTGGACAGGGTCAGCCAGTTTGCTGTTCTGCTTGCTGGATCCCAAACAACACGAGAGAATGGGGCAACAATGTTTGTTCCTGGAAGCCACCGGTGGGACGACAAGCGGATCCCCACGGCTGACGAGGTCACTTTTGCAGGTGCGTTGACTATTTTGGGGTGATGGATCGTGAATTCGTGTGTTAACGTCACCCCAGAGATGAAACCAGGATCGGGTCTTCTCTTCCTCGCAGGCGCGTATCATGGTGCTGGGCATAACAATACCCCAGGTTCGACACGCATCGTCCATGGCGTCTTTTTCTGTCGCGGAATCCTCCGTACAGAAGAAAACCAATTCCTAGCCGTTCC
Organism: Coleophoma eucalyptorum; assembly: GCA_026120035.1. Taxonomy (NCBI): domain Eukaryota; kingdom Fungi; phylum Ascomycota; class Leotiomycetes; order Helotiales; family Dermateaceae; genus Coleophoma; species Coleophoma eucalyptorum. Next base: position 438,337 of record JALRME010000031.1, read on the forward strand.
ACAGAGCAAGGCTTTAAGTATGAGCCCAGCGATGCAGGCTCTACTGGGATATAAGAAGCCGGATGGTTCTGCTCTTGGACTTTTTGAGGGGAATGATCCAATGGCAGATCTCAAGAGAGTATTTACAGCTGTTACTGCATAGCGCGATGGCACAAGCAAGTGGCGTATACGTTTCCACAGCTCGGATCATTTCAATGCAACTCGGTTATAATGGAAAAGAATCATTTCCTATTATAATTCTTGCTCGCCATCGTGTGCTCCATAGTCGCATGTGGATCTGATTTGCCCCATGGCAGGGAGATTGAATAAGCCCCAGATTGAAAAGCCACACGTGACCAATAATGAGGAAAGTGCAAGGTGTCACGAATACCTCATCCCAAATCCCTTCCTCCCTTATAGATTGCGCTGACCTGTAGGTAAGATATCTTGTGCTCAATAGAGTCTTACCCCTCAAGCCCGCGCTTCCGTACACTATGGTAATGGTTGTCACTTATGCCTAAGGCAGCACTTCTTAACTAGGCCGTTTCTAGTAATTAAGTGCGCGCTGTAATATAGATGGTTGATAGGCCATGCTTTCTTATCTCCCCGTGGAGTATGGAGAGTGTGGGTGTAGATAGTCGGAAAGGAATCCGATCACTTGTTCTCCACCCTCAATCTGAGCCTCCATCCCACTTGTTGTTCCTTGCCACTTCTCTATCGTATTACTTGGAGATTCCTTTCCGGTGTAAATCTGCAGAGCTCTAGTCGTACGAGGACATATCAATGCAGGCCCCTCAAGCCCCTACTAGCGGGCGAAAGAATTCCAAGTCACGTAGTGGCTGCAAGCGGTGCAAGCTCCGGCGTCTGAAATGCGATGAGACAAGACCAGCCTGTTTGCAATGCAAGAACAAGAATTTTGAATGTCCCGGCTACCCAGGGTTCACATTTCGGTGGTCTTCGAAGCATGAGAAGCTTCACAACACGAAGTGCACTGCGGAACCTTCGTCTGTTTCACTGCAGAGAAAGTCAAGTTCTCCTAGACTTCCAAGGGATGCGTCCTTAACGGACGACGAGCCGGAAACCCCAGCCGCCAGAAGACCGCCGTCAACTGATGTGGTTGTTGAGCCAGTCAGTAGAGATGAGGCCCATACAGAACATGTAGTGGATGATGCCTGTTCTGAATCAAGTTCAGGAGGGTACCGCAAGTCTATTGCGGGGCAGGACCAGGACCAAGGCGTTTCCCAGTCGTCCTTTTCTACGGAATGGACTTCTTCCACTTTGGGAAATCTCGATGCAATTCGACGAAAATTTGACGAGCCTTCCATACCACGATTTCTAGTCCATTTGCCAACCATGCTGATAGACCAGTACTTCGATTCCGTATGCGGAATATTTTCATTATTCGATAATTCCATGAATCCTTTTAGATCCGGCGTGGAAAGCTTGTGGTGCAGTTGGGCGCCGATGTATTATACAATGCAAAGTATGGCAGCTGCACATCTTGGAAACAACTTTCCACATATGAGATCGATTGCATCTCAATTACAATCTGAAGCATATATGTGTCTGCAGCAAACCGCACCCGACGGGCAGGCGCTATGTGTTAGTGATCGGACCCTCTTAACTGTGCTTATGCTTGGTTTAACAACTGCCTGGCACAGAAGTGAGGACCTTGGGCTTTCGCATCAGCGAGCAGCCAAGAAATTATTTTACGAGAAACTCTATCTACAGGGATCAGTGACAGATCCTCGAATACTGAGGCAGAATCAGTTTTACGAACAGTGTATTGTCTACTGGGAGATGCTTACCGCAATGATGGGAGACCAAGATATGGAATTCATTCAGTCGAAATATGGAAATATCGCGTCTGGCCATTCTTCCACTGATTCTGCGGCTGCTTCGAATGAGTTTCTACGATTTCCACATCCGTGGACGGGGAGTGCTCCTCAGATAGTCTCTATGTTTGCACGAACAGGGAGACTGATCAGGCAAGCGCGCAAAATTATGGCTCCTTTTGCATTCTACGACCTGTCTTTGGACGACCTTTTAAATTCCTATACACAGCAACCCTTTACAGAAGTCGAGGGAAAAGTTCTGGCCCTCGAGGAAGAACTTCTCCAATTCTCATCACCCCGTATAGATGACCTCGTCGATACTGGAGATACCCGGACCCCACTTGACCATATATTACTCATGAATGAGGCATATCGATGCGCTTCACTACTTTTAATATATCGAGTCTTTCCTGATATTCTTCGCCGACGGCTACCATTTTCATTGCCATCGCCTGAAGTTGAAGGATGGCACTCTTCCTACCTGCAAGATTTGTCTAATGCAACGCACTCTTCACCAAAAGATTTTGATGATCGAAAATGGCTGAGCTCTCTTGCCATACATGTGCTTAATCTGCTCCAAAAGATTCCAAGCTCGTCGGGTACGCGCTTTCTACAACCGCTTGTGATATTGGTTGCTGCTAGCGAGCTTCGCTTTCCAATTATAGACCCTCTCAATCCGCTAAACTATGGTTCGCCTGCTCGGGGCTTAGATATGGCACATATTGATATTGCCCAAGCCAGGCGCTTCTCAATGGACCGACTATACGAGCAGCAGGTGACACTGGCTGAGAAACCGTACAAGAAGATACGTATGATAATTAAAGAAACTTGGTACAGACTGGACGCTGGCCTAGATGTGTTTTGGATGGATGTGATGATGGAAAAGCAGTGGGAGACTGTGGCTGGCTGATGCAGTTTAATTTAAGCTCATTTCCCAGTCCACTAATAGAACTGAGTAGGCACTAGGGCTACAAATCTTCACTGTTCATTTAATTGCTTTTTGATTCTAATTGTTATTAGCGACATTCACAATTTTTTGGCAATATATAAAAGAGTACCTCTTCAAATAGGACGTCCCTTATGATGCGAATCTGTAAATGTACAACACCAGGCTAGGAAAGTACGCTCCCAATCGATGGTATGCGAGACACCCAAATTTGCGAGGATGGGAAGTCCAGCCATTACATCCCAGGTCGAGTCTCCCAGCGCAAGGTAGCCATCAGTCTCTCCCATCACCACCTCAAGAAGTGAGAGGGTTGCTGACCCGCAGTAGCGAAAAGTGATGCGCAGCGTGTCGGAGATGTATCGCAGAACTTCCAGCCGATCTTCCGTGGCGTCAGAGGGATGCAGACTAATCCCTATAGAAGCCTGAGACAAGTCGAGCGAAGGAAGTTCCAGAATGAGCTTGCCATTGAGCCTGGTTTCAATGCCCTCCCCACCGACCAACATCAGATTGCGGACCGGAGCAAGAATAACCCCAAATATCGGTCCGTGATTTTCGTAGAGGCCAATTGAGATCGCCCAATTCTGGCTGCCACGTACAAAGTTGAACGTCCCATCGATCGGAGCGATCACCCAGACTCGGCTTGATACACCTATGATGTCGCCGCCTTCTTCTCCAAATACTCCATCGTCAGGGAAAGCCTTGCGTAGGCTTGCGATTAAAAATTCCTCAACCTCTCTATCTGCCTTGGTTACGAGGTCTAAATGGCCTTTCTTCTCGACGGTTATGCTTGTGCGTGAATGAAAGTGAGAGAGAGCAATATTGCCGGCTTCACGAGCAATTTGCTCGACTACGGCTTCCATCGTGGGCACAGGTTAGCCTAAGCTATTTATGTAAGAAATTCGCACAAGGGAGTGAAATAAAGATAGATAGAACTCATACTATCGAAAGATGTTCCTTGATATTCAATTTATATCTGTAACGTATTCCACAATAATTGACTCGTGCGACATGACCACCATACCGTGAGGCAAATAAAGTCTGTAGCAATTTTAATGCTGCGAAGTACAAACATCAGGATTCAAAGAAATAAACATAGCAATTTACTATTCATAGTTTTCTCGGTTCAAGTGGAGTCAATCGGTTAAGTCGACGATGAGAGTTTCCTTCGCGTACCTTACAGCATTGACAGTGCGCTTTAACTAACTAACCCCTACCCTAACTATGCATCAAGAACATTTTAATGACTTTTATGTGAATATTTCAAGATAAATTGCCTCTTATTATGGCCATCTCGGTAATGCAGAAGCGCCTCCGAATCAGATCTGCTCGGTCCGAGACAACGAAGTGCAGACGTCTCGGCAAAACTAGAAGCGTCTCTACTTCAGACCCGCTCGATTCGAGATACACCAGATAATCAAGAGCAGAGACTTATGACTAATCGCTGCACCATAAATCCACATAAGGAAAAGAAATAAACGACCAATTGAGCCATTCCGTATGGAATCGTTTCTACCTTTATTCTGTTTGCCTGTCCCGGCACTTGGAGGTCTGGACACTTATGCAGGGTGGGGTTGAGTTGATCGGAATGGCATTTCTTCAACACGCCGTCGAGCATAAGTCTAAGTGGGCACGCAAGATCTACGCTTACAATGATGGCCCATCTCGGCAGAGGCGGAGCCTTTCCGTTGTACGTGGCAGCCAGTGAGGTTGCAAAAACCTTACACTTAGATGAATGTGCACATCTCATTTTGCCTTAAAGTGGATGGCGAAATAGAGAACGGATAATTCGTTTTGCTTGCAGAATTTGTAATTGTCGTATGATAGGTGAATAGATGCAGCAAGCCTTGTCGGCAAAAGTGTTGTAGGTACCGAGTACCTCACCCATCGCTGAAGTCGTCTCGTCTCCATAAGCGAGAAGACATGTTGTTTTGGGCCTCAGTCATTGATAAAGACTCTGCATTGCCTAACTCAAAAGGCTGGGTTAACAGTTGCTGCATCTAGCAGATACACAGAACTTGCCAGCAGCCGATATTGCGCCATAGTTGGGGTACAGTAGGCGCCCAGTCCTTGCAATACATTTAACGTAGTTACATTTCAGGCTTAACTACATAAATGGTAGCGGCACTCCGAAGGTCTGGTAGCAAAAGTATTTCATCGTTACCCTCCGCCCTTGCGCTCTCTGAGCTTCCCCATGAGCCTCGACAAACGACGCAAGGAAATTACTTCTATTGAGAGGTTGCTTGATTTGCCTCAAGCGGTCAGCTGCCCACGCCGTCTCATCCTTTTCAAAGCTCTCGATGGCGTACACAAATAGTGGTCGAACATATCCTGGATTGAGCACCGTGCCAGTACCGTCAGCTCTATCTATGGAAAGTGAGAGGTCCCACTCGCTTTCTATGATGTCCCGAGTCAACTCCAGAGCCTGCTTAGCCTCGGGCGATGGGGGCGGGGGGTCTCCCAGGATGCGCCCGATTATGATGATCTCAGCGTAATATGCTGCAATACAAACTCCAGTAAGAGCAATCAGAGGCTCGGATATCTGGCTAGAGAAGTGTTCACGGAGCTTCTCGGGTTGTAGTCGCAGCGGGTTCGGTCGATTCTTCCACAGATGAGATAGGTCCGCCTTCAAAGTGGCCATAAGGTCGGTCACTTCTGCCTGATGAGCAGGCGTGATTCGGGATCGACGGTAATGCGTTACATTTACGACTCGATTCGACATGGCTTGTAACTTTAAATAAAACGTGAAGACGGGTGCAGTGACAGTGTCGTATAATAAACGTGCTGGATGCATGTCGCCGTCGCAGTCTAGTTCCGCAAGGCTGGGGACGTCTTTGATGTGATGATATAGTAGGGTGAGGATCGATTCGGAGAGCAGGCCAAGACTTCCTGGTCGCCTAGTAGCTGTGCTTAGGAGCTGTAACCAAGCGCAAATCCGTAGTGAGACTGCCGACTGAGGGTGACGACTATCTAACAACCAAACCTCTAATCTGTTCATAAAAGTTCCATCTAACAAGCTTAAGCAAGTTCCGTCTTCATTTGGAAGAATGACGAAACAAAGGCAAAGGAGAAAAGCGCTGACTAGCAGGATGTCTAATTCCACAGTTTCTGATATAGATATGAAGCGGGTGACGGCGGTTTGGTATGCGGACAACGCGTGGGAAATTGGCAAATGGTCCACCTGAGCTCTATAGAGCCTGAACAGCCGCTAGGGACTCTGCTACTAAGGCATGCTGGAGCCCCAGGTCAGCGATATGGTTCTTGGCCCGGGTCCAATTTAGAGAATCGAAGGACGAAATCAGAGGACAGTCTACCACCTCGAGGAAGTAGTTAAAGGAAGACGCGGTGGGTGTGGGCGTCTCAGAAGCTGCTAACAAATCTACGGTTGTGTTGACACGAATAATCTGACAAGCTTGCTGAAGCCGATCGAAGGAGGAGGGATTTGCGGCAGTGTTAAGGTCAACGATCCTGGGACGGAAGAGATTGGCTTGGTGGCTGGAAGACAACTCATCAACGACATAAGTAGATGGTCCTGAAGGATCTTGGTCGGCCACCGCTCCGAGATCATTTGAGATGGTCGAAATCGCTTTAGCACTCGGGTTGGAAGCATGACTTCCCAGAAAAACCGGATGCTCATGAATTGTCGTCCGATAGTCCCTGGCTTCAGTGTGCGATGGTACACTACTATCAGACTCAGTGCCGCCGGTGCTGATCTGATCGGGCTGGGAGTCCATCATAACTCCTCCAGTTCTCGGATCCATAGAAGTTTGAGGTGGCAGTCTCCATCCATCACTCGGAGTGCGGCTGTAGACACAGGCTTTGTTTAATCTGCTGCATTTTTGACAGCTTGGTCGTTGCTCATCGCACTTGACCTTTCGAGCCCTACACACGAGACATCCGGTGCGAACGCGACTTCTGCAATCGGGGTTTGCAGGAGAGGACACTTTCCGACGAGGTGAGCCAGGTTGTCTTCTACTCTCATCAAGAGGAGGAAAATCCATTGGTATAGTCAAACTTAACCGTGGAAAGAAAACCTATCAAGATTTGTAGAGTGGATAATGTCCACGGTGGGTATAACAAGTATAGCAACATCTCTCATTCACTATATGTGCCACCAAATACCTACAACGCCCGCCGGTAGGCACGATATCTGCCACCCACGTGCGTAGATAGTATAAGTCCCACCGGCTATCTAAGAACGTGCGGTCGGGTTGAGTGGAGTGTGCACTGGCTACACGGCCTATACCCTTTTGCGACTAGCTTTACAGCGTTGGCCTGTCCATTTTCGACGACTCCTCCTGCTTTCTCCCGCTGAACCAAGAGTAATATACCAGCCTGGCTGAACAGAATCATAGGTTCCCTTGAATTATGCTTGATAGATTCTATTTATTTATCTACTGTTTCCTGAGCTTGATTCAGGATCCTGACCACCTGTGCTACGTCGTCGCTTAAAAGCTGGTCCAAGAGACCTTCACGAATCCATGCCACTATTCGGGCCTCCACATCAACGCCGTAGGCTTGGAGCTGTTCGATCTTGGCGGCAGGAATATATAGGGAGATGGCGAAGCCCTCTTTGCGAAGTTGATGGACCTCGCCGCTTGGAAAGTGCTGGATCTCGATATTGACCGCGTCCACATTGGCTGCCCGCGCCGCTGCAGCCGGATCGATTAGCCGCGAATGCGAATGTGCGATGGTAGGAACTTCCGGAATGACCTCCTTGAGGGCCCTGAGCTGAAGGTAATCAAATGAAGAGAATTGAAGGCAATCGGCACATTGTAACTCGTCAACCAGCGCCCTCAGTTTTGGAAAAATCTCGTCGTTCTGGTCTTAAACCTTGAGCTCGACCTGGTAGATGATGCCGAGCTCGCGTGCAAGATGTAGTGCGTCTCGTAGCCGGGGGACTGGTTCTCCAGTAAATGTCTCGTAGAACCACCAACCCGCGTCGAGTTTGGCGATCTCTGAATAGTCCATGTTACGAACGACACCGTGGCCGTTCGTCGTGCGATCCACGGTCTCGTCGTGAATGAGAATTAACTCGCCATCTCTTGTCAGCGCCAGGTCGGTCTCACAGATCACACCTTTGCCGCCAATCTCGAAGGCCTTGCGGAATGCGCTTAAAGTGTTCTCTGGCGCGCCAGAACTATGACCCCGGTGCCCGGCAACCCGGGTTATTAAAAGTGTTATTCGCAATGGGTTAACGTGGTTTATCAGTACCCCGGTCATATCAGTACCCCGATCACTTTTCGCGACCTTCGTACGAAGAATCAATATTAAAAATAACAACGAATTATAATTAACTAAACTAAGTATGGATCCACTAAAGATTATATAGTAATAGTATCTGAATATGTTCTTGAATTATGACCAGCCTCTTCACAAGTGCCATAGTGTCGTACGACCAAATTCCCGTCTCCTTGAACACCCCCCCTAGAACGATTGTTGCGTCGAATCTACTCGTCTACCTTAGTTTGACTTAGAATATCGTATGTATCCTCGATAGTAAGTATACCCCCTTAACGGATACGTGTCTTTTTAGCCCTACGACGTTTACTAAGTACCTTATTTGCTATACGAAGTGAACGTATCTCGGCTTATAATAGAGTTACCTCGTGAGCTAATAGCTTGGTTCCTTTTGCTAGTGAGGCAACTATCTGGAAAATCGGCGTTAGCGAGCTTCCTTGGTAACGTATAATACGATCTTTAACTAAAGTTGACTACAAAAGTGCCTTCGTTAGGTTATAAGGCGTTTGAGAGACCTAATGGTTGTCGTCTACCGAGAGGAGCCAAGGAGGTATAACTACTTATAGATTGATATTAAGCTTAGATATAACCACTTAAGGATCGTACGGTATTAAACTAGCTCCTCGGAATCCAGCTTAGCCATTTTGGATCGAAAGTGACTGCTCGTACGCTGTTTTAAACGCAATAAAGAACTCGACCTTAGTAATATAATTAATATAAGCTTTAATAAAATACTCAATTTGAAGACCGTACGACCGTTTTAGTACGCTAAAGTATCCGATATTAAGTAGCTAAGTTAAGTAAGATGAATGAGTAGGTAAACAAAGAGGTATAATATTATTAGACTTATAATATACTTGAAATACAGCCGAATTATAGCTCTCGTGGCCGTCGAGAACCAATATCCGATAGGGACCCTTTGCCGTACGAGTAGTATACTTATCGAAGTGCTTTAACTATTCGAGACCTATCTTATTATCCGTCCATCTATTACTTGTTGGTTTAATAGCCTAGTCGTACGATAGACTACTTTTAGTATACTAATTTGTAAGGTGATTAATCCCCTATACGACTAGAAATAGAGGTATACTTCTATCCTTACTATTGATATATACAATCGCTATAGCCTATTTACGATTGCTAGACTGAACTACCTTACCTCGGCTATATCGATCGGAGCGTATAACCATCATTCTAGGATAGATTACGCCTATTATAAACCCTGTTTCGTCGAAGTTATAGAAATCGCAATCTAAGACTCTATATTTCGCCCTTATGTTTCGTACGAGCTTAAACCACCCTCCAATAAGTATAGGATCTTCGTATAAGGCCCTTTGGAAGTTATAGACACGATTGAAACATATCTTTAGTTCTGGACGTCGTCGTACGAAACGATAAGCCTAGAGCTTACCGACGCGCTTCCCTCGATACGTTTCGAGGAGATAATTAGCTATATCTTCAACACTAGCTAATCGAGGTACAAATCCTCTTGAATCTAGGTCAAGTATATATTAACTAATAACTTCCTCTTCAAGCTTAGTTAATTTCTAGGCAGCTGGTCGCCGTTCAGAAAGATTCATACAACCGTTCATTCTGTTAGTTAGTATAGAATAAGGCACGTTATAGATCGTTGCTGCCTTTCGACGACTTAGCTTTTTCGTCGTACGAATAGCCTCGATAGCTAAGATAATTCTGGCTTCTTGAGTATAAATAGATATGTTATATTGTTAAACTAACGCGTGTTAAAGCTAGGGAGTGCAGAAAACGCGAAAAGTGATCGGGGTACTGATATGACCGGGGTACTGATAAACCACGTTATGTCAGAACTAGTATATGCACTAGATGAAATTAAATTATTTCTAAGGGTATGCCCAAGGTTTCAACGTGAAGCTACAGACGTGTTCTATACTTCCAACGAATTTGCTGACTAGACGCTCCAAAACCCCATTAGCACCTAGTGTATGTGGTCCACCATTGTGCTCAATCATCCGAACCAGGCCTTGTGAATGGTGTTCAAAAGACGAGAAATCCCCAACCTGGGCCTATATAGTTTGAAAAGATGTTAGCTACCTGTGAAAAAAATACTCTGTGCGTTGCTGTTACCTCGTCATTGGCCAACAGTATGCTGATAGCAACGGTTGAGTCGCTGATCAGCGATGACGCCTCAACAGAGATTGCCCTGCGTAAAGTCCGAACACATGACAATTTGTACTGAAATGCCAGTTGCTCATAGTATGGTTGCTGCAGCTGGTGCTGATTTGTCAACAGGTGTCGGCACGCGGCAAGAAAGACACCATGTAGACAGCCAGCATGCGTGAGGGTAAGCCTCACCCACTCCGTTATCATTGAGTTTACAAATTTTGTTTGATCTCCGGCATGCTCCCAGCAAGCAGTCATATCGGGAATTACAGCTTGAACGTCTGGGGAGGTCAGTCAAAGAGCGTAGTACTTATCTGCTAGCTACATTAAGAATAGCAAGGTCCCGATGGTCGTGACAGTAGAAGTGGCAAAGAGACTCACAATGGTCTAATAGGAAGTGCTCAATCGGTTCGAAGGGTTTTGCGAAACTATGAAAAGGGTCCCTCCGATCAGCAGCGAATATAGTCACAGGACAGAATGAAAGCGGCTTCTCTGTCTCCGTTTCATCAGAGGTTGGCAGCACGCTACCCAAAGGTACAATCTCTTGCTTCTTAAGCCCCGGGGAACTTTCTGATCTTTCTGATGTCGGTTTAGTCTTGCCAGCCTGGTATTCTTTTATGCGGAGGCGCCTTGCCCTGGCATGTGCTGTGCGGGCAGCATGCGAGTGTGCTCTCCGTTGCACTTCCGCCGGTCTGGCATCCCCTGGATAAGATGAAATAATAAACTGGATCGTTCCTTGGTTCTTCGGCTTCATAATGCGAAACTCCCTGCTGAATGAAGCTTCGTGAGTCACGGAGTCACCAATGAAAGATGTTTGTGCATTCAGAATAGGTAAGGATATAAGAAGGGGCGCGAAGCAATAGATACTATCAGTTCCTAATATTTGAATACGTGTTTACAAATCTTGAACACGCAATATAAGGTAGGTTTATATGACTTGCTGATGTTGGCTGGCTGCAGCTTACCGTGCAATAGTAGAGCCAGCTTACTAGATTCGGCTAGTTTATGCCAAGACTTGCTCCTTCCGAATTTGGCAAGGACTGCTAGCCTAACCTTATATGTATTTTTAACTAGCACAGGAGACTGGCTAGCGCTGACTTAGAGGGTTCCTTATGATGGTAACCATGAATATAATAGCAAACGCATCATCGGGGCCAATAATCGACTACACGAAGAGATATACTCATTCCTAAATAATTATAACGAGGTTACTACCTCATATCCCAGTGCAAAATACTTCGCAGCATGATATGCACCTGTCCTTCGGCGGTCCTGAGAGGAAAACAACGTGAATCTCGTCCACTTCGTCACCTAACCGAAGTAGTGAGACTTGATGGTAACCAATGCTCAGCCCGTGCTAAACAAAGTCTCTTACTTATTCGTACCTCTGATAAATTATTAAAGTTTCATTATAAGTAACATCCTCTAGAGCGAACTTAACGTTTTGACGGTAACTGGTTAATTCTACCGTTTTAACTTACTCCATATCTTGACTTAATTCAATTTTGCTGCGTGTTTCTAATCGAGGCCCTTGATTTGGAAGAAGCTGCATAAGCCTATTACTGGTTTTAGGATTCAACACTTCAAATACAAACAACTGCATGAGGATTCAAGATATCTGGCAACATCGTGTTTCTCCGGTTGCACGTGAATTTCTGCATTTGGGACTTTCCAGAGTCTACTTCTGAATTACATCCTCCCTATTTACTTCCTCTTTCCAACTGCATCTCCTTTCACTGGGGATGTATCCTAAATTTGTGAACTGTAGCTTGTAAAATTGATTTCCTAGACAAACTGAAAATCATTTTGAAGCGTTGCATGTCAGCCATTGGACGCTTTGTAAGCCAACCCCGCATATGAGTTTGACGAGAAATTTAACATCTGTCGGTCCCAGTCTCAAACTACAGAAAAGGTTCCATCCTGGACGACTGGATCAACAACTACAATGGAAACTAGCGTCGATACTGTCCTGAATTTGATGGAAGGATTGAAAGTTGCTGATTAGACAGCTGATGCTAACGGCGAGATTCATGATCACTCGAGCTTAACTCCTCTGGCCCTTCGAGAGACAACCCAGACGCTCATCCAATCTGCCAAAACCACTGTCTCACAGGCACAGCATGCTCAATATTTAGCTAGTACCACAAATATCCTTAGTCATCTCCCTATCACGGAAATACACTCGCTTCGCGGAGCAGTCAAAAAACTTGCAGAAGTAACTCGCATTCTCGATGATACCGCTAATGCACTCAAGAATGCCACGGAACTCTCCATCATTGGGCATCTCAGTTCACTCGGAAGCCAAGACAGAATCAAAGGCCTCGAATGGTCTCAACTTCAGCGCATATTATCACACTTTGACAAGCAAATAAGAATCATTATCCAGGGTGTCCTAGATAACTCCCCAAGTGACAATTGCGTTCTATGGAAGATTGCTGAGGAGTGTTACAATCAAGCTATCAGCCCATCTGGCACACTAGGTCTTGATGACTATTTCATGGAACAGGAAGCAGCTTGTCTTGCATGGCCATATGACCCAGATTTTGAGGCTGAGCAATATTATGAACACGAAAGTCGGCTGCAGATCGATAACGATTACCCTATGGCCTTCCGGGAACAAAGAGAGCGCAGATCAGAGGTTAGTAGAAGGAAAGAGCAGAATTTTGTCGACTTTTGGGCTGTGGTACTGAACAGATGCCCCGGCGGACCGACACTGTTTTATCCGCCAGCAAGTGACGAGGTCAAAGTTTCAGACCTCGAGCTTACAGATATCCCACAATACCTATTCCGGGCATTTGACAGCCAGAGCTCCGGGGAAAACGACGATAACGTAGTAGCTTCGATCGCGAGCCAACTTAAATCACCAGGAAACAGCAGAATTGATCTTCTGTCACTTCCAAAGGACAAAGCAACAGATATGCTAGACGCACATATGAGTAATAAATCGTGCTGCGGAGGGCAAGAATCTGATGACCATATATCCTGGACAAGCTCTCTGCTGTTCGCAGTCCAATACGCAATCTGGAGACGCCATACGTTTGGCTGCATCTCAGCGGACATCAAAATTTGCGTAGTGGATACCAGGAAGTTTTCGCGTGGTCAATTTGCACAGGACATGTTGTTACTGAAAACGTATTACAATACAGCCAGAGAAAAGAGCAAGGACACAGAAAAGTTCTTCCGTTTCCGTCTTGAGGACGAAAGATACCACAACGGAGAGTACCTTTCTCAGGGTTCAGTGAACCATGCGAATCGATCCTGTGTGGTGTCTTTAGAAAACCTGGAAGATTCTGGGCTCCATGATTTATATCTTGAGTTTGCAGATCCACAAGGCGTGAAAACATGGACGAAGCGCGTGCTAGAGCTGCGTCAGCACTGGTCCGTCGAGCAAACAACAACCCATGAAGAGATACAGCTTGCGTTTAAGCTGGCAAGAGAGTGTTTCAATAAATTTGAAGCACTCGATATGGCCTTAATGCTCTTGGCTTTTAAAAACCGCAAAATAAGAGGTAAGCGTCCTTTCAATTACTTGCGTTCTAGATCAAGCCTGTAATAATGATTCCTGAATCATCAAAAAAAACAGATCCTAAAAACCATCACTACCCAGAACGGGGCCTTGGCCCATTTGAGGTCCAGCGATACATAATTGCAGCTGAATCAATGAAGTTGCCTGATAAAAGTATAGAGGGACGAGGGCATAACTCCATTTACTCGCGGAATAATTCATCTGATATGAAAATGGTCGAACAAATGTTTGAATGTGCTTAACTGGACCTGTCCTACCTGTATTTCATCTTTTAGTATAAATTTTGTATTTGGTTTAGTACAGAATTGATTCGGAATATTTCTCTACGCTTGTCTTTCTTGTATTCTTCAGCCATGCTAGATAATTCTTTTATATTTCAGCCTCATTCTCGGCCCTGGTACGAACGTCTCGCCCATATTTTTGCTGATATGTCAACTTCGCCAGCTCTGGTCCAGGAGACTATGGAACCACCAACGGCACCTGAAACTTTGTAAAGTGTCTATGCGACGTTGATTTGTGACCCTGAAATCGGAGGAACCCCCCTCCCCCCCGGGTTCTTTGCATTGCGACAACGTAGAGTATTGCTTTTGCATCATACCTTTGGGTTCATGTTATACCACCAAATCAACACCTGTATAGAGAAGGTTTATCGACAGGTGCAGTCTACTTGAGTGCGATGATTTGAACGCCTGTAGCAGCACGCAACTCTTCAAGAAGGAAGTTGAAAATTGTGATGGCTGTAGCTCGCGATCAGGAGCTTTTCTCGACAGTAATCTGTTGCTACATACTTACTTGGCGTTACTTCGGTGGAGATAAGTCTGATGTTGTTAGCCCTGTCTCGCAGGAGCATGCCTAAGAGATATTAGGGTAGCCCAATATTCGGTGGATCAACGCAATGAACCCTCATACGTGGCAGGCTCATATTCCAACGCACAAACTCTCGCCTGACTGACATCTTAATATTCTCGGCCCGAACAATTGAAAACACGAATAATCGCATGTAGATGAAGTATCGTGAGACTATGAGTCTAATAATAGAACTTGCCCAGAATGACGTCAAGGCACAAGGCTACCTTCTCTGCAATTATCGCAGATTATCACAGCACGTTGTGGATTGCATTCGACACAGAAATCCCACGACCTGAAGCAGAGTCAATAGTGATGAAAACGTGTGACTGGATGTGGGGGTCTTATGTTGCTGGTGAAAAAGTCGTACGTTATATGAGAGTCGCATGTTTGCACGCAGAGCACGCATTGGCCAGTAGGACGACGGCCGGGAGACAAGATATGTGAACCTCAAGCTGATACCAGATTCATTTCCGATCCTGCATAGGGCCTTCCGAGCTGGTGGACGCCAGGTTAAGTCGTGCAACCGGTGAGCCTCTTTCCGCCCAGCCTCTCGGGACAACCACACACGTTGTGGAGCATCAGCGATAGTGGCGAGACGGCACGGGAAACATATATCGCCACAATGTCGAGCCTGGCATCGCACACTACCGTCAGTGCAGCCACATACCGAACGGGCATACCACTTTGGAGAGATCCTAACATGCCACTTTAATAATATACTGTCTTCGTAACATGTCGCCGTGGTGACAGACTGCGGTAGGAGCAGGCAAGTTATGGGTCATTAGCATAACGTGTCTGAGACCCATCTTGCAACTCGTACCTATAAATCTTAGAATCCTCCTGTCCTCAGTCAACCAAATCACATTTGAAACTATATTATCATTCCAAAGATGCAAGACCTTGACACCCACATTGACCTAAACGAGTATTGTGTGCCTGCACACCACCTCTGGTTGCCACCGCCATACAATTGCTCAGAACCATTACATCGTCTCAGATTCTCCGTTATTAAAGACCATGAATCCATAGGAGATTGTCCACCACGAGTATTCGTAAGCCAGAAACAAACCTCTACATCAATTTTAGCACTAACTTAATCTTCAACAAAGGTCTTCAGAAGCCATGGTGACCTCCAAGATGCGTGTAACAAGCTCCTTGGGACATTCAGCGGTTCTTTCTCCAGATACATGGTCAAGAATCTAGGATTTGAGTCGTCAGCATTGGCCGAGGATAGTACGCACGACAACCATACGCAACAGTTGACAATTGAAATCGACTCGGCCGATGCGAATGAAAGCTGGGATGAATTTCTGCAGAGGTTATCGGAAGCGAAGAAAGGATGGGAGATGGGAGGTCAGGATGCGAAATGTAGCTGTATGCTATGAGATAATGTACAACACCTAAGAAAATAAAAAAAATTGACATGATATCTATGATAATAATGCGGCGGTATGCAAAGTCATGTGCTAATGAGTGTCTTATGTAGCGAATTGCGTCCAATTATAGGCGCAAATGTATTACTAGGCTAATATATAGTGTCTGATTTTGTCCATGTTTTTGCAAAGCAAAATAAAAATAATATTTGTTTCATTGAAGTATTTAAAAATGTATACCTTTGAAGCACACCCGAAGAGTCTGCTACCAAAGTACCTTATATTCCTATTTCAAAGAGAGAGTCGAGTGTAATAGCAACCAAAATACCACAAATTGTCTATGCAACGATAGCCGCTACCTTGGTTACAATAGGATATACCCAATCGCCATCTGAAAGCTCTTTGGATGGACCGTAAAGTCGAACTGTTTAAAGATCAATATAAATACTGTCATTGCTTATAATTTCTGGCATTTGTACTTACGTGTGATTGAAAAATTACTATTATCAGATGGTGCAGGCAGCCAGCTGTAGTTAAAAAAGTATTATTAGTTCAATGTTCATTCTCGAAAAGTCAATCCTTCTAGATTATTAACTTACTTGTTTGTCCAGTTTGCCGGAGGTGGTACAGCAAAGGATTGAACCAACACCTGGAATGTACTATCGGTTGTATTGCTAGAGTTACTGCCATAGATCGGTTGGCCATTTGGGTAGGTAACGTTGCTCCTATCGCCGACGGAGTACTTGTCCTCAGGATTTGCGACCAAGAACTGGTCAGAGTCGTATAGGGTCAGACTCCAGAATCCAGAATCCGTCACAGGAGGTTTGCTTCCAAACTCATAGATGTATGATTCTGTTTCTGAGACCTGCATCTCATTATCGGATAGACCAGGATATAATGCTTGCTCGGCGACTTGTTCCAAGTATCCAGTTTTGGCTGCAAAGGTGCGATCCACATAGTCAGAGCCGTAAAGACCGGAAGGTACGTTGTGCTCCCAGCCATTCCCAAGACTTTCTAGGCCATTGAGTGCAAAATTCTTAAGCTCGTCCACGACAACCAGTTCGACCAATGTCAAATTAACTCCACTTGGTTGGTGGTATTTTCCACCGTAGATGCCTGCTTCGCGGAGCTGGCTCACCACAGAATCGAAATCAGTAACATTGAAAGGAGGGTTTTGGTCATTAAGCCGTGCAAGTAGTTCAAGTGTTGCAGTTGTAGTGTCATTTGACTCCAGAATACCTGCGAAAGTGGCATTGGAAAGGGGTGCGCCGTATGTCTCGTCTCGGGGTACAGTCGTTGCATTACAGCTCTCAAGAGTTTCTTGCACGTAATCGAGATCGGTGCCATTATTCTTAACCAGTATTCGAATCAAGATTGAGCCTTGAGTTGTGGGTGAATCGACGTAGCCTTGATATCCGTCCTGGCCATCAGAAAGCTCGACACCGAACTCATCCCCACAGGAACGACGAAGCAAATAGTCCCCTGCAGTATTGTTGTCTACACTTCCAATAGCCGCAAATTCATCCCCAAAACTAATGCATATTAATATTAATTATTGGATTATATGTTTGAATAAGTAGATACTTACGGGTCGTAGAAAGCAAAAACCCAGTACCGATCTTCGTCAACAGGAGGGACTGTAACTCTCACATCATTTTGAGACAAGTCGTAAACCGCGCTAGAATAAAGAGTGTCGACATTTGGTGCATTAACCTGAGTTTCATCTGGCGTGGCCAATGTTGGCTGCGGAACAAGAATATTTATGGAACCGACATCTACGAAAGGAACAGCCAATTGAGCGAATGAATAGATGGGCATGCCATACTGGTTATGTTTAGTACCACTAGATGAACTAAGGAATGAATAATTATGTTTACATACCTGTAGAGCAAAGACTGAAGCACTGAATACACTCATTTTGGATGATAAGGAGAGGAAATGAATGAAGGTGACAAAAGAGATCCGACTTACTGAATGAAAATTCTGGAAGAACTAGGTCTCTTTTAAATGTAGCAACTTCGAGGCCATGTAATAATGCTTAGTTTCACTCAGAGGTGTAGAATAAGGCAGATAGCTTTAGAGTTAAATCTCAGGTCATCCGGGAGATGAATCCTAACGTGGTGAATTCTATATTCGGTATGTAGGACGCGAATGATTACATGGCCAAGACGGGATCAACAAAAAGAAATGCAGGGACGATCGTAATTGACAATCATTATTACATTTCACCAATCGCACCATTGAGTGTCGTTCAGGCACAGCCTTGTCCACAAAATATTGCTCGCACTGCTATCTACAATAGGAAATGTTGTATTACTGTGCCGTATTAAAGTTTTGGCGGGGACCTCTCAAAGCCTGTTTGCCACTCTTGGCTCTTGGGTAAGCGCACCAAGCGACCAAGTTATGCTATGAGATCATATTCAATTGTCTTAACTATTTTGCAATTCTATTAATTGACAATACATCTTTCCTATTTTAACTAATTCATCATGCGTTCCTTGCTCAACCACCATTCCGTTGGAGAGAACAAATATTATGTCGCCAGACCTAGCTCTCATCGAGCCGAAATGGCAATGGCCATAGCCACAATTAGGGTTGTGGATAGAATAATGAACGTCCCAAGAGTTACCCCACTGATCCCAGCAAGCTGGACACTTTCGGTATTCAATAAAGACACGAGGGGATCCAGCCTTATTTTCTTCCATGTCGAAGAACGCAAGGACTTGATGAACAACTGCGCGGAAGACTTTTGTCCTAGCTCGCCGAATGAGGTTTTCAGAGCAAACCACAAAGCAAATAGCTTGTGCGGAATAAGCAAAGAGCCGAACAAATGCTAGGCCGAGAAGTAAGAGTGAGATTCTGTTTGAACCATGTTCTATCCTGTTATGAAAGATCACAGGAAGCGAGAGGCTGTCGATTGCCTTCGAGAAAAGAACAGCTTCCGCTGGGGGGCCGGCCCCTGATATCATGGAGCAGACCAACCCTAACATCATGAGTGGCCAATCTTTTTTGTTCATACTAGCAGTGAAGTACAGTAGAGTTTTTAATGATTCTTTTCGTTTATTTGATGGTGTCTCAGCAGTTAGCGTGGCAGCTTCGATGTCATAAGATTGATCAGTGACAACCAATTCACAATCTTTCTCCTCGATTGTAGAACTAAACTTTTCGCGTTGAATATCTGACCTTGATGTTGGACAGGAATATTGCGTTTTAAAAAGCGTCCAGTATTCGCCATGTAACGCAAATGGATCATCATGGCAGCCGGTCTCCACTACATGTCCCTTTGACATGACAATAATCTCGTCTGCTGATCTAATGCTTGCCAGTCGGTGAGCAATGACTATGCATGTTCTGCTATCTGCTGTAGCGTCAAGTCCTATCTGAACAGCTTTTTCAGACTCAAGATTAAGGGCTGAAGTTGCCTCATCCAGAATTAGGATCTTGGGATCGCCGACGATAGCACGTGCAATTGCCACTCGTTGTTTCTCACCTCCGGATAGCAATTTCCCTCCTAGACCAACCTCTGTTCGTATCCGGCGGGTGATTTCACCTCCTGCGTACCGAGTGTCTGCAATTGCGATATAAATAGAGACAAACTGAGCCAAAGCTAAGGAAAGAAAGAAGACAGTTTAGTGTGCAACGTCTTTCCGTAAATCTTCTCCGCTTGCTTTGCCTGCACAGAACTCTTGGGAGGTTTGCGAAAGCTTTCCAAATATAACCTGTTTGTTGATCAGAGCGCCATAGCTCTTATATTACTAGAATCTGCATACTGACTGTCATAAGTGGTTGCAAAGCGCCTGCACATACTGCACTGATCACAGCCAAAGCCGCAATCGCCTGTTCAAATTTATTGCCGAATTTTATAATCTTAAGTATTGATATAGGATTTGTTCGTGAATAATCGGACTGTTGTTCCTGAAGTCTAGCGATCCCTTATCTGTGCTATCTGATGATTTGGACCGCTTCTCGAAGGGTGTCGTTGCTTGGAAGTCAAAGGATTTGGGCGATTGAGAATCCTCTAACGACTGTAGAATATGAAATACAGGACTGAATTGAAACTCCTGTAAGTTATAGACCTCACGTCGACCTAGAAGGACTTCAAGTTGAAGTCGTGTATAGTGAAATGAGAGTAGTGGGTTATCAGAGTTCCTTTTGCTGTCTATCAGAAAGACCAAAAGATGCCGTTCCTAGCTCCAAAGGTGCCGTTCTTGGCCGCAATAACCATATCTATTATGGTGATTATTATGGCTCTTCTCGGAGCATCTAGCTCCATAATTTATATACCCACGTTCATTGTACATACATATTCAACCATGAATCTCCGTCTACCGTCGCATCGGTCACCCCGAGCATGCGACAATAGCATATTTGCCTTGGCTCTCCATTGTATTTCAGGAAGTGATTTGCATGATGAGCAGATGGGTTCTTCATAAACTCCACCTTTGAACTCACAACGCTGATCCAGTAGTATGGGTTCCGGACCCCTTCCGTGCCTCTGAACGGGCTATTTTGTAAAGCTAGGACCCATTAACGTCCTGACATACTTTCAATCTCGCAAGACATGATTCGCCATGCTGATAACCTTGAAAACGGCAAAAATTGTGGAGATTAGCGATATTCTGCCTCGCTGCTCGTACTTTCCATAGTTTTGGACCTCGCCGCTGCGGCACGTACCGCTATGAACACGGTTCTTTTAGCCACTAATGATTCGTTACGCTGAATGTCATCTATCTTAGCTTTGCTGTGCCAGCCATTGATGCTAAACAGCCTTGTATATCCCATTCCACCCATGAAATTCGGATATGCGTGAGCCATAATGTCCCTGGCATCCACGGAATGCCTGTCATGTGATATCGCCGGATGTGTCCCGGTTCAGAGCCTCAGTTAGTTGCTACATACGCCCAATGTAAATCTCTCGACAACTCACTCTATTCGGGTCGCATCTTGCTTGTGACACTAGTTTGTGACACTAGTTTCTATTGTCTTACTTGCAATATACTTAAATGACCCATAAATTCCTGCACCCCCTGGTGAAGCATGACTTCAAGAGAGCGGGGGGCTTGGCGGACCTGCGTATGCTGTAAATATGTGACGGTTAGATGGTGAGGATAATCACACGCTAAGTAGCTAACGATAGCATTGACTACTCAATGCTTTGGTTAAAGGCCGAGATATTAATTGGGGCAACACACGGAGATGTCCTAATTTTGACAGAACTGAGGTAAGGATGAAAGACTAGGAGATCTTTGTGAGATACCTCATGTACATATATCCGCAGAATTTTTTATACGATTCTTTTCATCTATGATAATTCTTGGTTGGTTTCTGGTTGTAAATAGCACACATTTTGATGTCATTTATGGTATGAATCTGAATTCCTACTTATCTTTATACGGATTCACTTTGGCTATGTTAAGCGCACTCAAACATGTGAATAGCGAAGCTCCATTTATTAACATCGTTGACAAAGGCGCTAATGTTTTCGTGGCTATATATTTACGACTTACACACAGAGCCTTCTTACCTAGCTTGGATCCACGTTCGGAGCATCAGTCCAAACGTATCACGGGAAAGCCGTGCTAATCGATACGTGATCAGTTTGTGTACGCCATAAAATAACATATGCATCGCTTAGCATAGAAACCACGATTTTAATCAGACAGAACAACTCAGTGGGTGTGATGAGGCTGCCCAATCATACGATATGTAACCACTGAAAACTTCACAGCTGCATTTATCCAAGTCCATAGAGGCGTATAATTAATTGAACTACACTCAAAGCACATGTGAAGGCGTCCAGCCACATCTTGGCCTCTTGAAAAGAGCTAGCCAGGTGCGGCTGATCTTTGCCAAGATTCTCGGCAATACACTGAGTTTATACGCTCCCCTCCCTCTTTCGTTGCTAGCTACAAGAGAGAAACAAAATATTCTGGAATCATAGACTTCATTACTTACTGTGTATTACCATGGATATGTTCAAAAAGGCCCGCAATAAGGTGCAAGCAACAGTTAACGAAATCAAAACCGTGGCTGAGCAGAGCCGATATTCAAGTAGCACAAATCAATACCTGCCTGAGTCGCAACACGGAAAGGTTGCACCGGCTCATTACGAATACCATCCGCCCAACTCATATGGAAGTCAGCCATTACAACAACAGTATGGAAACCAGTATGGGAACCAATATCAGCCCCCACAGCAACAGTATGGAAGTCAACCTCCAAATCAATATCATCACGCAAATGCACCACAGAGTAATTATGGCCAATACCAGCAACATTCACAGCAATATGTAGCTCCACCACCTCCTAATGCAGCTCCTAATGGTGCAACAACTTACCATCAACCTTCTTCATATGAATCCTTACAGCAAAGTCAACCGTCGTATCATGGAAGCCCTCAGCCTGGAGGCAACATTCCGCCGGCATCTCAACAGTATCCTGTACAATCAGGATATCCCCAAACTCAACCTGTGGGACCGCCTCCTATGAGCGCAGAGAGTATTCACCATCCACTACCTCCTCCGCTTGCTAACCGACCTCAACCGCCACAGCCTGCTCAAAATCAACAACAGAAGACTGAGTTAGGCCATGTCGCATTGCCTGATATGTCTTCACTGGGACTCGGTGATAAATGCACAGGGCCAGTGTCTATGTTGACTGATTGTGAGCAATTCTACATCTTAAAGCCAGAAGTCCTCCTAGGATCATACGCAGAACCGCTTGATGAGGAGGAGGTCACTCTTTGCAAGTCGTGTTTTGTCACCAAAGTTACACCTTACGCTACGATAGCCTCCAGTTTCAAAGCCCTCGAAAAGAAGCCCACGAATACCAGCGACGGTGGACCGGGCATTTCTCACAATCGACTCCTGTGTACTTTTAGACTGCCTGCTATCCTTGGTCTATTCTACAGCCAATGTATCCCGCGCAATTCTATGACAGCCATGGTGGAGTACTTTCGCTCACCGGATTGGACTCCTTGTACAGGAAAAGCGTGGGTAGAATCCTTAGGACAAACATACTACGGCGCGAAAGGGCAAGGAATCGACAACTTCGGATGTTGTACCACCTGCTTCAAACTCTACCTTCGATTTACCGTATTTGAAAGATACTTCACCGCCATGAGCGATCCTCCCAATCCAAACAGCTTGTTCGGCTGCAGCTTTGGCGTCCACCCTTACACTGAGCAGGTAATCAGGACCGAATTGCTGAAACCGTCTCCAAACTTCCACTACGTTATATCGGAGATCAGGCAGCGTATCGAGATACCTGCATGCGCAGGGGAGCGAGTTGCTATTGCACCAGCTGGTGGTGACGATACCTATTTCTATAGTGCTGGGCCTAGTAAATCGGGTGCCTTCTGCCGTGAATGCTACTTCGATCATATCCGTGGAACAATCTTCAAGGATACCTTCGGCTGCTGTAGTCTACTGTCTGAAGAACAGAAAGGAACTCTACCATGCGATCTGGCGTCGGAATACTCCCAAATCGCCATGGGTGTCGCAGTACGAGCAAACAATGATGAGATTTGGAGAAGTGTAATGACCAAAAGAGATAAAGTGCCACAGTGCGTTGGCATCACCGGTCTTGACGAAGAGGATTTAGAGAAGCAGATACAAGAAAAAGGCTCACTGGCGGAGTGGTACTGCTTTACGGATTACCCCAACGTTGAGGTCTGCCCACAATGCTTCTGGACAACGGTAAACCTGAATGGCGCCATGCACCTGTTTACCCCCATTACACGCGCGTTGAAGCCTGGCGTTATTCGGATGTGTTTTCTCACCAGCGCAAAGGATTCCTCGGCCGATGTCACCGACTGGAACAAGTTCGAGCACACGCTGGCCTGGCGTGGTCAAATGCTTCGGGATGCAATCAGTTACGGATACAGCGCACGGGGAAACTTTGCTGCCACTCTCGCGGTTGCAAGCCGGATCTCCAAGCTGCCACCGCCATGTGGTGGCACGTTCCGCAATTTCAAAGAGCCTAGCGGTCGGAAATGGCTAGGTCGTACGCCCGCGATTTCCCATGATGACCCGAATGATTGCCAGGTGTTTATCTGCGAGGAGTGCCACCAGAATATCGTCAAAGGAACACCCCTAGAGTCGGAGCTGAGTCGAGACCTCACTGCGGCTACCCGTCATATTACTGACGGTATTGGATGCATGGCGGCGACGAAACGGGCAAAGAGTGAACTGAGAGACGCATGTCAGAGGGGGGATCTTCCCGCCTTTGCACATTACCGCACAAAGCGGCTAGAGGTCTTCAAGAGGAAGATGGCTTTGAGTGATGAGATGAACCGACATGCCAACATACAACGACAAGGTCTGGCTGCGCTGGATATGCAGAATGCGCAGATGGGCACGCAGATCATGATGAACAATAACGCGGCGATGAATGCCACAATCATGGGGATTGGAGGCTCG
Source organism: Coleophoma eucalyptorum (assembly GCA_026120035.1). NCBI lineage: Eukaryota > Fungi > Ascomycota > Leotiomycetes > Helotiales > Dermateaceae > Coleophoma > Coleophoma eucalyptorum. The sequence goes on from JALRME010000031.1 coordinate 462,642, forward strand.
GTTGCTCAGGCTTCTAGTAATAATACTTACCAGGTTGGATATACACCGGTGAGTAAACCCTATTTCTATCTGATTATCTCTTGTGCCACAAAGAGGCATGAGAGTTGCATCGCCTTGGAGGCTAATATTCGTCCTTTTTAGGGGAGTGTCGGCGGCGGTGGCATTATGGGCACTATGGCTAGTATGCAGAGTCGGGCCTTGGCTTTGTTAGAGCAGGGGAAGGCTATGGATGCGGAGTGGGAGGCAATTCGTTGAGGATGTTTCTTTTGATAAGAATTGATATTTTTCTAGAATTCCATGTTTATGTGACTACGCGCATATAAACAAACCTCCCAGGCAGTCTCCAATTTTATTCTATTATATGCAATTAAATAAGCCTCCCAAGTAGTCTTCGTTCTTTCGATATAAGAGGATACAGTCGGTATCTGCACCTTTATTAATTGATTTGATTCTGCTTACAATCTAGGATGACAAGAAATTCAATCTACCGTCTAGCTCCATTCATACTGTGTACCTGCCGGATCTATCAAATTTAAAGCGTTATTCCGCCCCACTGCCTCTTGGGCAAATTGAGCTTGGAGAGCGTCACCAGAATCCCCCCCAGACATCCCATCCCCAAAGTCCATTCCCGAAGAGTCTCCAAAATCACCAACGTCGTCGAAAAGCCCCCCATCCATTATATCCGCACCTAAGGCTATGGCTCCAATGGCCCCTATCCCTATAGCAGCACGGGTCCCCCACTTTTTCAAATTGGACTTGGGAGCTCCGGAGCTTGTAGTGCTGCTTACGCTTGAAACCGCAGTCTTTTGGAGCTTGTCCCATTTAGAACCAAACTTCGACATCATACCGCTGGCCTTTTGAGACTGGGACGAGTATTTTGTGGTCATGGCTGGTCGCGTCGAGTCCGGTTGCTGCTGTGATGGACGGCGAATTGGAGGTGGAGGCAAATGCTGTATAGGGTTGTTGTATCCTAAATTTGGAGCACCTGTATTGGACTGGGCATTTTGCGGCTGAGGGGATGGGGATGGCTGATACTGGCGCTGCTGCGATGCTGCCGCCGAATTTGGGGAGGATTGGTTTGGCTGTGGTGTGCCATACGGATACGGGGTGTTTGCTTGCGGCTGACTTTGTTGATAAGGATTAGTTGGTGGTGGTTGAACGGGAGAAGCTCCAAGGTATGGTTGCTGGAATGGCTGCTGTTGGGGCCGGGCTGGTAGAGGTGGGCCCTGTGATGGTCGGCGTTGTGGTTGGCTTTGTTGATATTGAGGTTGGGGCGACAGAGATGGAACGTATGAGGTTTGGATTTGTTGTGGTAGGCCCTGCTGATGCTGTAGCTGAGCTGGTGGAGGTGGGATATGAGGATTGGAGGCCGCTTGCGGTTGGGTATATTGGTATTGGCCATTGGGGGGTGGTTGAACCGGAGAACCCCCGAGGTATTGTTGCTGAACTTGCTGATGCTGTAGCTGAGCTGGTGGAGGGGGGATATAAGGGGTTTGAGTTTCTTGTGGCTGGCCTGGTTGATATTGAGGCTGGGGTGGTGGAGGTGGGATGTATGAATGTTGAATTGGTTGTGATTGGCCTTGTTGTTGAACATGCGGTGGTAGTTGAGCCTGAGAAGTTCCTAAGTTTTGCAGTTGGCCTTCTGAACGGTGGACCTGGGCTGGTGAGGGTGGGATATTTGTGGTATGGATTTGTTGTGGTTGTCTTGCTTCATGCGGGGCCTGAGCTGGTGGAGGTGGAATATTTGTGGTTTGGATTTGTTGTAGATGTCCTTCTGGATGTTGGACCTGAGCTGGAGGGGGTGGGATATTTGGAGTTTCAGCTTGTGGTGATTGACCCTGCTGGGGTCGAATATGCAATGGTAGTTCAACCGGAGAAGCTCCTAGGTATTGCGGTTGGCTCTGTTGGGGTTCCGCCTGAGGTGGTGGAGGTGGAATATTTGCGGTTTGGCTTAGTGGTGACTGACCTTGTTGATGTTGGACATGCAGGGTTTCAACCGGTGAAGCATCAAGGGCTTGTGGCTGGCTTGGTTCATGCCGAACCTGGGTTGGTGGAGGTGGGATAATTGTGGTTTCGGGTTGTTGTGGTTGAACAGGAGAAGCCCTGAGATTTTGTGGTTGGCTCTCTTGATGTTCCACCTGTGGTGGTGGAGGTGGAATATTTACTGTTTGAGTGTGTTGTGGTTGGCCTTGTGGATCCTGAGTCTGGACTGGTGGAGGTGGGATATATGGAGTTTGTATGGGCTGCGGCTGAACCAGTTGATGTTGGACCTGCGGTATTTCAACTGGCAAAGTACTTAGGGCTTGTGGCTCGCTTTGTTGTTGTTGGACCTGGGTTGGTGGAGGTGGGATATATGTGGTTTGTATGGGTTGCGGCTGAACCGGTTGATATTGGACCTGGGCTGGCGGTGGAGGGAAGTATGGAACTTCGGTAGAGGGCTGCGCCTGCGGTTGCACAATATTTGATCGGTTCTGGTCGGCTCCAGACTGAACCGGTTTTCTTTGGGGTGCTTGAGCGGCAGTAACTGGCAAGTCCCATGTGCTCTCTCCAGTGTGCACGTTTAAATAATAACTACATTCCATAAGCTCATGTACCCAGATGACTGTTGCAATCCCCTAGCGTTAGAGCGACCAAACGGAAAATGCTTACATTTGATTATGTTCCGCACTCCATACCGCTTTCCAGCCTGGCGCAATGGCTCCGTTGGCGGGCACTGGCGCATGTTGCGGTATAAATCCAGCAGCCATGTCGTAGCAAATTTATATAGCACTGGCTCCGACGAGTGATAGAGATGGATATTAGGGATGGGACTTATTTTGGCTTTTGACATGGATTCGAGTGGAAAGTCTAAGGTCTTGGGGCAGAGGGGACATATATATATAGGACTAGCCGAAGCCGTCAGGGGAGCGGAAGCTTTGGGCTAGGCTTCGGGGGAAAAGCAGATGCGACCTGCACAAGGCGCAGTTTCAGCGACAAAGCAGAACTAGGACCAGAGGATGCTTTGTAGCTCTTGAGCATCTTCTATCTACGCCTTTTCTACTGCCAAGATCAATTTATTGTTTATCTAGCTTGTCTAGAACCCTTGTGGTACTAGTTCCTTCACGAGGCGTCCGTATCGCGTAATTGAACAAATCATTCAATAGAGCGGGCTGTTTTAAGGGTGGTGCTAAGGATCAGCCCGCGATAGCTTGGACCCTAAACTTTCCTTTGATTGCACGCCTCGGGTCCGACGTCTATCTTGGACACCCCCATGTTTTACCAATGACTAGGTACTGAGGTACAGCTCTCCACGCTCTGAATCAGCCTCCAGTTGATTCCGCTGTAAGCGATCGGATTCCTGAGTCATACATGGCCCCCATGGAGAAGTAACGTGATCTAGAGGAAGTTAGGCACGAAATTTATTCTGGTTGACCTAGTTTGCTTCTGCGGGATACATATTTGTCCAATATTGGTTTGGATTCTACATTCTATTCAATTCCTTTTAACCCAAGGCTTGCTCTGGAACTCTTGTTTCGGCTTCTTGAATGGATCCCTGGACGTTTATGGAGAAGTGACAGCTCGTCTCATCGTTGAACCTGATAGAAAGTCCATAACATTTAAATACAAATGATATGATACACGACGGTAAGAAGAGCTTTATTATTTCACCGAATTTCATGAAATCAAAAAGGCATGTGACTCTGCGACAGGCATCTTTGTGGATCGACCTTCTACGCAACCCTCATTTCCGCTTCTATATGGTCAATCCCATAGTCAATAGCATATCCAAGTAGTCTCTATGGATTCCCACATCTTTCATTGACACAGACTATCTTTTATTTAATCAAGAGGATCGTGACTGACTGACATGATCATGTGACTGCGCTACTGCGACCTACCGGTAAATAAGCTTTTCAAGCTTGACTTTATTCTGTCCCAGGGTAGGCACATTGTTCATGTTGCACCGATTGGTCCCATTTATTGTTCATCCATTGCAATCGGCACTCTAGACTTACATCAATGCCCCTATAGCAATAACTGACATGACACGTGAGGAGAATGGGAGCCTACAAGAATGGGTTTTCCTGGTAGAAAGTCAGCAGAACCCCTGCAACTGGATATCACTGGGATAAGATAGATACAAGGATTACAGTTATGCTTCTTTATAAAGCCAGTCTACGCCCCATCTCCACGCCCCTCACCCTAATTCCGTAAGCATCAAGGTTACGCTTCCTTCCTCAAGGCACTTATTTCCAACTGCCCGTCAACACTATCCTCTAAATCCCCGTGCATGACCTTACCTAAACATCCATTGCATCTATCTGAATGGCGGCGTCCATTTTCGGGCCCGCCAACGAAAGCGCCCTGGCTGGCCTGGGATATTTCAACGGATCCCTCTTCAATCAAATTCCTAATTATCTACAAGTATATCCAACCAATGATCACTCTCCCAACCTAAATCTGAGCATCTTGCCAAACAATTTATCCTCCCTTACCTTCAATTCCAGCGACTCTTCCGTGTCCCTCGCTTTTGCGCTGTCCGAGATTCTGTTTGATTCTGATTCCTTTCGCGTCCCGGTGTTTTGTGTGTATCCTCTCAGCGGCCAGTATGATACCCTTTCCCGTGTTCTGTTCTATGTCCTCATGGTCTGCGCGCTCCTCTTCCGCCGCCATGAATGGCTCTCAACCGCTGCATTGGGTACTGCCATGGTCTATGCCGCGGAATCAGTAGTCCACCTGTTCGCGTTGATTGCGAATTTTTCAAGCCAGAAACGAGGCCTCGGAAATCCAGATTCCTCAACGCAGTACATGGATGTAGATGTCCTCGGTATATTCCCCATTCTTGCGATCTCGGGGATCATGTTGACCCCGATCCTCATGTGGTCCAACTCGGTGCGCAAATATAAAGCACAGGCCGTCGTTATCTATTGGGGGATTCTGGTGTTCGTCGGTTTGGTGGCGCTTTTAATCTACCTCTACGCCCTACCAGGTTATCTCAACTCGTTGCAATCCTTTGCTTCCTGTACGAGGAGTCCAGTCTGTTTAGAAACCCAAACGACTTCTGGGTATATCTCACAGAAGTACTTCGATGATTGCAATTGGTGTGTATATTTCAAAGCTATACCTCTATCATAAAGGATCAGTCTATGAGTCTTACAATCTTGCATGATGACTCACTATCGTCTAACAAGTCAGAAAACATCCCAGGTCTTCTTTTATCATCATGCAAATTCTAACTCTGAAATCTTCATAGCATGGACTTCTGCGGGCTCTTGAGTCCTACTGCTCCGATGAGAAAATCGGCCAGCATGGTTGCATTTGTGACGCCAATTACTGTCACCATGCTCGACGCGGAGCGATTCAATGCCCTAATTGCGTTTGGTATCGGGGCCTTGATCTTTATTGTTCTGAACGGAGCGGTCGGGCTTGCGGGAAGCCGGTTCAGCCAGGTCCAGATACGCAATACCATTTTCGCCGTCCTATATGGGGACCGGGGTTTCTGGATCAGGCATTTCATTGAGAGTCCCGACCGGGAACTTCTTCTGGAGGCGTGGGACTCCGGACATCCCAGAAGAACTAAATGGAACCTGCGTGGGACTCCGGACATCCCAGAAGAACTAAATGGAACCTCCGTTTATACTTTGCCAAAAGCGTTGCGGCGGGGTTCTTTATATCGGCTTTATCCTTAACTGTGCTTGCGCCGGCATTCTTTATTATTGCCATCGTTGCTTTGGAACTCGACCTCCAGATCTATCCCGTCAGTGAACACAGCGATGCTGTAGGCGCATGGGCGACCTGGGTGGGGGTGATATTGGTTCTCATTGCTGGCGTCATTGAAAGATACCACTCTAACTGGTTCGAATACATTTGGATGGCTGCAGGGACCGTATTTCTCAGATTGTCTGACGACACATCTGAATATCGTGCACTGTATCTTTCCGACCGCCCTCAGAATAAAGTCCGGGAAATGACGAATGACTTCCTCCTGGTACTCGTTAGCCCTTTCATTCACAGCTGGTTCAGTCTAAAGCGTATTCAATCGTCCGCGACGAAGACATTGAAGGCTTTTAGCATGTGGTGGAGGAATCCGGTGGATTTGTCTCGGCTGAATCTTGCTGAGACTGAGCAGCACTATCAGAACACAGTGATTCCCGGTAAACTACAGTCTTGTTCTTGTGGGCTTTGCAATGTTTCTTCGAAGAGACAGACTGAAGATTGGAACGAGAAGAAAAGAGCAATATCCAACGCCATTGCTGAAAAGATTCGCAATCGCATCACTGGGGGTATAGATAGTGATATCCGGCCAGCTCCAGCGGAAGAAATTAAAAGCAGTTCTCAGCTTCTGCAAGTAAAAGAAACAAATAGTATCATTCAATAACGCTTATTTACTTATCAGTAGAGTAAATATCTAGTCGATTAATACCCCTAACTCTGAACCAAAAGAATATCTGAATTATAAGACACAAAAGGTTAAAATTCTTCGGTTACGTGAGTTATTCTAAAGCGATATGCACCTTTACTCTGATGGGCTTGAATCTATCATCTAACTTTATTCCAATCATATCGATTTCTGTACTAGACAGCACCGCTGCCGAGGCAAAACATGTAGTATGAAAACTCCTGGCCAACAAGCTTCTCGCTCAACTTCCATAACCTTTCCGCCTCGAAAGAACTCGTTGCCCAAGGTCTCATGGTGTCAGTCCAAGGATCGGAGACTCGGCAGCTCTGCAAATAGGCGCCGTTATGGGCTGCTGCCATTAGCATCTCTTACAATTGTTGCCCGGGCCAGTATTTACCTGTAACCTCCGGGTCGAAGGCAGCGTAGACATAGGTATTAGCACCGACTTCGGGCGGCACAGCCGTAGCACCTCCGAAGCCGAGCCAACCGACGGCATTGCCCATCAGGCGGTCAATTTCCACTATAACCATGAATTTAGTGCTTATAGACTTCACAAGGCGTGGTAGAATATTACTTACGCATAGATACAAAATCGGAATCTGGCTCTCCTGACTCTCCAAACAGCTTCAGGTGTCCGCCGAGGTTGGTCATAACTAGACCAGGGTTTATACTGAAGGCGGAAAGTTTGTGCTTAGCACCAAGCTTTTCAGCTAGCGAGATGGCCATCAGCATATTAGCCGTCTTTGCCTGGCCGTAGCTTAACCACTTGTTGTAGAACTCGCCGTCCTATGGAGTTCCAATATGTTAGATCGGGTCATCACTATATCCAAAGCGCAAAGAAAAACTCACACGGAAGTTATAATCTTCAAATCGGAACGGGCTAAGTCGGTGGCCGTCACTAGTGATGTTGATAATGCGAGGTGCCGGGGATTTGAGAATCTTGTCCATAATCAAATTGGTAAATAAGAAAGGGCCTAAGTGGTTCGTAGCAAGCTGGCTCTCGAAGCCTTCCGGAGAGAGGGCCCAGTCAGTGGCCATGACTGCAGCATTGTTCACGATTACATCAATTTGGGGAATATCGGCCCACGCATTGACTGTTTCGGCAGCAATGCGCACCTTTGCTAGCGATGCAAGATCAAGGTCGAGAGTGCGGACTTTGACGTCCAGATGCTCAGTAGAGATAGCTAGGGCAGTCTGTTGTACCTTGGTAGGGTTACGACCAGCAAGGATTAACAGCGACGGCTTGCCGCTGGCGATACCGATGACAAAGGCAGCGCCGATACTGCCGGGGGAGACGCCGGTGACGAGAACAACTTTTCCATTGATCTGGGATTGGTAAGTCGCCGTAAGGTCACTTGCGGATCTTGGATCTGTGTTCATGGTGATAATAGAGAGGGGAATTGTACGAGGGAAGATAGAGGAAAGTATAATGAAACTATATGAGGAACATTATTAAGAGCGAGGATAGGAGTATTTATACCGGGAGCAGTCAATTCTCTGACTGGTTTGGAAAAATTATCAAGATAGTAGATTCTTAGTCAAGAGATTAAATGAAAGCTAAGAGAGTTCGAGGAGCGTTGGAGAAGACAACTACTCCTATTGATTACCAAGGATGCCCCGCAGCTCCTTCGTAGATACGCATGCACTTTGCCTAAGAAATCCTAATGATTATGACCAGCTATCACTACCCAAAACATCTATACAACAGAAAGCCTTATTTCTGAAAGCTCATAGGCTCAGATCTCATCTACGGCTTTTGTATACGGCTGTATATTAATAGAGCTGTTTACGGGATTCGGTTAGTCTGGTTTGAGTAAGTGCGCCTTTCCGCTTTTGGCCTATTAAACTGCTGACTATTACCTAGATTTGGTATAGTGGATTTCTTGTGACGCAGCTCCATGTTCGGAATCTCTACGCCAGCAACAAGCGACGTATAAGAGGTGGGCCTTCCCTATCAGTCCGATTATTCAACTGACTGCTTTCCTTTTTGAATCGAAATCAGGTACACATCGACGCTGCAAGCTTTACCATTGCTGTTCCGGCAGCCTAACGCTAGAAAACATGGCGAATGATCCAAAAATGGTCATTTTCGATTCGAATCTACATGCCGGAGCCTGCAGTACCGACAGGGACTTACTAATGTCATGGAAGGATGGACCGGCGAAGGTCAAATCAGAATTCCCTAGGGGAAGACCTAGAAAAGGTAATTCCTATCAATTCTTCTCCCTGGATATAGTCTGACAATGAAGATTAGTGGTCAACACTAGCACACCATCCACCTACCAGTTTGTTTCCTGCACAGGTTCGCAAGAGCACAACGATCCAGCTGATCGAAAATCAATTCGATCACACGTGATGCGGCACCGACAGCTGAAGTCTGACAAGACTCATAACAGCGTCCAAAACATGGATCACATTGTGAAACCTTCGAGTTTACAGGGCCACTCAACTCTGAGCCAAGGCAGATCCGACTTCTCCATAATGCCACGCGAATTCACGATGTTTGATCCTTTCAATTGCCTGTCTCTCCCAATTGAGCCGTACATGCTCGATTCCATAAGCAAATGTACAACCCAAGTTCATTTCAAGGACCCACTCACTGACCTGCTATTAGGTACTGTCTACATAAATGAGATGGTTTTTTGCATTGAGAAGTACTCTCGTTTCGACCCGATGAGAGAGTACTTCCTACCGATGGCATTTCAAGACCCCGCGTTACTTCACGCCGTTCTATTTTCTTCCGATTCGCTAAAACTGCTATTGTCGGGATACAGAGAAGCACCTAAGACCGTGCAGCATCTCAATGAATGCATCCGCATCGTCAATCAGAGGCTGCAATCCCCCTCTGTCGTGGTTGATGATAGCACCATTGCCGTGATAGCCACGATAGCATATGTTGAAGTGAGCAACCCACTCCACAGCTAAAACGGAACTAACATCTCCAAGAAAGTTGCTGGAAACTTCGAGAATTGGGACATACACATGCGTGGCCTGAAAAGAATGATTCAGTTAAGAGGAGGCTTGAAGAACTTTCGGTCGAACAGAATCTTATATAATAAGATCCAACGGTAATAGCGCTGCCATCTGTGGCAGGATTCTGCTAACATACTATAGCTCTGACCTCTGTGGTTCTGTTGATGCTGGTACTAGCCCATACTTTGAGGATTTTAGACCCCCTCTAGCAGCCTTAGAGGCACAATGCACCTTGTTTAGCATCGGATTTAATCTGCTCGACGATCTATTTCATTTTACCGGAGCATTCAACCAAATCCTGTATAGGGTCGAGCACTCAACATTCGCTTTGAACCTAGTTCATCGGGGTAACACTGACACACAAGCTAGCCCTTTGGATTTGCGATATGAGCTCACCTCAATCCAATATACTCTTCTCCGTCTGCAACGGTCACCATACTCCTCTAAAAAGTCCAAAGTCGAACGCATGTGTTGTCTTGGTCTTCAGCTATACCTTACCACCATCCTAAACGACCTTCCAGCAGAGGCGTTATCGTGTGATAACTTGATTGCCAACCTCAAGGCCATCCTTAGCGACATAGACCATACTGAAATACCAGTAGGGTTTCGCTGCTGGTTGGTTCTTCTTATAGGGATATTGGTCTGTGAGAAATCGAATAAATCCTGGGCTAAACGGACATTTACAAGCCTCGTTCTACAACCCGTGCCGCAGACAAAAGAAGCCTTAAGATCCGAGCTCGCTACTTTTTTCTGGGTTGAAAAAGTTCATGACGCGAGTTTTACTAAGTTTTGGGACGAGGTTTTCAAATAGCGTTGAGCAGTCTGGCATGTAGTCATAATAGATTTAAAAATTCGAGAACAATTTATCTCTTCGGGATCTGCGGCAATTGGACAGATGCATATCACTGTAGTAAAGTGTTGGAAGTGGAAAATCAAATTGCTACGGTCTACCCAACAGTCATGAGATAAAGACTGCAGGAATCTGAGCTGAAGCCACAGACTGCGTTGGGACTTACAACTCTGGAACCATCTGGCTTGACAAGTTCCAATATCTACTTAATGAGTGTTCTTTATTCAGAACCCTTGCGTCGTTCCTACAGAGCTGCCAGACGGCGTCTCCGCAAGGCCATTCATACCGTCCGATAGGAATTTGAAAGCCGAGCCCGGCGTCGTGAGCAGCTCTTTGGGATTTCCAGACTCTACTATCTCACCCTTATCCAAGACGATGACGTGGTCAAAATCCATCACAGTTTCCAGACGATGCGCAATTGCGATCACCGTCTTCTTTCCAAATTTCTTGCGAAGCATCTGCTGCATTAAGTCGCTCGTAGCGGTATTAACGCTATATGGAATTAGTTGGTTTTCATCAAGAAGCATTTTCAGATGAGGATTTCGTACCTGCTAGTGGCCTCGTCAAGGAGCAATATCGAACCGCGCCTGACGATGGCACGTGCAAGACAAAAGAGCAGTTGCTGGCCTGTTGAAAGCATATCACTGCTTAGCTCAGCATCCAGTCCACCAGCTGCGTCTAGCAAGTCACGCAGTGCCAGATCGTCAAGTATACCAGTGAGGGACTCATCGTTAGCAAGGTGGAGAGGATCAAGGTTCTCCCGCACAGTGCCGGTGATGAAGAATGCATCCTTTGGCATCGTAGTGAGACTTGGGGAGCGTCTCAAGTGATAAATGGGATCGATAGATTGTCGCAAAAAGGCGATTTAGCCACAGAAAAAGAGCGCGTCGATATACGCTAGCCGTATCTTCAGGTCCAGATGCTTTCCAACCATCCAGAAGTAGTTTTCGTTTTTCTACTAACTCTAGACCCAGGATCAAGATCTTGACACAATAGCTGGCCAAGAAGACGGAGGCGATTTCATGGCCAGCGGAAAATGGAACAGTGTTCGTACGCGTATAAGGTCAAGAAGGGTTGATAGGCCTAGGTACAGGATCAAGACCGTCGATGGTCGCAAGGAGCGTTTGTGCTCCCGGTACGACAGCCTCATAAACGGAACAAACGCGACGAGAGAGAGGCCCGTGGTCGCAAGTGCCGCCCGGGTCCTCGCGACATGTGGCTGTGCCCACAGCGACAAGAGGACTACCTGTAGGCCGATGTATGCCAGATAGGCCAACTAATTCATTCAGCTCTGGACTAGAAGCGCGATAGATGTCGGCAATCATACCATCTTGTACGGCACATGATGAGAATATTTGAGCTTGTTAGTCTCATTGTGCAGCACGTATAGCCGTACAAACGCAAGTAGGACTAGAAGCACGCTGTCAGAAACTTTACAGCAGAAGCGAGTGCAGTAGACTTAAGTGTGACGGCTATTGGTAGAATGGTTAGGATGGTCTCCTCGAAGAGCAGAGTGAAGTCGAAGCCGTCCAAGCAGGAGCGTACGACGAAGGGCCCGAAAACGTCCTCGACTGCAGTGGAACAAAAGTTGACAGTAGAAGGCATAACAGTCTAAGAGTATCTTGAGACCACTTAGGAATGCAAACCACATATACTTTGTATAACGGTGTGCTAAGCTTTTTAGAGGCAGATCAATTGACTCCGGATTCCTCTCTAATTCGTTGATCCACCCGCGGGACTCCATCATAGCGCAATCGGTAAACGAGCCGCGCAGGTAAGCGAGCTGCGCACCTACGGAAGAGGTACAGTGGATGTACAGTGGAGGCATAGGCCGCTACCTTCCTGATCAGGCAGGATTCTACCCCCTTTTCCCCGATTTGACTACAACACTATAGTGTTGGGTGACTCACTCTACTTCCCAAAGGATGGAATGACTACAACTCTTGCTCTCCACCCTGTGATATGTCTACCGAACTAGTTAGTGTTGGATGCAGCAATTTAAGTATTGCTTTTCGAACTGAGTCAAGAATTGGAATAGAAAAACTAACATCGGATTTTTCTAATGATTCCAGCATGTTTGATGACGTTATAGAATGTGTAGCCGGATAAGTGTTTTCTGATAGAGGAGATACGCTTTCCTAATTAGGACCGACGATAGCCAACTTCATTGGATGGCTTTAATTACCCAGCGATTAGCTGTCTATATTGAGCTTCTCCCTTTCATATAGTTCGGATCTACTGGATATGCCGAAATCGGTTCACTTAGTATATAAGAACTGGAAGTTCTCCATAAGATATGAGGTTCGTGCTTAACTTCAATCATTCATTTCATACCTACCTCTGATCTGGATCTGTTACGCTTTTTACTATTAATTAGTTCTCTGTTTGCCATATAGCGGTTATACTATGGAAGAACTTCTGTAGTCCCGAAGCCCCTACCTCACCCCCGGCATCGAAGAAGCCGACGTTATTGCCCACAAGTCACGGGACGTAACCCAAGTTTTGTGTCTTTCAGAGATTCTTTGTCGCCTATAAATATGTAGGAAAAGAGAGAAAAAAAAAGCATAGTAAGATTCTGCGCAGAGTAGCATAGAGGAACACGGAGGCTGGTTTTACCTCTGGACACGTCAGATAACCAGTTTTCTAGTATAGCGAAAACGCCCCGAACTACTCCTTCTCTGATTTAGTACATAACCTTATAAATTTTTCTCAAGCGCCCAATTAAGGTTGAATCGAGTGATAGTGGAAAGAATAAACCATGTTCTAGCCTTGCTGGTATTGGCATACAAGAATAATCCAAAGAATCATTCCTTCATATCTAAACTCGCATTTTTAACTAAGAAGGGACAAGCCGAGGTGGTCAGATCCTGATTTGTGAGGGAAATATCACGTTGAGAGTAGGTGATGAGCTCATAATTCTGCATGCATTCTGGCGGCGTAGACAGTATTGTGAACCAAAGCTAGGGTAGTGATAGGCAGATAAGCTTTCTAGGCAACTACAGTAGGCCGGGTAGGTAGACCGCATTTCCAACGTGCAGCGCGGATCCTTATGGAGCACGCCATCTGTGATGTGTGATAAGCTCATAGTTCTGCATACATGCGGCGTAGGTAATATCATAAACTAAAGCTGGGGTTGGTGATAGGCAGATAAGCTTTCTAAGAGGCTGCGGTAGACCTAAGATTCCTGGTACTAAATGCATAGACCATATTAACAACGTGCCGTGTGGACCCAATCTGCGATATGTGATAAGTTCATAATGCCATATACGCACTTGTGGCGTAGGTAGTATCGTGAGCCAAATCCTGGGTAGTTATAAGCAGATAAGGTTTTGTAGGTTGATTGATCGTCTATATGCAATTCTTTAATAAGAGGCTCCAGGATTCCTGAGATGCTTGCTCTGGCTATATATAGAGAGCATATACCCATCATGGTTTCCTCACTTACTTAGGACTGAGATACAGCTTCAAATATTATGCGTCTAAGTTGCTCTTGATAAGACTAGTATTATCATCTTGAAAAAACTTTCCTTCAATCATTAAAAATGATCACTGCCATTGTTAATTCTCGAATTTTTGACGGCGAAGCTGTTATCGAAAATAAAACTGTAGTAATCGATGGAGAATATATTTCTTCTATTACCGATGACGTACCTGAAGATGCAACAATCGTGGATGCACAAGCTGCAACTCTCCTCCCCGGATTGATTGATGCGCATGTTCACACAAAGATCCCTCAACTTGAGCTGGCTTTGAAGTTTGGTGTCTGCACTGAGTTGGAGATGATGGGTCACTGGACGCCTCAGCAACGCAAAGAGATCAACGATAGAAATGATCTCGCGGACCTTCGCACTGCAGATTTTGGAATGACTGCCCCTGGTGGCCATCCCAGTGAGCTACACGGGCCACGTCGTGGGAATGGTGGAAACGGAGGATCCCCTCCAGGACAAGGTGCTTCCAGTCAAGGCCCTCCAGCCAATGGCGTTCGTGGCCCACCCCCTGGTACAGGACACAGAATAGTTGCTCCAACCGTCGTGAGTCCTACTGATGTCGTGGATTTCGTTGCAGCCCGGATAGCAGATGGAGCAGATTACATCAAAATCATGATTGAAGATGGCTACGTTCTAAAGGCTCCAGGTCTGCCGATGATGTCTGATGAAACAGTCAGGACGGGGGTAGATGAAGCCCATAAGCATGGCAAGATAGCTATTGCCCATGTACTGACGTACGAGGCGACTCGACAGGCAATTCTTGCAGGAATGGACGGTTTGGCCCATGTTTTTATTGACAAGCCCATAGATTCGGAGCTGCTCTCGCTAATAGCGAAGTCAGGCGCTTTTGTCACGCCATGCCTGGTGCTCAACTCCTCCATCATGGGAAAGAGCGGGAAGGAGCTGGCTGACGACGAGAGGGTCCGTAGTAAGCTGGACCAACCCTGGCACAATACACTTTGTAGCTGCTTCGACACATATCCTCAAGGCAACTTTCAAGATGTTCTCAATACGGTTTATGCACTTCATAAAGCGGGGGTGGATATCCTCGTGGGTACTGATGCATCAGTACCGCAACCGCACTTGGGTGGCCTGGCACATGGAGCTAGTGTGCACCACGAGCTGCAGCTACTTGTAGCCGCTGGCTTTACACCGATTGAAGCACTTCGTGCGGCAACTTCATTACCTGCGAAAAGATTTGGCCTAAATGATAGAGGGAGGATTGCCCCAGGAGCTAGAGCAGACCTGTTGCTTGTGAATGGTAATCCGACAAGTAATATTACGGACACACTTTCTATACGCTCTATCTGGCGGCGAGGGGTTCTTCTTGACGCGTAAGTATAGTTCGGGTGCATTAGATAGATGATATATAATGAAGGGAATTTGAATTTGAAGCTATTAATTGCTTGTTAAAGTATCAATTTCAGGTGCAATGATAGTACCAAGGTTTCTAATTCTAGATAATGCGGTACAGCCGTGCCTGATGTGTACAGAGGCTAGTATGTTGTTAATGCATTTTTTACATCTCTGTAAACAACGAAGCAAAGTTTATTTAATATGACCAAACAGATATAAGTTATCCGGGCACATGGGTGCAGGCTGGCGTTGACACTGAGTGGTTCAGCAAGTGATGTAATCAGAGTGCAGCGCTGTCGATACCAGGCAAGGCTGAGTCCATAAAATCTACTCAGTCTCGACTCATGTAGTCTCCAAGCTACCCTTGATCAACGCTTCGTTTCAAGACCCATCCATCTATTTGATCTACCGGACCTTTGCAAGCCATGTCGCGATGTAGAAGCGGCCGACTTATTAGAGCATAACGCCACTCGGCCACTTTTCAATACATGTGTACCATAATATATTACCTAGTCCGCCCCTAAAATGTGTTGCACGACCTGCGACTGTTTAGGCTTCTGTGGAAAACGCATCACCAACTACTTTCATATCAGCCGTTCGTATAATGACATCGTCCAGTCCGTAGCCGCTAGATGCAAGTTCTGCGATCTAGTCTTCCAAGCTTACACGTTCATATCCCATGCCAACTCGAAGCCACGAGTTGAGCTTGTCGTGCTAAATGACAGTCCGGCAAAAATATCCTCATATGGGCCTGATGGTGTTCGAAAAGTTGTCGAAATATTCGTATGTGCAGGTATATACAGCCCAGAACAACCTGAAATCATAAGAAGCTGAGTCTTTGGATTTTTATCTCCCATTTTCATAGATATCGTGGAAAATGGAACCTCATGGCGATAATCAAGAGACATATCAAATGGAAGATATTAACGTTATATAGAATCTAGATCCCAATGTACCTATCTTCGCCGTTTGCATATTTGCAAATACAAATCACGTTAACTGCTCCAATTGACCTACCCTATTTCGATATATCTTCTAGCTCTGACATGAATGTAACTTCATGAGGCATAGTCACCGAAGTTCTAAGGGGGTATGAAGTATTCGAGGAAGAAATCATTTTAAGCAAATAGTACTCAAGTTTAAAGTAAGTGTAAGCTATGATAATAGGCTAACCTACTAAAACATGCGATTTAATATTCAATGAGTATCTAAGCCAATAAGATTAACTGTTAGTTGATCAAGTGACGGACAGCCCCAGGCCACACGTGGTCTACAATTTCCAGTATCTACAGTATCTGACTGCAAGATATCCTCGAAGGAACCTTTTTATTCCTTCTGTTCAAGATGCTGTGTAGTCGCGTCTTTGGCCTCTTGTATATTGAATTTCTCCGGCAACACATTTTCGTTGTCGCATAGTCCCATGTCAGTTAAGTTCAACGCCTGGTTGTGAATTTGTTTTCTCTCGTCCTCGGTCAAATCATACCACTTATTTGCGATATTTGTGTCACCGAACAGAGCCCCAATTTCCTCTAACGTACGTCCCTTGGTCTCTGGGAACAAAAAGTACATTGCTACGATATAAAGGACGCTTGGGCAGATGAGCACAAGGTAGAACCTCCACCCGATGCTATTCATAGCAATAGGAGCGGCGACAAGTGTAACTTCAGAGGCAAGATAAAACGACGCAAGGCCAAATGCTACACCAGCGGGACGGAGGTGATTGGGGAAAATTTCTGTGACGTAGCTGGGGCCTCTGTTAGACTTCTATACGAAATGGGGGAGTGCAACGGGGTTACGAACACATATTGGGTCGCGTCGATAAAGAAACACCACCAAAATATGTACAGGAAACAGAAGAATACGGCTGCTTTAAGACCTGCTTCATGCGTTGTACCAAGATATGTTGCGGTCAGAGCACAAAGGAAAATAGCGGTGCATGTCATTCCAATAGAGCCAATAAGCATAAGCGTGCGGCGGCCAAACTTGTCAATATAGAATGCAGTCCATGTGTTTCCAAAACTGCGGGATAATTAATATTAACCTAGAAGTAACAAGGGGCGATGCGTACAGAGTGAATGTAGTCCAGCATGCGTTGAGCAAGAGTGGAATAGAGCCACCTTCGCCAAGTTGAGCGTAAATTAGGACACCGTAATTTGCCATAACATAAACACCAAGGAATTGGTTTCCAAACATGAGCAGAAATCCCATAAACGCTCTTTTTCGATTCGGCGCCGTCCGAAACAGTTCAAACCTGCGATTTGGTAGACTGGCGTCCATTTCGTATTGCTTCTCGATAAGATAGAATTCCTCGCGAGCACGGAGATTGTGTGTATCGGCTTTAGTCTTGTGTAAATTACAGACGATCTTAAAGGCTTCGTCGCGTCGACCTTGAGATAAAAGCCATCGAGGGGAGTATGGGACGAACTTCTGGCCCAGCACAAGAATAAGGGGGAAGACACACTGGAAGGACAGAGGGAATCTCCAAGAAAACTGGGCATGTTTGTCCTCTCCAGACATGAAAGAGCATGCGTATCCCAGCCAACCGGCAATACAATAACCTATAGCGTATGCAATCTGAATGATATAATATTAGATTTGAAATTCAATGATAGTGGCAGAAACGTACCCCCGTTACGGAGACCATGGCACCACGGGACTCGGGAGTTGATATTTCAGCCTGATACATGGGTACTGAGAAGTTGTCAATTGTAAACGGCCAAAATATTCTAGCAATACACACCAACACATGCCAAAATGCCTGACCCCTGTGTTATGTTAGTGGTCTCTCCGTGTTGAAAAATTAAACTCATTGGTATGATGCGACGTACCATTCCTGCAATACCACGTCCAACAATAAACATCGCAATATGAACTGCTCCGCTGCAAAGTACACCACCTATTATGAGAATGATGCTACCTATCATCATAGTCCATTTTCTACCAAACCTTTCAGAGCTCCAGACTTGGTAGATACATCCTACGATAGCACCAGCTGAGTTAATCCCATTCAAGGCGGCAATCATGTTGCTCGTGTGACCATAGCCCGGTTCGCCAGCTGCTGCAAGATGGAAGTATGTATAGAAGTTCGGTTGGCCGATGGTAGAGCCGATGATGGCAAGGCCATAGGCCGTGGAGATGGTTCCGATAGCTACGAATATCACCACCCAAAGGTTGTAAGAGTTTACAATTATGTGATTCAACATTTTGAGAAATTTCAGTACAAGAACTTGTGGAGCAAGAAAAGAAAGAACTAAAGCCTTCCACAAATGCTTGTCAAAGAGAGCACTGGCTATTTATCCTTACGTCAACCGGGTTGAATCGGCTCACTCCACGTTGCGCCTAGATAACACTCCCTAGGTGACCTATAGGGGGCGTAAAATTTATTTCTTTGCTTCCGAGTAATAAGTTTCATTGTAGAGGTGAACCATGTTTGGAACGCATTCCGGTAGGGTTTCCAGATAAAGATCTCGACTAAAATCTCACCTCCCTAGTTCGAGGACAGGGCTGGCGGACCCAGAGTTGCGGATCCCCCGCATCTGAGTTTCACGGTCAATGAATGCCCCGCATTTCAAAAACGTTTTTTGTAGTTGCATACGGTGGTCATCCGTCAAGAATTTCGAGTCAGCTGTCTTTAAGTATTGTTATAGCTAACTTGGAGAATATTTTTGTACGGATTTCAATGGGTAAGTCGATATTCCGCACATGGTCAAAACACATCACACCCCCCCTCCCCACTTTATAATCTTAAAATGACAATTCCCTCAAGCTCTGAGATTTGACAATTATTTCAGAAAGAAGGATGTCCAGAGGACAATCAACTTCTTAACTGCAGAAATGGTCAAGTCCAGCGGAATATGCAGAAGGAATTCCTGAAAAGTACAGGCCCTTCTAACCACGAATATCCATATTTAGGACTATCATAGCGTTATCCTCAGATGTCAGGACCGTGGTGCAGAATAACGTCGCATTCACAGAATAAATCTAATGATCTTAGGTATCTAAAATACACTATGGCAAGACAGATTTCAAGTTATATAGTACATGGTTATACATAGCCCATCCACCAATCCCATTGCATATACACTCTTTCCTTTTGCCTATAAACCACAAGTCGATAAACGCCAATATTTCACTGTTTCAGTCCACTTTCTCCTCTGTGACTACAGGCGAAGGAGGACCCATATTTTTCTTCATCTCTCTCCACCGCTTTCTGCTCACTGCCGTGCTCGGCCCTACATAAACACCCCATGGATGCTGCATCGCTAGTTCCGAGCAGGCCTGCATCGGCTGCATACCTCCCATTGCAGTCTTTGCATAGAGATCCGTCCATATTAATTGATCGATGATCTTGATTGTACCGTTGTAGGAGGAGGGGTTATCTGGTTTGGAGGCTGTTGAATCGGTGGTCGAATTAGATTGATCGTCTACAGGTGACGAATCGACTGGTGTGGGTAAGACTTCTACAGCATGCAGCCAGCCTCTAAAGTCACCTCCGAGGTCCTCAGTTTCGGCATCAATAAAAGACGCTACGGATTGCGGGGTTACGGCCAGGAAAATGGTGGTGGAAAGACCTGTGGGGAACGATGTAGAGTTCGAAAATTTTTGGAAGTGTCTATAGGCTATAAGCGGTCAAGCAGGACAAGGAGTTCAATCAATAAGCACTTACTTCAAGGCTGTATCAAGATCACCTTCGGGAACGTCTTCTTGTCGTCCATCTACCCAGTGTAGCGTTTCCTTGCTCTTGATAGCTTCAGCGCCGACCAAGCCTTCCCAACCACTATCTAAACCACGTTGGAGCGTCGATAACAGCTTTGCCCACTGGTCATCATCTTCTGCATAAGAAAGTCGATATACTACAAAGCCAAAACTCTTGATACTGTCAGCCTTAAGTTGTTGTACCCAAGGTTCAATCTTCATCTCAATTGGGGTTTCAATCTGGCTTTGCAAGCTTTTGTGTCCCCACTCGCGATCGAAGATCAGAGCCGGCTTCTCCATGAATGTATGACGAGAGCGTGGCCCTTGGGATGCCTCCATGGCGTGGCGATCTCGGGTTCGCTGCTGTGTTGTATCCTTTACCGCTTTCTTCATTTGCGTGACAAGCGCTCCGTCCAGACGATTGTAGATCTTGTTCAGCTCCTTTGCGGGTCGCTCGATTTCGGCCATGGCTTGTTCTATTCCATAAGTCATTAGAAACCCCTGGGTTCTCGCACGAATGGCTATATCGGCATCTAAATAAAGGTTGAGGAGTTGATCGAGCACGGCCAGTTTCTGATGGTCGATAATAACGGTCTGCTGAGTTTCACTAATTTCGCGACCACTTTGCAATTTGTCGAGGAAATCTAATTTCCATATATCATAGAGGACCTTGAGATGCTTAAAGGCCCAAGCCTTCGATTGCGAAACGCGGTAGATAAAGAGATTGCTAATTATGTTCAGTCCTGTGACTTTCTGAGCCGTCGGATATTTTTGACCTACTGAATATAATCTTGCCAAATCTTGGTCAGATTAAAATCAAATTCTGGTCTCCCTTCAGCAACCCGTAGGGCTTCGATGGCGTCTTGAAAAATATCGATTTCCGCAGCAATGGTGTTATGGGTTTTACGGAGTTGGCCTTGGATACTGGGTTGTCGAAAGTATTCAAAAACATCGACAACTTGACGAATGACAGCTATAGCTTCTTCGATGTTGGCCGGGTCATCGAGACCTCTTGCTTGCCAACGAGCATCTGATACTGGAACCATGCCAAACCATACCTGTGCGAAATGTTATTCCGAGAACGAGAATTCCAATTTCAAGAACGATGCTTGGGCACCTACGGTTGACTTTGTAAGCTTGAAGCTCCTCTCCACTTGGCCATCGAGAAGTGTTTGAGCAAGAGCTTTCTCCCACAAATCTCCCATGCCGCTTAGCGCAAATCCAACCCGGATAATTGGTGCCGGAGAAGTCCCAGGCATGGGTCCGAAAGGGCCGGGCGGTGGCAATGATGAAGCCCATGGTTCCGGAGCCCATGCTTTGTATTCTAGGCTGAAGTGGCTCATTTCAGAGATGGGAAAGATGCCATGTTCGGACTTCTCCTCCCCAGGCATAAGCCCTGATTGTGCAGTGTTTAGAAAACTGCTCAAGGTTGCGGCTTCAAATGGCACCGCATCGGCTTTTTGATTGTTAGCCTGTGGTCAGTTGCAACATAGCATGGTGACCCGATCTGTACGTACGAACTCGGTCTTCAGCATCTTCAGGTGAAGGCTGCGGCCAGGGATACACGGGATCTGGTGTTGCGGGCCATATGAAGGACCAGGCGAAAGGCAGGACGAATTGCCAGACGATGATGCTTAGGAATATTGTTTTCCAGCGGCCTAAAATGACGGTGAACGTGGTAGACCAGATAAACCGGCAAGTAATGACCGCAATCAATATTACAAGCCAAGAGAGATGGTATGCGATGATGGTGAGCAATACAGGAAGCCAGTGATTGGCAATGAATGTGAACATCGTTGCTGACGATGCAGGGTAGGGTTCGCTAGGCACAACTGATAGGGGTAAGATCCAATACTGTGGAGAGAGCCACGAAGAAGTGAGTTATGGATTGAGGAAGACAAGCTCAACACCAATACCTGTGGGACATTGATCAAAGGCGACAAATCTCAAATAGCAACATGTTGCGAGAAAGGAAGCAGAAATGTTTGTGGTTGAAGCCTCGATGTTTGATAGTTTTAGGGTGCCTAAACTCGCGCTAACTGCCGCACTAGACCCCACAATAATTCTACCCAATCCGTCTTTTCTCGTATAACTTTAATATCAACAGCTTCATCTGGATGGAAATGGAGATGGAGGTGAGCTCATTTGATAAAGCCATCTTTGGAAGGTAGCAACCGAAGGGAAATCAATCGTTCAGCGAGCCCATTGTATCAAGTCACAAATGCAGCATCACGTGCTTCGCTTCGAGTATGATCAATGGTCCAATGTACAGGTTGAATTTGCTATATAGTGGTAGGAGATGTTTACCACCACGACTCAAGTCTAATCATCGAAGTCTTTCTTGCTGATTTGTATTTCAACATCCTCCTCCTTGTCTGCTGCGATGCTCTCAATGACCATTTCACGTCGCTTGTCACGGCGATGCAATATCATAATGCCCAAAACAAGCACAATCTGTAGGACGTTGTTTCCAAACACCCACCACCAGCCAAACTTGAACCGTGGAGCTCTGAATGTCGGGAATGTAACGATATTTAAACCTGCCAGTAATGCCTGGCCTATAGCATTCATCGAAGCGATGACAATAGCACGATTCTCAGGAGTTTTGAATGTGACCTCTGACGCCCAAGACATGAAGAGAGGGTTCAATGCCCCGCCTAGACCGGCGACGTAGAAAGCGAAGAACTTAAGACCCAATGGAATGTTCCAGATAGCCATGCATAGCGCCCCAAAGGTCATGCATACGCAGATAACGAGCGAAGGTAGCCAGCGGTTACCCGTAGCATCCGCCCAGTAGCATCCAATGAGAGCTGCAATAATAGATAACGCCGACTGCCCTGTAGGGATGTTGTTGATCTGAGATGTTGTGTATGTGTCTGCGTGTGCTTTGAGGTAAAGATTGAAAGGCGACCCGTTTGTTATCATAGACTGGTTGAAAACGTAGTATAAAAGCACAAACGCATACCAATGCCATTGCAAAAATGCCTTTCGAAATGTGGCAAGGGTAAATTTGACTTGTGCTCCTTCTACTCCATCGTCATTCATACGTCTTCGAGCTAGAGCCATTTGATCTTCCGTCAACAGCCAGCTTGGGTTCTTTGAGTCAGGACGGGCTGGGAAAACAATTGCTCCTAGTGTAGCAACGGGGAGGGTAATGCATCCGCAGATGATGAACAACCACTGCCAACCTGCGTGGCCAAGCACTCCATTAAGATTTGTGTAGCAGGCTGATTGAAAATATCCCGCAAACATAGTACCGAGTGGACCTGCGATGTAGAAAAGACTAAGGCTGTTGTATTTTTAGCTTATAACTCAATATAATTCAAATTTATCGTCAAAAACTTACCGACGGCTGATCTCGCTCTTCTTGTACCAGCAGCCAATACAAAAGATGATACCAGGGTAAGCAACACATTCGAAAATTCCAGAGAAAAATCGAATGGCATATATGTGATTTACATCTATTTTGCATTAAGCATACGAGGAAGACCGAACCCAGCATATGATTACTGACCTTTTACCCAAGCAGTAAGCAGCGTGAGGACACCCCAAACGATTTCGAACGTTGGGATCAACACATTAGGACTATCAAAGAGTCAGTAACAAGGCTATAAATTAGTTCTTGGGAGTGTACCGGACACGAGTTAATAAGATGTTACACGGGACCATAGCTACGCAATAACCAGCCTGGAATACACCTGTTGTATACTGGAGGTCATTTCCGCTCATCTTAGCATCCTCCTTCATCCCACTGACATAGGCATTCTGAAATGCTTGCAGATCTAGGAACTATAGGAGTGTGAGACTCCAGCTTGTATAATTTATTTGGGAATATCTCTTACCTTGGTGAAGAATGTCAAACATCCAAAAGTCAAGATCATGAAATCAAGCTTTCGGAGAAGTGTCTTCTCCTCCTTCGACGTTCCTTGCTCGTACCATCTCCACTTGTCATACCACCTCTCATCATCCAAGTTTTGGCGGATCTCAGTAGTCATCGTTGGCAGGATTTTACTGAGAATGAGGCAAAGAAATCGGACGAGAATTTGTGTAGGATGGCTGTACTAAACGAAGCACAGGGAGCTCAATGCTGCTGACAATTTCGTAAAACTTACTCGTCCGATGTCTGCATTTTATAGAATGGTGACACCCGAGGTCTCCATCACAGGAAGTTCACTGAGATAAGGATGCTATTGGAGATCGGCAGAGTGGTAATCTGAGCGGATTCTGAAAACCTGGAGAACGAAGACTCTTGGCTGTCAATTCTGTGCCAGAGCTCCACTTCGCGCCTTGGACTTCTACGCGAGACCTTTATTCCTATCATGTCCCACTTTTACCGTTGGAATTGCCATTGCCGAACCGAAACTACCTATCTATTACTGAGATAACAAGGAGGAGCTCCAAACCTGTGTCAATTAATGTATTCGTGGAGTAGCAGGAATGCTTTCCTTCTTGGTTTAAAATAGCTTTCACATGCCTCTTTTTTCATAAAATTGGCCAAATCTGTTGCATAGTTAACTGTTATCCTCTTGCAATTCAAAACCATTACTACGATAGTTCATAGGGTTTTATTTAATTAGTGCTACTGAGATGTAGCTGGTTGTATCACTACTGGCCTACCCGAGATGTCTAATTATAAGGAGATCAAAATGTCTGATGTGTCAGAAGATTTCAAGAAGTATAGATTTTCCCTGTTACTAGACACGATCGGCATCCCTTCTTCAATCACCGAATGTCAAGTCAGATTCCCAAAAATAGCCCGACCGAACTATTGAAAAATGCTCGGTACTCCATGGGAATAAAGCCGAAATTAAGCATCATAACAAACGGCCAGATAATCAAGCTTTGTAGGAGGATAGGCCAGAGCTTCTCACGCCAAATCGTTAGCGTTTCTGTGGCGTTGGTCGTAGAGTTTATAGCAATGAAGATGCTGTTAATGAAATTTGACATAATAGTCTGATTAAGCATTACTTTAATAATGACACTGGTCTCGCTGTGGCGAGTTGTCCTCTTGCGGTTTTCGACCCTGACCTGCGCAGGAAATTGAGATTCAAGATAATATTGCCAGTAATACATGATGCTCGTAGCAGTCATTAAAAAGATCATATATCTGCATAAGGCATTGTAATCAAATGGGTTGTCTGATCTATTCATATACTATGACTTGTTAGCCACCTGAGCTAAGTTTTGCATCCTAAGAAAAGCGAGGTCTCAATAGAGTTTGAGCAATGATATTGGAAATTCCCGCAATTGTAACAGATTGGGGAATAGTAGTACAAAGTGTTTTCGCCATACTATAAAGTCGCTTTGGACCACTTTTTTCGTTGAGATGAAAAAATAACTGCGATTTAACAATTGTACTGAGGCTGACCACCTTGCGACGGAATCTCTTGAGACGAAATGGATCGTCTTATAAATTTAGATATAGCTTATTACTGATTATTCTTCAGGATCCATAACAAAGAAAGTAACTGTTGGCACTATGCAATAGAGAGAAGCATCTGATAATTGTCACTCCATAAAGCCCAGTATATCGCTACATGCTCATTGACATATTATTATGGGATAACGAAGCCGAGTTTGTTTTCTGTTGTCAAAACATATACACGAGGCATAGAAAGTATAAGACGTTAATGGCGCTAAAAGTGGAGCTCATGGTGGAGAGTGTGGTGGAGGGTAGGGTGGAGCTCATAATTGTTCTCATATTGTGGGTTAAGAGTGGGGTTGTTCATGGCACTGAAGCGTTGAGCTTGCTGTCGAATTTGGCAATGCTTCTGAAAAAGCGAGCAAACACTTTAAGCTCCTCGTATTAAGAGAAAAACAAAAAAAACAAAGTCACTTCATACTCAATATTCTTACGTGTATTTTATTCTCAATTTTCACAATGCTGAACAGAGCATTTCGTCCGCTCAATCCTTTCTGCCTCGCTACGTTTCTCTTCCCCTCTATCCTGCTAGCCGAATTTACATATCCCCCTCTTCAGGAAGGTGTGAAAAGAGTCGATCTCGTCTGTTTGTTCTATCTGACGTAGGCAACGAGCCTGATTATGCTGAATCCATGGTCCGGCTCTTTGTCTATAGCCACCAACTCCGAATTGAAGGTATCTCCTCCACTACCAGCTACATGCTGAATGATACTGTATATCCCGAGAAATTCATGATATTATCAGTGTATACGGGGCTGTCCTCCCTAATCTCCAGCATCACGCTCAACATTGGCCTAAGCCCATCTATCTAACTAGTATGTGATTGCAGGCCTCCCCATATGTGGAATGTCTGGCGTAAGTGAAGGCAAAGATAGTAGTGTGCGTCCGAAGCACTGATCCATGCCGTAACTTTTTCAACTGAGGATCTATAGGTACTGTTATGGGGTGGATCATCAGTACTTGCTCAAGCATTATGGAAGGTGCGTGCAGCACGATCACTGGCTGAAGAGGGGGCCTTTGTGGCGAAAATAAAGGTTTATGCTACTTCTGACGAGGACAATAGCGGTACTTGGATTCGAAGAAATTAGCCTAGTATGCTTTATATAGCTACTGTCTATCAATCCAACCGCTACGCATTGTTGGCCTGGAGCGGCATGTCTGGAGATAATTTCTTCGCATTTGATGGTTTAGGTGATACAAGCACTATATCTAAAGACTGGTTTAGGATAATGTCCAAGATATAGGCGCGTTAGGAAGTCAATACCCAGACTTCAAACCCATCTCCGAAGGTAAGCAAGCTCCTTATTATCGTCAAGGAGAGAGGGTAGAGACTGAACAAAAGTTCATTGGCATACAATCGTAATTACTACTCAGAAAGCATGACCTTCCAGAAACACGATCTTCCTAATATAATTGAGTCACAACACTGAACTGTGAGGCATGAGTTTTTATCCCTTTGCGCCATATCATCGGTACTATTACTCTTGAAAATACACCTTACTTCATAGAAACCACTGCCCTGCATAGTTGCTATTCGTGTCGCTTTTCCTTTCATCTATTTTGCTCGCTCTATTCAACTCGTCCATGTCATTCACCCCTGATATATCAGACTTCCCACAACCTATTATACGATTTGTTTACAGCAGCATGTATGAGCATTTTTGCCTTAATACCAGCCTGCTAGTTTCTGTAGAACTTGGCTTCCTCGGTTATAACCCCTGACAGATCCTGCTGTTCGAGTACTAGTCCTCAGCGCCACGGAGAGGCGTCTACTGTGCTGAGGTTTTTGTTTTTTCTTTGTTTTTTTTTATGTTTTTAGGCATCGGTCGAGCCTTGATGCAGCGTATGCGCCATGTTGAGATAGCGAATAACTAGAACGTAATAGCCAATGATACTGGCATCGTTCCGCTGGATGAACAAAATTGTTGTAGAAGATATATCCTTCTGGTACGCAGGGTAGTGCATGCTGAGAGGCAGTCAAGGAGTAATATCCTTAATGAGTGGATGACCGATCTATTATAAGTTTTAGCGACAAGAAACCGTTTCTTTGCAATAACTTCTTACAAGTTTTGGGAATTTTCTTGTTGCAATCCTTATCTCCTTGACTTTTTGCCTCTCAGCGACTGGCTAAGGAAAAATGAAACAAAAAATGTGCCTAAGAAATATCCAGGTATCCAAAGGAAATACCGCAGCTACATATGTAAGCAAGGAGAATATCATCATCATTATTCAAAGAGAGAGTGTTAACAGCCCCGGAAAGGCTACACGTGCTGCAATATCATGGAGGATCCATCATCCGTTATCTATCATCCATGGCAACATTTTAAAGCGCCTAAGATGAAGCATTGGCAACAAAACCACATAGAAGATCTCGGCGCCAGGGTGCGAAGCGTCAGAAGAGATCGCGAGACGACAAATGTTTGGCTGTGTAATCATAGACTATAAGAAAGCAGTAAGGAGGACTAAGATCCACGATCCTTAGCACGAAAAGTTGCTGGATCTGGGTTGGCGGACAATATATACCGATTGTCCCGGCGAGGCTGGGGTGGTTCGATGATACAGCCTCAATCGAGCAGTTCTCCGCTAAGCAAGGAACCGGCACTGCCATTGGAAACTACCCAATAACGTCTAAGGCCTCACTGTGGACCATTGCTTGCAATACAGATAAGCAACCGATACTGAGGCTTAGCATAGGCTCAGGCTTATAATGCACCTCGTAATTGCTCGTACTGCTGGAGTCGTGGCATTGCATCTGATGCCGTCAGCAATAAAATAATTATCCATACGGCGTATCATTGGATCCAGTTTCGCGCAATCTACTTAGCGAAGTAATGCCAGCACAATCAAGAATCTGCCTAGCTACTTAGCCTACAGTTATAGTGCGTCTAGTCGTATGTATTGTTCAGGCAGCCAGAATTGTCATTTAAGTAAAGAAAGTCACATTGGCCTTTCTCACGATACCCACTTTCCTCTGACAACCAAAGATGAGAAGATAAGTCTCGATTTAAGGCTGCAACTATTATATCACTTCATTGCGGATCAGTTCTCAGAAAGGCACAGTTAGCCTCGGATGCTGAATCCTTTCAGCCCGGGCAAGTAGGAGCTGTAAAAGTTGGACTTGTATAAGTTGCGAAGCTTCCTGGACGCACAGAACTGGGTTTGTAACATTGGTAATTTTTTACACTCCCGCTTCTTTTTTGATGAGGTCTGACATTATAGTTTCAACTCAACTCCATGCTGGGATTTCCCACGTCTGGGCAAGCCTTGCTGTAGAAGCCCAGAATAACCAATGAAGAAGAGGGAATGGATTTTTAATTGAAATGCGATTGGAGTTGCAGCACGGAAATCACGGCCTCCCAGGAACACAGTCTTCTTCTCAAAAAGCGTATTCAGCCATGAGACTGAATTGTGAGGCTCCGTCTTTCGTCCCTTCACTTAATACCGTTGGTGCTATCGCTCTCAAAAGTGCATCTTCCGTCATGGAAACCACTCCCTTGTGTAGTTGCTTTTTACCTCAGTCATCCTGTCGTCTGTTTTGTTCGCTCTATTCGAGCCTCCAGCTTCCTCTGCCCCCTAATATTTCAGACTCCCAGCAACCTGCCATACGACTTATTTGCCTCGAGGCTGGATATGACAGAGACCTACTCAAGGGCACTCTGTTCTGTGTTTCTTTAGCTGATACCCCGCTGTTCACAGCACTTTCTTACGTGTGGGGTGATGTGACTAGGCATCGTCCCATGATCGTGAATGGACGCGTTATAAGCATCGGGGATAACCTCTACTCGGCATTGAGGCAGCTGAGAACACCGACCCGTCATATTACTCTATGGGTAGATGCAATCTGCATAGATCAGAATAATCTGCAAGAAAGAAATTATCAGGTCGAGCAAATGCCGAAAATTTACGGCGCTGCAGAGGAAGTCGTTGCCTGGCTTGGAGAAGCTGCAGACAACAGCGATCTGACGATGGACTACATCACAAACCATGGTGGTAGGCGGAACAAAGAAACTGCAACAGGCAATTACAATTTGACCATCGAAATCCACATCGGCTTCAATCATCTTTGGTCACGACCTTATTGGAGTCGGGCTTGGGTTGTTCAGGAATTGGCATCAGCTCGTAGGTCACGACATAGATGCACTTTCCTGTGTGGTAGCAAATCTGCATCATACAATGTCTTCCAAAAGTTTTTGGCTAGCTTCTTAAACAACGTTCAGTTCGCAGAGGGCGATACTATCTTGGATGCAAAGCGTCTACTCACCCTCAGCTCCTCCAGCTTTCGTATGCCATTTCTGGAGATTCTTTGGGAATCGGCCCATCTAAAGTCCACCGATCCCCGAGACAGGTTATACGGAATTCGAGGTATATCCCCTCAATTTTACCGGGACACGATAAAGGTTGATTATAACTTGGAGTTCCATAAGCTATGCAGCAGATTTATGGTCCATCACATCAAAAAAGAACGAAGCCTTAATATTCTTTGTTGCTTTCACAAATTTCCATTCACCGGCCGGTACCCATCTTGGCTATGCGACTTACATACCCGGAATCCAGGTATTTCTCCATTTACCTACGCTGCTTCTGCGGACCGTCAGGCCACTGCAACTATTACCAATGGTATTCTCCACGCGAAAGGTATCATTATCGGCATTGTAGAAGAGACCAGAGGCCCTTATACGTTTCCACTTTTTCGTCCTACTAACACCACTTCCAGTTATCGCCCAGGCACAGCAAAGCTAGGGGAGATAGAAGAATTAGCATATGCATCGTTACGGACGCGGTATGCTGCTGAGAGTCAGCTGGTCCGAGAGAACCGTTTCTGGCACATGATTGCCGGAAACCAGCATGAAGCAGTGAGTCCTGGAAACTCTGAATCTGAGGTCCCTCATCGACAACTTTGGAACCGATATCGCAAAGTAGAGTCAATGGCAGCTGTTGAGACCTGGGAAGATTGCAGGAAATTTTGCGTCACCTTTGGCAGGATGCTTGGTAGATGCTTTTTTACAACTTCCGATCAACATATTGGACTAGGTCCTCCAGATCTCCAGAGAGGAGACGTTGTCTGTATTCTCTATGGGTGCAGTGCATGCGTAATACTACGGAAGGTAAACCTTGAGTATGTGTTTGTGGGGCCAGCATATGTTGATGGAGCGATGAGTGGAGACTATGTTCGTTTCAATTGCAGTGAAGAGAAGAGACCGAACGAGATGAAATTCTCGATACGATAATAGTTAGAAGGAACTAGTAAAATGGGATTGAAGATATTACAGAATAGAAAGGAGAAAATACTTTTAGTAAAACATGGATTCAGGCATCTAAATACACCCGTAGAAAACAGTGTTTTGAGCATAGGGGAGAGTAGGAGGATATAAATCCGGTAGTGTTTATTATCAATGAGAACACCGGGTCCGCCAAATCACTTTACGCAGATGCACACTTAAAGCGAAGAATCCCCACGCTTTGGGCCAACCAACCAGGGTAACTATCATTGCTTATTGATATACCATGGCACAAAATTATACCACTCGCCTACTTCTTCTTGTAGCATGGGAACCGGACTAAGGCCTTCCTTCCGATCCAATTCGTATATCAGGGATATAAACTCTAATTCTAATGCAGTTGACTTTTCACGTGGTTGAAACCTGTGATACCAATCCTCAAGGTCTTCCCTAAAACTCTGCACCAGAGGCTCTGGCATTGACTGTTCAGCTAAATAAACTGCTGACTGACGCCGGCGAAAGTAAAACACATCATCATTGCCAGTCTACTCTCTTTATCAGTCTACCAACAGAATTAGATTTAAATAATGTAGAACTTACTGGAGTATCTATGACCTCATCTGAAATGCCAAAAGGGTAATGTAGAGCAATTGCAACGCTTCTATCAAGCGAATAGCATGACCAGAACAGCCGTGATTTGGCAACGGAATCTGCTGATTTGTGCAGACCAAGATCTACGCATATTCGAAGAGCAATTCCGCTCAGGGCCCAAACTTTGGCTTCTTTATCCCCTGCAAAGGCTGCATATTGCGCCAAGAAAAGTACACTTTCTAGATCCTGGAGACTATTTGACCATTTGGATGAGATGAATGTAGACTCCAGACACTGAAGTCCAGATATATACATCACCGAAGAGCGATCCGCCGAAGACGGAGAGATACAGCGTGAGGTAATTGCCAAGATTGTTAAAAGACAAAATGATCCATATTGCGAACCAGTGTATGCGTCATGAAGATATTGGTAAAGTGTACTTTCGTCAACAAACGGAAAGCCTGGTAAGATTTCACGAATGTAGCGTCCGATTATCTTTTCCGAGATATGCTTCGGTGGAAGGTGAACCGGCATTCTTGTTTCGGGCAGACCCGATGGACATGCAGCTGCAAAAATGAGGGTTGAAATGATTGGGGTCCTCATGGAGCTACGAACATCAAGGGTAGTGGCTGATAGAGACACTTGACTAACGTGATTGACCATTTCATCAATACCATCCTCATATGATGCAATCAATACATGTTGTTCTGAGATGTCCCCAAACAGATCCGCGACAAGGTTTTCCGACGAAGTGATCGATGCAGGAGAGGCTTCAACTGTGAGGAGTGATTCTGTTGAAAGTCAGATATACTCAAAATCGACGAAAATCGGAGAAATACCTGCTTCTATGTTGTTTTGTGCCCCAATATTCAAGTTTGTTTCGCAATACTTGGATAATTCTTCTTCTAAGAGAGCAATCTCTGTCTCTATAGATGCTACAGAGCTTTAATTTTTAAAATGTCAGACTAATACGAAAGATATGAAGCCCAAAAGACAAATGTCTCGAGCATACCTAGAGAAAATTCCTCCCACATTTTTTACCAGGTACACACAGTCATGTCCAGTCCTTTGACAACGTTTACATACAGGTAACTGCTTATCACACTGGATTATACGTAAGCATGTCTCTGATCAACAGCATATGGATGTAAGCCATACCTTCATGCGTTGACCTTTGCACCTTTCACACGCTCGAATTGGGGGGGCATTGGAGGTCGCCATTGGCTAGACAACCGACCCATGGATTAGGGAAGAGGAGGCAAGGGTACAACAGCAAATATGTATGTATGCAATCTAACGGGTATTATTATAGGAAGAGTAATCTCAGCTCAGTTATACTCTGCTTCCACTCTGGATGAACTTCACGCAAAGTTGGGGTAGAGGTAGTTGTGTGATATTGGTAGTTATCGGCAGACGAAGCCCGCTAGGACTAGTTTGGCAACACTGCATCATTTAGATAGCACTCTACAGAGCCATCTACTCTACAGAGTCTCACGTCTGATAACATTAAATGAACAGACCGCAAAGAACTCCTTTTTTACCACTTCCTACTCCTCCTGCATGTGAACGATGCAGGCAAAGGAAGCAGAAGTGCGACACGTCACTAAGCGGCTGCGAACCGTGCCAGGTCAGCTTCCTCACCACCAGCACAGATAAGGCGGTTCTTGCTCATATTCCTATTCAGAAAGCTGATACCGAGTGTACCTATTACGATCCAATCAAAAACGTAATTCTGCCGCGATTGTAAGTGCGTTGGCTCGTGACCTCCATATCTAATGCTGATGTGGTGGCCAGGTATGCGAAACGACTGAGCGACAGGTATCAGTCTCTAGTAGCCAAGCTGGAATCATTGAAAATTAGTCGCTCTCCTGAGATCAATCAAGATACTCTTCAGATTTCTAGCGGTTTCAAGCAAGCAAGTGACCAAAGTTCTGCCAATACTCCGATGCCACGATATCTAGGCATATCAAGCGGAGTGGTTTTTACTCGTGCAGTCATTACCGACGCGAAGAAGTTACAAATTCTGAATGCAAATGAGATTGACTCTTATCCACGCAGAGATAGTCAAACAGAGACCGTAGATTTGATCTCCCAAATTTTGCCCCAAGAGTCTAATGGCGTGCCTCCAAGGGAAATTGCTTTCAAGCTCTACGATATTTATGCCAAAACCGAACCACAATACAAGGTCATAGATAAGGCGACCTTCGACCAACATGTCGAGAAGTTTTATGACCTCTCTACAAATGCAAGACCACTAGACTGCCTTGTTGTGCATACCATATACGCAATATCAACAGTCTCACTTGGACGATCTGCAGGTCAGAGTGCGGTACTAACTGCGGCAGAAGGATATCATTGCTCGGCAATGCGTTATTTCCCCGCTCTTGTGCAACAGCATGATATTGTAGCATTGAAAGTTATACTGCTCATGCTGCACTTTTCTCTCATAAACCCACAGCAAGCGATCGTTTGGCATTTGCTTGGTTTTGCCATACGACTGTGCATAACACTGGGACTTCATTCTGAGGAACGTATACAGGAAAATGGTCTGGATTCTGAGTCCTCAAATCATCTCCGGAAGCTATTCTGGGTTACATATTCAAGTATGTCCGACCGAGAAATTAACCTTGGACTTCGTTGAATAGGATTGTTGCCGCTCATATTGCGGTGTTTTTTCATATGTTTGCAATCTTCTGCTGTTCCACCACTGACAAATCATACAGTGGATCGCATGGTGGGTAACACCCTTGGAAGGCCTACCATGCTACAAGATCGAGATATATCAACTACCTATCCTACTACAAATGGAGATGTCACTGGACTCTCTGGGGGTTCTCCGGTGAACACCACAGAATATCAAGTAATCCAAGGTTACAAAATGCGAAGGATGCAGAGCGAGGTTATTGATGCTATGTATCAAAATTCAGTACCATTTACTCCAGATTTTGTTCCGTCGCTGCAACAAAAGCTCGATAAATGGCTAGCAGAGGCTCCAATAACGGGTGTCGAAGATCCTTTGAACGAGTGGATTCTCCATTCATATCATAATCTCGTTATGACACTCTACAGACCTTCAAAGGTGAACCATACGCCATCAGACGATGATCTGGCAAGGTGCTTTGCCTCCTCGTCGGCAGTGATAGAGCTATACTTCAAAATGAATCAGAAGAACACTATCGATTGTACCTGGATAGCAATTCACTGGCTGGTAAGTTCCTTTCAGTTGAAAGACAGGCATCTAGGAACCCCTCTTGCATAGGTAGTCAATTTTGGGTCATCTCAACTTAGCGCGTTATAAGCACCAACCCTCAGTTCTAGTGATGGCAGATTTCTGACAAACACATCTAGTTCTTGGCGAGCATCACGAATCTCTTCTGTTTATGGACAAGTGAACGCGTCCGAGAGAGCGCCAGCTGGACCAGAGTAAACGAAGACATCCAATCGACTATTGTTACTCTCGCTGCTATGGTAGAACGATGGCATTATGCACGAGGCTGTCTTGACTTGTATATCAAATTGGCCCGAGGGACGCTACGCCAATTTTCAGCTATTATTCCAACAATATCGAAGCCATCAATATCTTCCGCAGACAATTTTACGGCATTTCAGAATATCGCCCTTGGCGATCCTTCAGTCTTCCAGTTTGAGCAATCCCAGATGGATATCACTATGGGTCATGACCTGGGTCTCTTTCACGCAGATGACGGGAGTTTGATGTTTTTAGATTAGATCTTTGTTATCATGCGTCGCAGTGGCTCCGTGATTTACCGTGAAATGAAAGCTCTCGCGTGTGTTATGTAACTAGATAAAAACTAGTAACTCTCTATTTCTCATCTGATTATCTACCCTGACTGGCAGAGACAGATTCCAATATTTGTTGCATCCCTGGCCGTACATATCCATGTGCGCCGGGCGTATCGCGACTCAAGGGTGGGCTATCTATGTTGTACTCGCTTCACCAAGCCACGGAATCCCTTTTCCGTGTGATCGTTCGGAGCATCAGCGGTCACTCAAGGCGCCAAATTGTCTCCACCAAAAGCTGGAATCTGCGCGTGTGCACTTCATCCATTTCGTTTTGGTACTATTTTCGGCATTTATGTTCTGGCGTAGGCATAGTGAATAAAAGAAGATTTTGGGAATCGTAAATTTTCTCAGCGCATCAAGCTGTTGGCAACTGTTCTACCATGGCCACTCTTGGATTAGCATCTACAGCAAACAGAGATAAGGTGACCATCAAGGACATTGTAGCGATTACTGACTCTCTCGGTGTAAAACTCCCCGACAATCATCTAGAAGAATGGCACGATATCCTCGCCTCTGTACAAGAATCAATTGACGTGGTCGATAGTCTACCAGATTATGTTCCCGAAGTAGATCTTGAAAGCTATCCGCGAAAGGACGTATTTCGACCGACAGCCGACCAGAATGAAGGAAATGCGTGGGCATGGAAATGCACCATCGAGGGCAAAAGTCATGGGCCATTGGCTGGAATGACCGTCTGTTTGAAAGACAATATTGCTGTTAAAGATGTGCCTATGCTCGTAGGAACAGATTTATTCACAGATTTTGTACCAGACATTGACGCAAGTAAGGCTGTTCCACCATTCCAATTCACATGGCGTCTTAACTGGTAGCCAATTTTGTAAGTGTCATGCTATGGTAGCCTAAATACTAAAAATTCTTTCAGCCGTGGTGAAACGATTGCTTGACTCTGGCTGCACTATTATAGGCAAGGCAGTCTGTGAAAATATGTCCCTGTGTGCTTCATCGTTTTCAGCAGCTACGGGTCCTGTGGATAATCCTTTTGCGACAGGCTACACAACTGGGGGCTCCTCCAGTGGCTGTGGACACTTGGTAGGAGCTGGGAAAGTAGATATAGGGATTGGAGGAGATCAGGGGGGTTCTATCAGATTTCCCAGCTCATATTGTGGCATCGTCGGTATGAAGCCAACCTGGGGTCTTGTGCCATGGACAGGTAAGAAATCTAGTGCGAATTGACAAATTTACACATCACTTGCTAAAGATCAATAGGTATGATGACACATGAAGCAGTTCACGACACTACTGGGCCTATGACTCTTGGTGTAGAGCTTAATGCACGAGTTCTTAAATGTATAGCGGGCCGTGATGATATTGATGACCGACAATTTGCGGCACCTCTTCCTTCTGCAGTTCCAGACTATGCAGCTTCTCTCCATCGAGGCGTCAAGGGATTGAAAATCGGTGTTTTGAAAGAGGCTTTCCAGTTTTCCGTTCTTGATCCAAGAGTTCGGGATAAGGTCCGCAGTGCCGCAGAATTATTCTCTAACTTAGGGGCCGAAGTCATCGAAGTCAGTGTTCCTCTCCACAGTATTGCAGGACACATTGTCAACTGTGCTCTTCGCCCTGCCGCGTCACAACAAGCCTACCTTGGCCATGCGTGTGGCCGACGACAGCTTTACATGAACAATCTGACGAGTAAAGTAACACCACTTACACAAGATAAGTTTGACAAAGTAGACAACAAATTCTATAGAGAACATAGATCTTAATCTCTAATAAATATCTATAGATGTTCTGTACAAGCAAATTCTCCCTCATCTCAGGGCTTTATATTTGGAAGAACCATCCAACACACTACGGCAAAGCGATGAACCTCTATCGTCGCCTGACCGACGAATACGATGAAGCCCTGAGTGCTGTTGACGTACTTATAACACCTACAACTCCTTATGTTGCGAATCGACACGCACCTCCGGAAGCTGGACCTGGAGAGCAAATGGCAAAGAGCACCGGCGTTGCAGTGAATACTGTGTGCTTCAACGCAAGTGGACATCCGGCTCTAAGCCTTCCAGTAGGGATTTTAAGTGCTCTAGAAGATGATAGCGTAAGACTTCCCGTGGGTATGCAAATTGTCGGGAAGAGGTGGGATGAGGAAATGATTTACAGAGTTGCAGCAGCTTGGGAGCGCGCATATCACTGGAAGGAGATGTAGATATAGCGCCGTAAGTTTATTCATCAAGTAGAAAGCTTTAGTGCTACCAAACAAGTATGAACAAAATCGAAGAAAATAAAACATTTGGATTGTGCTCATCTCACTATATATCCTTTTTTCAAACCTCATGCAACAGCAAGGCAGGGATTTGACATCACGAGAGAGATCAGCGATATACAGATAGTTAGAGCAGACAATGACCTGGAACGGGACATGATAAGTTGCACCTGCCCGACTGGTACACAGAAGTTGTCTATTTCTATGTAAAATTCTATGGAAATAACGGTGTTTACATTCCAGCCATATATTCCCTTTCTAATTAGGGAAATAACGAAGTGGTGACTAAGCAGACTCTAGCATCTTATCAGCAGTGACGCATTTCGGCGGCTTTCCTGTTCGCTTTGTTGCATCCGTGATTGAAGGTGGGATGTGAGAGTACAAAGGTTAGACGTCCGGGTTTCTGCCGTCGGCAGATTTGCGACTCCGTACGCAGTAAGATCTCATTTAGGTCTTTCCTGGATATTCGAAGATAAAATTTCAGACGATAGCTCACCGGAATCTGATTAAATTTGCTAGATATGCGGAAATATTTCTCGATTTGGTGTGTAAATTATGCTCTATCTAAACTTCGATTTGACGATTATGTAAATGCGAGGCAGTATAATTTCTGCGTGTGATTCTATCCCTCCACTCCCCTGCATTCACAGCTTCGTACTTAGGCTCCATTTCTCCTTTTGCTAAGATTGGTTCAATCATCATAGCTGGGTCAGGGTGGACAAAAAAGGCAGTTGAATAACGAGCTGGCAACATGTCATCTGGTCCCATGGTCCGTTTCTCTTCCTCAGTCATGCGGGGTAAAGTGACACGATGCCGAGTGCTTTTCAGTCTATCGTTTGATAGACGCTGTAGTAGCTCTGCGACATTGATCACGCAAGTGCCTCTAACAGGAGTTGCTGAGACAAAATTGTTCGTGTGATGTGGGTCGACTTCAAGACCCCCTACAGAGTCTTGAAAAAGAAGTGTGCAGAGACCATAGTCGACATGGGGATTTATTCGCCAGTGTCCTTCGGCCTCAAGAGTCTTGCGATCGACTGGCATATAATGTAGGAGACGAAGCTGAGGCGTGGCAAGCTCCATCTGAGAGGAGAAATAGTCTGGCGGAAGATCAAGGATCATACATAGGGCCTTCAGAACGTTTTTGGAGAGTTCGAAGCATTTCTGTGCATCGAAAGTTAATGGCTAGGGGTTTGGAAGGTTTGGATTGCGTGATGATAGGACATGCCTTGTAAAACTCGTCTATGAACTCTCTGAAGCCGTCCAACTCTCCAGCAGCTGGGCAGTTATCATTTTTGAATCTTGCATGCTCATAACATTCTTTGTGGGATACAGCTCCTGCCAAGCTCGACTCTGCTCCATCAGCCGTATAACCTTGTGCTGTCTGTGTGGAAACGACCTTTTCTTTCATCTTTTCCTCTAAGGGCCGGTCGAAATATTTCTTGCTCTAAGAACGTGGTAGGTTAGCGTCTGCATAATACTTGAAGGCTGTCAATTGTGACCTTACCAGTGCAAACATTGTGTCGATTTCTTCCGTTGATATACCAAAATCCTTGAGATAAAGCCAGCCAATAGTGTGAAAGGCATCGTAGATCTGCTGTGCTACGGCTTGTTGCTCTTTGGCATTTCCATGAAGGAAAGCATCAAAGGATATGATTGGGAAGGAAACTTCTGGCTCCATATTGGACCCCATGATGAAACAGCAGTAAGTGAATAAGATCCAGTGGGCGCGCTTCCCCGAGAATGCGGCGTTATGCAGATAGGAGTAAGGACTTTATATCAATCAAAGGTCCTGGTATGCCACGATAAATTGCTGAAATGGCCTGAATAGCCTAATGGCGGAGGCGCTGAACGGTGAACCTGCGCTATTGGTCGACATTCCACTGCTGCGGAACAGATAATCAATTTCGCGAGAACGCCGATGTCCGAAGCTACCCTTTTTTCAATTTAGCATCCTCAAATTCCATAATTGGGTTGCTTTCTCACCAAAATCCACCTTTGATGGAGACTGGTTCGCGTTCGAAATGTTATCTTGGGTATTGAATTAAAGGTCTCAAAAGAACATCGAAGGTATATATATAATTCTCACATCCTGTAGATGACCCGGCTTATACGCGTCATTCGTATAGTCTTTAATATTCTAGTTACTACAAATTTGATCATATATTACTTCATTCTTATAATATAAGATGATATACAGCCCGTAATACCTTGTTTGAACATTATTTATTTTCATAATTTCCATCCCTACATTTCTCTATGTAATAAATTTAGATCTCTGTCTTTCATACTGTTGTGAAGTCTTAATTCCGCTCATGAAATTTACCATTGTTTATAGAATACTCAATAATAACCTTCAATAGCTTATCGTTAAGTATAGGATTCTCAGTTGTATCCTTTCCGTCTTTCAGATCTGGTTTGCCATCGTTGTTAGTGGTGCTGAGTTTCTGAAGTTCGAAAGTCCTTCGTTCAATGCAGTTTGCCTTAGAATACTGTGCAACTTAAATATGCTAAACTGTGCTTCTCTAAGTATTCCGTTAAAATTTACATCAAAAGCTTTGTTATTATCCTTAGGATCGTCCATCTCCGTAAAATTTGTCCCGAGCTGATAAAGATCAGTGCAAGTGCTTATCTTTGATAAATTATATCTATTTATCAGGGCAGACACAATAACACACTACGGGTTTTCGCCGAACCCAGTAGTTCACCCTTGCTTATCTTGATATCTACCGACATCCCGGCTATCCAGGCCAGGGTGCTACAAGGAACTCGGGTGGCCTCGTCACTCGTTTAATGATAATGAGCGAAGGAAAGACTCAGAATTGAAAAGCAATCCTTATCAGGTCGCTTGGCGCCTAGTACAGTCTGCTGCCATAACATAAGTATTCCGTGTTCAAACCTCGAAGCGTCAGTCAATGCAGATTTTTAAATCCAAAATGTCGACTTCTTTCAAGAAATTGGTCAAGAAGATTGAACTTCCTCGTGAAGATGATAGCGTGACTCACGAGCAATTATATCTCGTCAATCGAGATCTGCTCCCCGTGCCTGTGGAGAATAGAATTTGGGGGAAATGGACCTGTGTGTTCATGACAGCTAGCTTTATTATATATGTGCTAATCTAAACTAGACCTGTTGTTTTGGTTTGCAGAGGGAAGCAGCATCACATCGCTCACAACCGTGGGAACCGCTGTAAAAGCTGGCTTGGTACGTTATATCTCTCCACGCTTTCATCATCATGCTGACAATATTATTTAGAGCTGGTGGGAAGGTATAGATCGACCTTTCTTATACAGCCAATGACTTATCTAATGTAAACATTGCAGCATGGTTAGCCGTGATCCTCAGTCACATTCTCATGGTTGGATTCATGACCGGTACTGGTCGTCCTGGTGCAACATATCATGTCCCTTTTCCAGTTGTTGCTCGTGCCAGCTTCGGTACATGGGGAAGTTACTGGCCCTTACTATCGCGAAACATCATGACAATCATCTGGTCAGGTGTCCAGGGTGTGTCCACGTAAGTGTCTCCATCTCGAGTGGTCCTGTTTATAGTAGCACATTCTCATAAATCCCTTCTCTATGTTTTGAAATATAGTCTCTCGACAAGCTCTTCGACAGGTGGAGCGGTTTTCATAATCTTGCTAACTTACCTTCAGAGGAAATTGTATCTATCTCTTACTACACTCCCTTACCCCAAGCATGGCGACGATTCCCAACCCTTTCCCATCCGATGTCACTATGACCGGCGGCCGGTTGATTGGATTCTCCATTGGCTGGTTCATTACTTTATGTTGTTGCTTCGTCCCGCCACATAAATTTTCCCGACTTGTAGCGCCCAAGAGTATTATAATGTCGATTTTTATCTTCACCTTCTTCGGCTGGACCATAGCCAAGGGTGGTGGTATTGGAAACACCATCTATATCCCAACAAAGGTGCCTGCAGGAATGACACATGGATGGGCAAGTCAATCCTTAGGAGTTTATAAGGAGGCTGCTGATCCGCTATAGCTGTTCTGGGCTCAGGCAATGGTACAAGCAGCAAGTAACATGACATTTGTCTGCAATAATTCAGATCTGACCCGATACGCACGGCGGCCAAATGATGCACTGTATATGCAAATGATTGGGTATCCGCTCGGCACAGGTGTCGTCGCATTCTTCGGCGTTTTCATCATCTCGGCATCTCAACCAATCTATGGAAGTATTCAATGGGATCCCATCGCTATTTTGGACGGATTTCTGAATATGGAATACGACGCTAAAACTCGCGCTGGCGTCTTCTTTCTTGCACTGGGATTTTCTTTTTCGCAAGTAACGACGATGATCTTTGCTAATCTTATTAGCGCTGGAAATGATACATCTGCAATGGTTCCAAAATATATCAGTGTCAGAAGAGGAGCAGTCATTGCAATGGTTCTATGCTTTGCTATCACGCCGTGGAACCTGTCAAAAACAAGTTTTGCATTCACAAGCTATCTAAGCAGGTATGTTATTATTAGCATTCTACCTTAAACCCCACGTATAAATGAGACGATCCTAACTTTATTTTAAGTTATGATGTTTTTCTGTCTGGTTTTGTCGGAATCATCATTGCCGATTACTTTTATATCCGAAAAGGATTTATCGATATCCATGCCCTTTTCTCCGGCAAAAAGGACGGAATATACTACTACACCGGCGGGGTTAATTGGCGTGCTTTCCTGGCATACTTCCTTGGTATGGTTCCTTTTCTACCTGGATTTGCCTCTGTTTGTGGTGCAACAGGTATACCCGATGCTGCCGTCGACATATTCGACCAAGCATGTATCTTCTGCATCCTCTTGACTGGAGGCATATATGCTATTCTGAGCTATATTTGGCCACCTCCTGGTGGTTTTGTTCCGAAGTGGAACGAGGTTGAGCCCGGTGATGACTTTGTGCCAAGGATTGAAACTATTGAGGCAGACGCCATTAGTGTTGTAGACGTTGAGAAGGTCGCTGAAAAGGCTAACACTTATGCTAAATGACTGGTTAATAAATGAATCTAGGTGCCTTTATTCATAAATAATTTGGACCATATAAGCGGGTGGACCACTTTCTAGTACTATATAGCCTTTATACTTAATTCATAACACCAACACGACTAGCTATCTATAAATAAATATGAAATAGTTGAATAAGATGGCTCTATAGCCTCTTGAATGGTAAGTCTATAGTTAGGCTTCATACAAACTCTACATCACCATAACTTCGTACGAACCTTACTATTATCCATCTTCTGTATTCAGCACGCTTCCACATCCATGATGCTATTCTAGTTATAAAAACACGTATCACAACCTTACCAAGATGAGAGCCACTCTGAATATACCGGGAAGCCTCTAATGCCTGGTCGAACTGGAATACGCGATCAATAACAGGATGGATCTCGTGTTTCTTATTAAACTGGAGCATCTCTAGGAAACGATCGCGAGGGCCGTTGAGTATACCTTTAAGCGTAAGGTTGCACAACAAAACAAGGACACTGACATTAGTCCGGTCTTAACATCATGTTTAGCCAGATTTCTAGACTATGGTTTTCACTCTCTAATTACATTAGTTTTCAACTCATTAATCCAGTCTCTATAACTGTACCTCTTAACTACAAATTTTATACGACCACTACCTATAAATCTAGGCTCATCTCAATCTCTCCATCCTCATCTGGCGGAGCGATCTGCTTGAACCCTAAATGCAAATAAAATTTATACGGCGAATACTGAGGCTCAACATCTTCCTTTCCCTCTCGTGGAGTAGACATAACTCGTAATAACTTGGCCTGGGGGTGATGTTCTTTCACGTGCGCAATAGCTAGCTTTACACCGGCTCGACCAAACCCAAGGCCTTGGTACTGTTGATCAATCATGAATCGCCAAATGTAGTACAGCTCCTTGGGATCCCACAACGCCATCATTAAGAAGCCGACCATGGTATCTTCAGCGTAGATGGCACGTACCCATGCATCTTCTGAATAATGAGACTCAAGAAGCGAAAGTGCGGTCGACGCGAGGTTCCCGGCTTGGCCCTCGAGCGTGCGCAGGCGTGTTACTGCGCGCCAATTGTTCTCGTCAATTTCGCGGAGGGTGAGAGTTGAGTCCCTACTAGGGACTGGCTTTTGTTGCTCGTCAGTCATTATAAGAGAGGGGGATACTAATTTAATTGCACAAATAAACAAGACCAGAGCCGGTAAATAAACGATGAATGGGATGGATTTGATGCTAATTCGAAGCACTTCATTTCTTTAAGAACACTCAACAGTCGAAACGGTTTGATAGTTTGATAGCGAAATGTGAGTCACCGTAAGCGGCTCCATGCAAGACCAGCCTGTTTCTTCTTACTGAATCCTTGCTGAATTCTGTGTGGGTAATTCTTTTCGTCTCTTAGTAAGTACGTATACAGTCCGCTTAGCGAGCGCGTATACGCCTAGTACCTACGTAATACGCTCCGAAGTTATGGATACAGCCTAAACGATAAATACGACGCAGGATTTGTTGCTGTGCAGTTTCCAGCTTCGCCTCAGACGGCCAACGTCAAAGATAGTAGTGCATGCCATGTCGCTCTTAACACTCGATAGCTTACTCATTTCCTGTGTCCCAAGGGATTCAGCAGTAAAACTCACATAAATACAATCCGCTACTCATTATCTGAAAATGCTACCATCTTCTTTTATCTAAGCCAGAAGTATCTATCTGCCTTCTCCGCTCCGCAACATCGCTCTCTCGTTTTTGTCTTTTATATATTTCTGGTCTTTTATCTTTTCTTCCAAATACCTTGTATGGTTTAATTTCAAAACACTGTGGCAATCAAAGCTTCCAAATCATCGCACTCTGTTGGCACCTGGAATTGGTTGATCGAACTAATACTAGTACGTTGATTTGAGATAACATCGACTTGCCTGGACTGAAGATCTATCAACAGAACATGGCGAACATGATTCTCTCCCCACGCGCTGGTGACCTGACCTACGATTTTGAACTCTACCGATACACTCCTGCCCTCGTCCCTGCTATTGTTGCAGTCGTCCTCTTCACTCTGGGTGGGTTCATACACGTTTTTCTGATCCATCGCCTACGATTCAAGATATTCGTTCCGTTTGCTATTGGTTGTTTCAGTAAGATTGCATCTCCCTTTATAAAACTCCGCCTTAACTAACTTATGATAGTGGAGGCAGTGGGATACGGCGGTCGCATTTGGTCTCACTACAACAAAGGGAGCATTCCAGGCTTCATCATCCAAGCCATCCTTATCCTTATCGCTCCCGCTCTATTTGCCGCCTCTATTTACATGGTCTTAGGCCGTATCATTGTCCTTGTCGATGGAGAGTCTCATAGCCCTATCCGTCTTAAATGGCTCACTAAAGTCTTTGTTACTGGTGACTGCCTTTCCTTTACCATACAAGCTATGGGCGGCGGCATCCAAGCGGGTGGTTCTCTTGATCTCTTACACATGGGAGAAAAGATC
Organism: Coleophoma eucalyptorum; assembly: GCA_026120035.1. Taxonomy (NCBI): domain Eukaryota; kingdom Fungi; phylum Ascomycota; class Leotiomycetes; order Helotiales; family Dermateaceae; genus Coleophoma; species Coleophoma eucalyptorum. Next base: position 507,121 of record JALRME010000031.1, read on the forward strand.
ATTGTCGCCGGCTTGTTCGTGCAAATCGCTTTCTTCAGTGCCTTCTTGGTTGCCTCTCTTTGGTTCCATACAAGGATCAGCGCGCAGCCGACAGAACTGAGTGTTAGAGAGGAGATCCCGTGGCAGAGAGACATGTTGGTACTGTACGCCACTAGCGCCATCATCCTAATCAGAAGTATCTTCAGGATTGTAGAATACTTGATGGGCAACAACGGCTGGATACTAAAGCACGAATTCATGCTGTATATCTTCGATTCAATCCTGATGTTCGCTGTGGTTGTTGTTTTTCTCTGGAAGCACCCTGGTGTGCTCTTCCTCAATGCACCCAAGAAAGAAAATTCCAGTGTTGAGTCTGGCGCCCAGTTCGATATGATGGCGAACGGGAGGAAACTGGAAGCACCCGAGGTTGAGAAAATTCAAACATGAAGATGCGGGACTCTCTGTTTGTCGAGTGTAAAATAAATGTACGCTGTTCTCTTTATCATTCATTAAAAGGACAGCAGTGTGAGACTCCAAAATCAGGCTCAACGTAAGCTATCAAGAATTAATAGTAGTATTTGAAAACGCTCACTTGGCCATTGGTGATATAAATGCCACGTAGCACAATGGGTGCGCTCACAAAAATTTTCGACATAATAGTGAGAAACTCTTTGGTTAAGAAAATAGTACGTCCCAAGTTGGAAAATCAATCAACAGGGAATGCAAATTAGGCGCCGGTAAAAGATACTGTCGAAGCCACTGTGATCGGAAATTGATACTTTCTTTCGATGCCCATGACAATACGCTGTACGCTGCTGGGATATCCTAGTCAAAGATCGGCAAGAGTGGAGTGATATCTCGAAAACAGCGACAAGCTCGAAACTCTAGTTTCTTAGTTTCGGAGCGCCACTGCGTATTGCGTATTTCTATACGCGTGGTTTCGTATTTGTCACGTGCCAACCAGTCTGTCCCCAACGACGTCTGGAGGACAGGACGTATATGCAAATTTGGAACCACCTTTACGCTACCCCTCACTTTGATTTGGAGGACACACCGTACCGCCATGTCTGGACTGCGGAAACCTCATCGAAAGAGCCGCGCAGGTTGCCTTCAATGCAAAAGCAGGAGAATCAAGGTTTGTTTGTAGTTCCACTAGTGCCGCTCGTTGATTTGTAGACACTGGCCGATAATCTTTCGAGCTTCAACCGTCCTTGTAGTTGTTTTATCTTAGGATATGCTCTCCTAACATCTATCATACGGCGTTCAATGATGTTGACCATATTAACTGCTTACCAATTGTTCATGCTAAGACCCGAACTTGTAGTGCAACGAGGGGCGGCCATCCTGCGACTATTGCATCAAGAAGGCCTACGATTGCACCTATCTCTCTTCATCGAGGCCATCAGACTCGCGACTTCAATCTTTGGATCAAGAACATGATAAAGTCTTACCTGAAGCAGGCACACTGTCACCACCCCCACTGCCCTCCTCTCCTAGGACTACCAAGCGAGAATGCAATAAAGAAGACTTGGAACTTCTACACTTCTATACAACATCGACATGCTTCACACTGAGCAACGTACCGGAAAAGGGTCGAATATGGCAGACCAAAGTACCTCAAATCGCTTTCTCCCACGACTTTCTCCTTCACGGTATTCTCGCGCTTACGGCGGTACACTTGTCACACCTGCAACCATATAGAAAGAGTAGATTGCTTTCGACAGCTTCAATACACTACGATATAGCGTTGGGCTCATTCAGGACGGCTATGTTATGTATCACCGAAAAAAACTGCGATGCCTGCTTCATCTTTTCGACCATAGTTCCGGTTCATGCATGGGCAACATCAGATAGGGCTGGCGACCTTTTCTTCAGGGGATCTCCAGAGAACGTTAATGGCGATGGTACCGTAGAGTGGGTAGAACTGTTGCGTGGTGTGGGCAACCTCATCCGACAACATTATGATTGGGTTCTGCAAGGCCCGATAAAAGAGTTTCTCAATCTTGGCGATCAGAATAGCTCGGTGGCAGAAACCAGTCCCGAGGATGCAGCAAGATTTGAAGCTTTAGCGAAGAGTTGGGACGCACCCTCTCTCGCCCTAAGTGCTGGCGAAAAAGATGCACTCAATCAGGCTCTGGATTGCCTCAAGGAAATATACGACCTGTTGTGTTCACCTAATACAAATACTGATACTGCTGCCTTGGTCATCTCCTGGCCCGTCAGAGTACCAGATGAATACTCGCAGATGTTAAACTGCAAACAGCCACAAGCGCTAATCCTCCTAGCACACTATTGCCTGCTTCTTAACAAGATAAGCAGCTTCTGGTGGATGCGTGGCTTGAGTCGACACTTGCTACAGACCGTTCATAGAGCTCTCGGGAAGATGTGGGAAAGCTCTATTGCTTGGCCGTTGCAGGATCTTGTGTTGAGCGAATTCATGAACCCAGCCGGCAATGATGTCGATCATAACGACTCGCCAGCTACAATACCGACGTAGATGTGAAGCCGTCCTAAATGACATGTGGGATTACTTATATCAGCAAATAAACTCGAGTGAACCTCGGCCTTGTGTATAAAGGCAGCCTCTGCTGCCATGGTCAATCCTGTTCGTGAGTCGTTAATCTATTCCACATATCTCCGTCATGCAATTACAGTTCTAATCTGAAGCCATAGACTATTTTGCCGCTGCCTTTATCTTACAGTCATTGTCTTTCCTCGACTGCCATGGCCCCTAGCACCAAGATCTAGATCAAGCGAGTCAAAATCTCCCTCTTCAGCATAACCAGGAGCACCCTCCCCTTTGCCCACCAACTCCTGCCCATCAACCTCCTTCCATCCTGCTTTTTTAACAGATCTCTTCCGCCACCCACACAATAAGTTCTTCAAGCTCGGTAATTCTGAGTCGGACCCTACGAGGATGGCACCCGGGTGGATAATGTTCATAGCAGCTAGGGCGAGGAGCATAGGAACTGCATCGAAGACATAGAAGTAGACTTCATGAAAGGGCAAAGGGTTCTTGTCTTCGTCTTTTCCAGCGGAGAATTCGATGAGGCGGAAGAAGATCCGGACCTGTTGAGTCAGCATTTCCGCCTTAACTAGATACTACGTTCGAGGATCTTGGGAGAGCTGGAATAAGGGGCAACAAACAGTAATCAGAGCCAGACTTCCATATAATGTATACAATAATGGTCTCCACCTATCCTTGCCAGATCCAATCACCACACGCCCTACCCTTTCAAGCTGCAGCATCTTCCGGTGAAAGGCTACAGCAAGACCCAAGACGACGAAGATGAAAAACTGCTGCATGCCAATTCCCCCCATATAGACATGAATGCCTTTCATAACCTGAGAGTTAGGAGAAGTAGGACCGGCCAATGAACCACCAATAAGCTGAATAACAAAAGAGACAAAATCAAGAGTCACGAAGGATATACCGAGGATAGTCGCCGGGATACCGAGGATCGCGTGTTCAGGGAGAAAGAAGTGGACCATGCGGCCGAGAACCATGTAGTCGAAGGCGTTGACCCAGAGGGGTGCAAGCAGGACGAGAAGCTGTGTTACGAGCGCTACACCGATATTCTGCTGGTGCTTAGTGCTAATGGATCGAGTGAAGAAGGAGCCGAATTCCCAGATACAGGCCATGATCAAGACCCAGCAGAACTTCTATATTGGGAGACATTTTACATTAGTCCGCGTGGGTAAGAAATAGGTAGGATACGGTAGGGTAGTGCATTGTTCTAACCAGCAGGGGTATGGAGCCAGCAACCACGCACCTTCTTATATTTGGCAGCCTGTGCAATGTGTAATAATGTAACCACTCCAAAGAGGACAGAGAAGAGCACAGCGGCTGCAAATGAGGGGTAGTAGTCGTATATCGCATTGCAGGTCCCCGGAGGGACATAGCCGTTCTTATCTGGGGTGATAGTCTGAATACAAGTCGGTATGGCAATGGCGATGGTATGACCCGGGATGGTGACGTGGGCATTAGTTTCTCCCCCAATGGTGATGTATTTCGTGGTAATAAACTCGCCGGTGGGAACAGCCGATGTAGACGTAGCGGTGCTTTGTGAGGTTATCGAGATGGAAGAGTCGGCAGTACGAACTGCTAGAGCGGATATGACAGTGACCGTGCTCGCAGCAACCACGAATAGATGTGAAAGAATCATAGTGAATTTTGACCTAGACCCCCGAAAAAGATATTTCTATGAGAAAAGAGATTAAATATATTCTCCACCCAGAAGAAGGATAATGCGGCGAAGTCGTTCCACAGTCGGCAGAAGAAATATGGAAAGTCTTGCACAGTAGAAATTTGCTATTTAGAGCAAATCAAGACAAAATTAACAGGAAATAATCTACTTCAAAAAGAACTACAAAGAGACAGTAGGACAGTAAATATAAGAAATTGTCACAAACAAAATGGACTAAAGAAGCATCCCTAACACGGGGCCTCGACACAATCCCCATGCAAGGAAGCCACCAAAATACGAATGCCCAGTGCTCATAGGCCGAATTGTCATGACTAAGCAAGTATACGGAGGAAGGTGAGGAAGAACTCCATTATCTAACACGCAGTATGAAAATAGATGCAAGATGAGATAAAAGAAAGCCCTAACGGAGAGGCTTAGCAGTTTGACCTGTGCCGTTATGTGCCTTTGGAATGCCATCTCCCATTCGAGGCACGGTCAACACATGAAACTGGATGAATAAATTAATATTACGGCTTGGCCAATCATATAGGCGAAATGGTATTACTAACCTACTCGTATTGCATAACAGCCTTGTTTATGTGTTCTTCAGGTTGCTGTGTACTGCGGCACACGGAGCAACGTCATGTCCGATATGCTTTTGTCAGACTTGGTTGTACATTAGGCCAGACTACTGCATCGGGTGAAGCAGCCTCACTGTTCCCGGTCTATAACTCTTCACTCCCTAGTATCGTCATGAACACTGGTCCAAGCCGCCCTGTACTCGCGAAAACTTGCTTATTTACCAGTGTTTTTGAGCGCAAATATGGGACGTACCAGAGGGAAAAGTCAGACTGGATAACTTCCGTAAAATAAGATGAGAGAGCTATTTGATAAGGTAGCGACATGATAGTCTTTTACACACTCATATCAAAATTGAACAACGGAGTAGTCAAGCACAATTATTCTCCTTAAGACCCATGGTTTGGGTGGTTCCACTTCTCAGTAGCACCTTTAGGACCCTTCTTGAAAAGCCGTCTGGCAACTGGATTGTCGCATTCCGCAGCTTAACCCAAACACCACCGCAACAATCTCTGATGTCCCAAACTCAGCCCACTGCGCATTGAGAGCCACCAGTGCATGCTGCTTCATACTGGATATTGTAGCTTGCACATACGTACTCCCTTTGAGAGTTTGGACACAAAGACAATCGCTGATTGGAGATTGCACGAGTGACATTCGTTTCTCTTGCAACTGGAGTGAGTTGTGCCGGATTAAAACGACACGGAGGTGTGGACGACCACGGTGAAAGCCAGGGTTACTACTGTCGTGGCAGTGCGAGTGATGCCGGCGCAAGTGCAGGCACAGCTGTATCTGCCGGTGCCAGGACAGGCACTGGCGTATGTCGGAACCGTTGGCGTTACGGTGATGCTTACCGATTCTGTCACTAGCAACAAGCTTGAGGACTGATCTTCTTTTCCTAAAATGAAATGAAAGAGACCAGCGACTTCCCCGGAATTGAGAAAGTGAATCCAGCCGTCCTATTCTTAATGGAGACTTCGCTCAAATACTGAAAATCGTGACTCTCGTCGGTTAGGACTGGTTGAATTCCCCCAACGGAGTCAAACCCAGAGACCGTCACAATGATGCTACTCGACACAGCATTGATCACTTGAAGCGCCACCTTATCGTTCTGTGTAAATGCGCTTACCGTCACATTGGGATGCGTACTGCTAGCATCCACTCTCACGGAGCCCGGCCTCACAAATCTGCCAAAATGCGCAAATGCCCAGAGTCGGCCGGATGTCTCGATGGTTGAGTTGGTAAAGTAAATCAGCTCGTCGCTCGAGTTTGACATTGATGGTCCTTGCCAATTAATCCATCCGCTTATGTTACTATTGACTAATCCGTGTTGGATTTGAGTAGCCCAGTAGATGCCATCCACAGCTGTATCGGTTGCGGCCCATGATGTCGACCATGGATCAAAGCTCGCCCATTCAGTCATCCAGACAGGGTGGTATGTGTTGAATGGTGCTCCAGGGGGGGAGGTATATCCATGGGAGGTGACAACGTCAATTTTCGATTCGGCACCAGCAGCTTGGAGATCCTGAAGCATCTGAGCACCTGACTCCCAGCCTTCAGCATCACAGCAGGTCATTTTGACGTCGCCATATCCAGCATTTCGAAGGGTAGGATTAAGCACATCTATAAAGCTTGCTGCTTGTGTACCATCTGATTCCATGCTCGCATACGTAAATGCCGAGTCGGGCTCATTAAGAAAGCCAAGATGAGTGATCTTGATGCCCGACTCATCATAGAATTTGACATACTGCGTTAGGTAGTTGGCAAAGGCCTGCTTCCAATCGCCACTGGCACAAGTTTCCCCAGTCACGCCGCAGAGATAACCTCCATTACTATCATCATCGTTCGTTTTCATGAAGGCAGGCGCAGACCAGGAATCGGCATAGAAGGTTTTAACACCGTAAGATTGCGCTGCTTTGGATAACCACACCTGGTACGAGTCGCTTCCATCCCACACGTAAGTCGGTGTTGCATTATTTGAACTGGGACTATTGGGCTCAATAGAGGCGGCTCCTGTGTAAATGATATTGCGCAGGATGGTGAGGCCTGCGCCTTTGGTTGTACTGAACAATAAGTCTAGGATCTGTGTCCTTAGCGGCTCAGGCGCCGTAGCGATCTGAGCGGTATGACCAAACGCTGTGGAAAACCCGAATCCATCAATCTCTTGAAATTTATTCTGAGTATTGACAGAGATTTCTGCGCTGAGCCCAGTTGTTTCTGCATAGGCTAGCCCGGAGCAAAGAAGCGGAAGGAGGTGGATTAGATGCATCGAAGCGATACAATTCTATGAAAGTACAAACACTTTTTCTTACGTACTTCAGAAAACATTTTATCCACGATCCCTTTATATCTATCGTTATATAACTCTCAGATCTTCGGTTTGTCCTTTGTGGAGAAGTAAATAGGGATCTGGATGATCTGTATAGGCTAAATAGAACGCGACCCACTTATTCAACCCACCCCCCCAGGACTGAGATGCTCGTCCAAGCTTCCGTCCCAATTAGCATATATGAATCTTCACTGCAAAGCCTATCACAGCCAAGTAAAGATATGTTCCTGCATATCCTTAGACTGCATCTTAGATGCATCGTCCGATTCAAGCGGGGTAGGGACCATTTATCTAGACCCCTCGGCCCGGCGGACCTGACTATTCATGACACAGCACGAGAGAAGCAATTCGTGGGAAATTTCGGTTTCCAAAATTTGGCATCCCGCCCTTTTTTAATATAACCTAAAATTTTTGCCAAAATGCGGCAGGGACTTCGGAGACGTTATATTGAAGCAGATACACTTTAGTTTACAGACAGTCAATTGACAATCGAATCACAGGCACCCCGTTAATTTAAAGATCATTTATCTTCAGTGAAATTTGTTTATATGCTTAAGTAGAAACATGTTTTCTATCGGATATTAAAGCAACTGATATTTCACTTTGGCGCAAGACACTAAACTTCATTGTCTGTTTGTGATTTAGTTCCAATATCTTTAAGAGAAGGTAAATATGCATGATTGGGCGTAAAGGTGTTCAAAAATATATAGGCCTAGTGTCCAACCATTTGTATGATACGAAAATTTCATGCTTGTTATTAAACTCGAAGTGCCTCTCTTCTTCCTGTACTCTTGGGGTCTAGGTAAGGTCTCTCACCCAAACTAACAGCACGCTGGCCAGTTCTCTCACCTAGTGACTTATCATCAAGATAGTCAGGCGTAGCCGCGTGATACACGCTTCTATTATCCCAGATAGCCAGATCATTCGAATTCTGCCACCGGTGTCGAACTTGCAAATCATGATTATCCACCACGAGTCGAACAAACCAATCTAGAAGAGCCTTGCTTTCTCCTTCGGCCAAGCCGTTGATATGCTGCACGTGATGGCCGACAGCAAATACAGATTTCCATCCCGTGACTGGGTTGGTACGGATAACGGGGTGAATTGCCTCGAGGACTTCTCCAACATTCTCTGGAGCCCCACGGGGGGCAGAGTAGATATTGAAGTTGTTCGCCTTGGCTGCTTCGTTGAAGCGGGGCTGCGCGTATGTTGCCGTTAAGCCCTCGAGGAATTTTTGCACTGGGGCGGAGATTCGGTCATATACCTCATAGCCGGATGCCCACAGCGTGTCTGGTTCAGTTAGTCAATTTACGGTTTGAGCCTAGATTTTGAGCATGGGTGTATTTATTGTAAACTTACCGCCACCAGTCTTGGGCAACTGTGTCAGACGCAACAATGCGTAGTCACTTGGAATAGGTTCAAAGGTGATATCCGAGTGCCAGCCCTCCTTTGAACTTTGTTTCTTTCCATTGAGGAACTCGAAGGTATCCTTCTTATAAATCTTCTTGGCCTGCTCAGATGAAATGACGCTGATTTCATCGTCTTTGCCTCCGAGTTCTCGGCCAGCGTTGGAAACGGGATGGATATGCAGCCCAGAGCTAAGTGGTTTGCCTGAGAGTTGGCCAAGTCGCTGAACAAGCTCTTTTTGAAGGTCATTGTCAACATCATCCTGCTTCCGGAAGAAAACGACACCTCGCTGGGAGACTATGAATAGGCATTTCATTCAGTATTAATTGTAAAGCATATATGTTATTGCGGGCACGTACTAGTGATGGCTAAATCTCTAATTAACTCGTCTGAGTTGGGAGCTCTAAGCCATTTTGCAAGATTGACCCCTACAAACTCTCGGCCAATGGTGGGAGTAACATCAAAACTCTCAAAGTGGTCTAAGGCACCACTAAGCTTTAGGGGAGCTTCATTCCGTGATTTGTTAGAAGTAGTTGGCTCCGTTTCGGCGACGGGTACCTGAACAGCAGGTGCTTCGGTATTCTGGCCTTGGGTCTCTGGCTTGTCACTGGTTACAGAGGCAAGTTTCTCATGAATTTGCTCAGTGGATTGAGTTATGGATTCAGTGACAGATGGCGCCATATTTACTGATAGTCGATAGATAGGTCACCAAATCGCTTCTCGGGGGTCTTATTATTGCAGTCTTGGCTTGGGAGGGTGACTCTTTGAAGAAGACGTGGAGGAGATATAAATATCGTGCAAAATGCGAACGAGAAAACGGGAGAGTAGGCCGTCCATATGTACTATAAAGAAGTACCTCACTTGCGGATTGTCAGAGTATCAAAATGCATGAGGATGGCATCAGAATTATAGCTGTTGACATCATTCGAGGGGCCGCATGGCATTTGGCACCATTTGGGGCTGCGGAAAGTGCTGGACGTGCTAGCAGTTCTCGTGGGAGAGTGTTCCCCCACGTTCACTTAATCCTTAACAACCTATCAGCACCATTGCGCTCTCAAATAGTATCAACAATCGCCATTTATGACTTGGATTTGTCAAATATGGGAGACTTCTGATTTGTATAATGGTTGAATCACGATAATGGCCAATGCCGGTTGTCGATGCTTTGTATGGCTCGATATGATGAAAAGGTCGCAATGTGTTGCGTGCTTGCGGGGAAATCCCAGTAACCACAAAGTCAATTTAGGCCGAGCTGTTTTTGTTTTTCTTGGGTTACTACTAACTCTTGTAAGCCAATCAATCAACCTGATGAAGAACCGCAGCCTCTTTCGGCAGATTCGGTGACTCCCCATGTAGTAGTTCATCCGACTCGTGTATATTTAATTAACTTGAACATTTGATTTCAGAGGAATTGGTTCAAAAATCCATCTGTTCATTCTAATAAAATTTAAGGTTAATTGTCGATCAGAAATACGAACGTGCTTGTATCGGTTCCTCTTGGCGTTAATTAATTATACTTTCTTTATACGCGGATCTTTCCTCGTATTTCTGGAAGAGAACATAAACCTCGTAACTCGTAGCGAAGCCACAAAAGTATTTACTTAAAGAAAGGTGTGCGATCCATTCCTTACCATTCCTTTAAACTTTTACTATCTCGTACATCGCATCGTTGGCTCTGAATCCTATCCTTGGCTTGATATTGGATCTCTTGGTGTGGCCTTCAATATACTACATTCAGTTACAATGATTATACTTGACTTGCCATTACGTTTATTCTACCCGAATGATTGATTAAAGTGGGTCGTTTTAGCCTCCAGGTACCTTGATGGAATTTATTAATACGACATGATTCTACGTCTTCCACCGTTCATTTTACCACGCCCTCTGTGCCGAGGGGTTGTTTGTAGGAACGTCACAGTTTGGTTCTGTCTTGACTGTAAGTCCCTCTTGGCCTTTGCGGGTAGATAATATACATTGCTCGACTTAAAATTGACTTAATCAGTTGAATCGCTGCCTGGGACGGGTAATGCATAATGCCAAGGCAATTGTTTGCAGTTGTTCCGCACCAACAGATGCACGTGGTTTAACTAGACCGTTCATTATAGGATTGAAAGACAATCCAGAAGATCTTTTGTACTGGAGATCGGGGTAACAGTCAAATGTTATACGTCTGGTGTTACATGGAGGGACAAATCCAATTCTCATTACACAATTCTGGCAAGTCATCAATAAAATGAGAATCTCGTGGCTTTCGAATCATTTCCAACCAAGAACAAAACTTGAGTAGTCATCGATTCCTGTTAGAGGTCATCCTCGCCATGCCAAGTTACTCGTAAAAGGTATGGATATTCCTTCTTTTCCAAATCCGCAGCAGTATGCCAAGTAGTTAGCAAAAGTATAACAATATTACGATCATGAGATCGGATCTGTTAATTGTATCTGGAGACAGTATATAAAGTAGCTCTTGCTCTCATCGAAGTAGACATCAGCCAGCAAAGCAACTCAGATCTCCAATTCTTTCAAACTATCCACTCATTTCCAATTCTCTCGCTTTACAAATTCCTCTCAGCTTTGGCAACCGCTATTCAAGACAATCCCTATCTCAAAATGTTCACCAAATCACTCATTTCCGTTCTTGCAGCTGTTGCTTACGTAACCGGTGCACCGGTTGAATCTCTGGAGTCCCGAGCAGTCGTTCCACACGACTCTATCAACCCATGGCCTGAAAATGTACCTGGTACTGCCACTGGCAATACATTCAAAAGATTCGAGCCATATCTACACATTGCACACGGTTGCCAAGCTTACTCGGCAGTCGACGGTTACGGAAACACCAGGTTGGTATCTCATCCTCTTTTTTGATATCAACAAGCTGACCTGATATTACAGCGGTGGTTTACAAGACACTGGTAGCTCAACCGGAGGTTGCCGCGATCAAAGCAAAGGCCAGACTTATGTCCGAGGTGCCTGGCACAAAGGCCGCTATGGAATCATGTACGCATGGTATTTCCCAAAAGACATGCCAACCAGCGGCGTATCCACCGGAGCACACCGCCACGACTGGGAGAACATCGTAGTCTGGGTTGACAACCCAGCAGTAGCAAACCCAAGATTGCTAGGCGCTGCTGCATCGGGCCACGGAAGCTACAAGAAGACTACGGCTCCTCAAACGCAGGGCACTCGTCCCAAGGTCGAGTATTTCACCAGCTTCCCTACTAATCATGAGCTCCAATTCACCAACACGCTTGGACGAGACTTGCCTATGATGTGGTATGATTTCCTGCCACAGGTCTCCAAGAATGCTCTTGAAAATACGAACTTTGGCAGCGCGAATGTCCCCTTCAAGAATGCGAACTTCGCTGCAAATCTTGATAAGGCTTGGGTTTGAGAGGGCTATAGACTTGAACCAGGTCAACATGCTTGTTTTCGAACAGGAAATACTGCAGCATTGCCTTTCTTTATGTCAATTGTTATTTATTTCTGTACATCGTTTTGTAACATCTGACCGTGGTAAAGATTTGTCTAATGTATCATTAATATGCTATTTTTATCTGGTCTTGTAAAATAAGAGGAGAAGCCTAGTCTAAGTTCCCAATCTACGCCCAATGCCTGGTGTTTCCCATTATACACTCTAGTTACGCCCTTTTAGTGTCATTGCAATTCATTTCAAATTAACTCAAAGCTATCCCAGCAGGCACGCTTATACCTCGGGGACAATATCAGCAGCAGCAGGTTTCTCCTTCTCTTTGATACTGTGCCAACCCATCCCCCAACAAACCACCAGTAGCGCCGCAGAAGCTCCTGCTGCGAGGTAAAAGTTACGAATGACAGCTAAGTTGTACGCTTGTACCACCTTGGATACGTCAGCGGGTTGCAAGACCCGTCTGAATGCTGTGGCGCCTGCAGTAATTACAGTTTCAGCATCGACGTCTGGGGCGTACTTCTTCAGTCCATCAACGAGACTGTGGCTGAATATTGTTTGTGCAAATGTGAGGAAGAGGGATCCGCCGAATGTTTGGCAGAAGACGACGAGCGACATGCCGACGGGTATTTGTTCTGGTGGGAGGATATTTTGAATGGCTACGATGGGCTGAGCAAGATAAACTTTTAGCAAATATTGCACAAAGACTGGCTCCAGGCTGGCTGGCTGGCCAAGGAGGGGAAGGGTAAGGGCAAGATACTCACCATCTGCATACCAGCGCCACGACCAATACCAGCAATGATCTGATAGCCTATCCACTTCCCTATAGAAGTATTTGGTTTCAAGGTTGACATCAGTCCTGACGCAATTGATATGGCTACTCCACTGATGATAGTCCACGGAAGGTAATATCCCAGCTTGCCAACTATATCGATGTCAGTCCATCATTTTCTTGTCAGTCTTTGGGTGAGATCTTTACCTAAAATCCCGGATACAACTGCCATAATCATTTGACTAATGATACTGGGGAGGACATAGACACCACTGAGGGTGGGAGAGGCCCCCTTGACAGCTTGGAAGTAGATGGGAAGATAATAAGTGTGGATCATTATGCCGCCAAAGAAGAAGAGAATCACCAGGCAAGATGACCACACGACCTTTTGTCGGACCATGAAATAAGGAATCATAGCCTTATCGCCCACATGGTATTCCCACGCCGCAAACAGGATCAAGGTACAACCTGCTCCTACAAAAAGGCCAATGATGGTGGAGCTGTTCCAGGCATATTCCGTTCCACCCCATTGAAGAGCCATAAGGAGCATAACGGCGAATGGTGCGAAGAGGGTAAATCCAAACAAATCGAATTTTGCAATGGTTGATTGGAGAGTGGCCTTGGATTTTACAGTAGTTTTGCTGATACGGTCGGGTATTTTGATGAGAAGCAGAAAGATTACGGACGCACCACCGACTGGGAGATTGATGTAAAAACCTGGACAGAAGGGTCAGGAGTTTTCACAACACAAAGGAAGAGAACAAGAACATACACCATCTCCAAGTGGCATATTGAGTCAACACACCACCGATCAAGGGACCGCCAACAACACCAAGTTGGCCAACTGACTCTAGGTTAGTACATAAGTTGTTGTTACTAGGGAGATTATAAACTTACTTCCCATCATAACACCCATCAATGCTAGATTTGATGTCAATGTTTATATCTTCAATAGCGTTATATGAGAGTTACGTACCTGGTCGCTTGGGTAGAGGAGCGACTGCGCCAATGATTGTTAAAGCCCCATTGACGAGACCAGACGAACCTAATCCGGCAACAGCTCTTCCAATAATTAGCATGTTGGAGGATTGAGCAGCACCACATAATACGGAGCCAAGTTCAAAGATGGCGAGAAAGATGAGAAAACTGATCTAAAAAGTGTTAGCCGTATTCGTATATTGAACACCTACTTAAGTGTGTAGCTGTACCTACTTTCGAGCGGAAGTTGGAGTAGACTTTTCCTGTCAAAGGTTGAATGGCACAACTGGTTATTCAATCAGCTTGAAAACGATTGAGTATTGATAAATGTGATGAATTACTTAGCCAAAAGATATGCACTGCCGTACCAGCCCACATCATTGAGTGAGTTAAAATCATTCGTGATTTGGGGGATAGCCTGTCATCATTAGCATCATTAAGCTCTGAAATCCCACATGTGGGAAGGTAGGTATTATACTCACGGTAGCAACAATAGACATGTCCAACATCATGAGGAAGCAGACAAGAGTGATTGAGGCAATAACAAGCCACAGTTTGACTCCCGTGATGTATTCATACTCTGGCTCGGCAGTAGCCTCAATTGGCTCTCCATCTAAAGACTTTCCGGCATCTGATCCTCGCAGCGTGTCTGTTCTCTGATCTTCATCTTTCGACAGGTTCGAGATAGCCTCGTGGTCAACCGGTCGATCAGCCTCGCCTTTTTCCATGGTGGTCGCGCAAATCTAATAGCACCCAGCCGGGAATGTTGTTGTCACGCAGTGGCTGCTAACAAGTTGACACGGTATATTACTTCCGACACCAAGTTAAGGAATAAAGAAAATCAAACGTTTACGAGAGAGAAGAGGGTCTTCAAGTATAAGTAGTTAGCAGAAGAATGCCAGGCATCTAATGTTTACTTTCGTAATTACGACGAGTCACCCATCCTACCCCTTTCATCGGATTTCGGGGTTCCCGATCCAATTCCGCCCGCGGCTGCCTGCAAATTCCAACTAAACCTCAACCCCGACGACGAATGCATCCGCGCACTAAATGCGAGCCGCTATGCTCTCAGATCGGGCTGATATAAATATGATTTTTATTGAGTTTGCTGTGCAGATATCTATTCCTTTACCATTACCGCTACCATTACCCTAGCCCCATCAATTTTCCCATCCGAGTCCTATATCCTTTCTATTCATGCTGCAGAGAAGGTAGTGCAGAGTTTTTCTAACTTATACATGCTCACATATGCCTTGGTAAGGTAAGAAGAGGTGCCAACATACAGGCAGCCAAACAGCCAGATGATGGCATCTAATAATTAGCCGGATCCCAATTCACCGGCTGCTCCCAATTGAGTTCATACTCCGCCCTCCAAACATCTCCAATCCAAGTCCCATCAAACATATCCACATTGATCGGATCGAATTCAAAGGGTCTCAGTGGCTGCAGCGGCGGCTGCTGCGGTAGCGGTTGCTCAGCAGAGGCGCCACCAAATGCATTCCGACCTGCTGGTTCTGGAGCAATACCACCATTGGCCTTCTCCGTATCAGCAGCATCCATCTGAGCCGTTTTCGCCAACCACATATTCTTAATCCCCGTAATTTTCTTTATCGTCTGGCTCCACGGATCAAATGCCTGCTCACTCCCGCGGGTATCAATTTCAATCCCCGCTGCCGACGGCACTTGTTCCCACGTGTCGGCGATCCTCTTGATGATATCATCCAGGTTCAACTCCCGTCTCACGCGCCGCCGGTCCCAGGGCATGTCAGGGAATTCGACCGTGCTGAGACAGTACAGCGTCACAATGCCGCGGGCCATCTGTGAGAATATCGTCATGGATAGGTGCGGGTACGTGGATAGTGGAAAGTTGTCCAGGTTGAAGAATGTCTCGAACCAGGCTTTTACTGCCTCTAGGCAGGTCCAGAGGCTTTCGATACGCTGAATTTGGGCGGCGGGGTCGGAGGAGGTAGGCGTTTTGATGGTGTTGTTTATACTGTATTCGTGAATACTTAGAGTGGTGCTGATAATATGAAGCTTTAGAGTTACTGGCAGGCAATCATGTCAGTTAAGAAATTTGTAGGAGAAAACTGAGGTTAGGTAGGTGAGGGTTTCAGAAATACATACCATTTGACTTTAACTCTGGGGGAACGGACCGCTCTATCTCATCTAATTGCGCTTTCAGCACCTTGATGTAGAAGCCTGCTGGCACTCGCGAGGGTGTTAGGTCACTGAACATGTCGTTCCATGTCGACGTTGCACCTTTATTGTGTATCAATTGCAATTTGACGAGATAAACGAGAAGCAAGTCCGTAGGTTGATCTTGCTCCTTCTCCAGGAGAGACAGACACTCATCAAGATATGGCGTCCAGCGCATGAGATCCATTCGTTTGAAATACTGAACAGAACTATTCATTACAATGTGATCAGTTAATATGTCCAAACTATAGGTATTTGATGAAATGGAATGGGTTTGATTAACTTACATTGAACTAACATAGTAAAGGCCCACCGCAGCCCGCCGCTCCTCCATAGTCCTCACCGGATTCGACCTCGGACGCATCGGCGCCATGTATTGCTGCATGCTATTGTTGGCCTCGGCTTGAAGCGGTTTCATGAGACCCAGGTCAAATGCCAGCGAACCGGCCAGTTGTATAACAGTCGAGATGATGGGTCTATAACAGATGTAGTAGTGGCACCAGGCTGAAAATGCCAGAACGCCCAGTAAAAGATCCAGACTCCTGGTGCCCTCGAGTAGCATCTCCATTCCGAGCACTTTCTTGATCTCCTGCGTTAATGCCGACTGACGTCTTGTACTTTTGCTTGTGATTGCCCTGATAACAAGAAATAAAAATGGCCGGTCCTTTTTCATCTCTTCTACTGTGGTTTCGGCGGGGATGCACGCAATGGGAAAATGAGGGACCATCCTACTTCGATAGGTCTCGAGACACTCTTCTAATTCAGTGGCTGTCTCCAATGGGTAGTTGTCAAAATTAGGTTGGCGATCTGATGCGCCTGGGATGGCTATACCGGAGTATATCGATGGCGCAGGGGCTCCATTGAGGTGACATCTGATCATTCCTGGTTGCGGTACATCTTCGTGGCCTGTAGTCTCAAGCCCTTCAGCAACTGTAGGAGAAAGCGTGTTGCTGCTGGTACTAGCAATGCCTTCATGCCCAATACTGCCTTCCGTGCTTCCATCATAATGAGAGGTATCATGTGCCGCGCCAGGTCCGACTCCGCCGAGTTCCATAGTTGAGCCGTCAGTCAGAGGCTCGCGGATCTGGTCCGGCAGTTGGCTGGCCCCCGGTATACCAGCTAGCGAGTGTTGAAGCATCTGCACAATGCCATTAAGCTTTTCTTCTAACGCAGCAGTTTTAGTAGGCTTGGTTGCAGCGGTCTTCCTGGAAGCTCTCCTCTTACGCACTGCGGGTGCAGGTACGCAATCTTTATCTCGACGATGACATCTACGATTGGAATCAGTCTTGGCATCCGTATTTTAATAATTCAGATCTTGGAAGAGTAAGTTTATAAAGGTTTATGGTCAACTTATAATGATCATATGAGATATTTATAAAATATTTATAAGAAATTAGAGGTAAACCCATAAAATATAATGTGGCATACCTTTCACACTTTCCAGGGACGCTAGAGCCCACGCATCTAGTCTTGCTCTTCGAACAGTTCAGGCAGGCTTTCCCATACGGCACCGATGGCTGCACGAGCATGGGATCCACCTCTTCGACACTTGCAAGTGCTGTCCGCAAGTGATGGTCGGACGGACCCCTTGAATCAACCTCCATTGGACTGGTATTGGATTAGATTAGATTAGATCCTTGATTCTTGGCAGGGCTTGTCGGCACTTCTTAAGAAATACCTTCTTCAGTTAATTCTTAAGATCGAAAGGGCTGGTGGCGCGAGATTCGGGGCAAAAGATGGGCCTGCACCCTCTCATTCCCCCGTCACAGGGAGAGTGTGGTCACTCAACACAGACACTTGGCTTCAGATTACACTAGGTTCGGACAAAAGGGTTGATGCGTTATGTCATCTCCTTTTCATCAGCCATCATGCCAGTAAGATGTAAGATAAGAAATTCGGGAAAACAGAACTGAGATTGTTTGTCTCAATCCCGATGGAAACGGGATTGAAGTCATCCTTAAACTAAAGCTGCGGCTGACGCAAACAATTATCGGGGTTTCGGAATCTCCGATCTTCCCAATCCCGACCGAGGTTCCGATTAGGTCAGTCTGGTCATGTGACCTGGCTATCGGAATTCGGCGAATAATGCGGCACTGATAAGTTAACTTTCAGAGTTCATGTCTGTTATCACTATATATTAATTAAAGAGTTAACGTACGACACAAGCGAATGGCCCACACAAGCGAATGGCCCACCTTCGCAAGGAAACCCAACCTTTTATATACTACTTTGATTTTCTCAACAACCAACCATGGAATCTACTTCAATTGAAAGCCGTATTATCCTTGCCCTTTAGGCTCTTGAAAATGACCCTATACTTAGTGTTAGGAAGGCTGCAGATATATATAACGCGCCTCGTACGACCTTAAGACGACGCGTCAAAGGAAAACCTTCTCAAGTAGAAACGATCGTCAAATCACGAAAGCTTACGAATCTAGAGGAGGAGACTATTGTTCAGAGGTTACTTAACCTAGATTCATAAGGATTTCCGGTCCGAATCGGTACTATTTCAGGTATAGTAAATCTTCTTCTTCGTGTACGCGACGCGCCACTAGTCGGACGAAATTAGGCTTCCAACTTTATAAAACGACAACCAGAAATAAAGATATATCGAACGCGTTCGTACGACAATCAGAGAGCATTATACGAGGATCCAGAGAAAATTTAGGCTTAGTTTAGGCTTATGATGAATTTTATTACGAAATTTGGAATACGCGTCGAGGATATATTCAATTTTGATAAGACCGGGTTTTTAATAGGACAAATTAGTATAACTATTGTTATTATAAGCTCTAATCGTACGGCCAAACCTAAGTTACATTAGCCTAGTAATCGAGAATAGGTAATAGTTATTCAAGGAGTTAATTCTTAAGGCTAGGCTATTCTATCGTTCCTTATGTTTAAAGATAAAAACATCCTAGATTCCTAGTACGAAAAAGGGTAATTACTATCTAGTATCCGAGCCGGTGTTTCTAAAAATAGCTAAATAGATAATGAAGTATCTCTAGAATAGCTAGAGCACTTTGATAAGTATACTCGAGCGAAAACAATTAGGAAATATCGACTTCTTATCCTAGATAGTCATAAAAGTTATATATCAGCTAAGTTCTAGGAATATTATCATACGAATGATATTCTTATACTTTATATACCTACCTATTCATCTTACCTACTTCAGCCTCTAGATATAGGTTGTTTTGGGCCTCTAAAGAAGTCATACGGTCGTCAAATTAAAGATATTATACGTAGTTGGATTTCATATATTTCAAAGGAAGTATTTATACTAGTATTTATCTAAGTATTTAAGACTACCTTTACTATAGAGAACATCTAGGGAGGTTTTAGAGGAGCTAGCCTTATACCGTACGACCTAGAAAAGGTCTTATTATAACTAGATATTCGACTACCAACTCTAATACCTAAAAGCTCGCGTCTATCAACCTCCTATTTATAGATCTATAAAACACTACAAACAGCTAAAGAGGTAGTCAAACAAGTAACTCTTATTAAGAGTAGGATCGTACGATATTATAGTAGCTCTCCAACTCTAATTTTAGACTCTATAGATAGATTACAGAAAAGTACAAGTAAAATTAGATATGAACTTATACTTATTAAGGTAGAGCTTATAAGACTTTAGGCTACAAATAAAGAACTAAGCCATCGCCGTAAGACAAAAAGAAAGGTACTACAGCAAGGAGGAAGTCTAAGTATAGAAGAGGTCCAAGCATTAGAGGCAGAGAAAGCAATTCAGACCCAAATTTCAATAGAACAAGGTCAAACCAAGAGGAGGGAAAAGCAGGGCGAGTCACATAATCGGCACTATAGAGCCTATGGAGAGACTGGTCATAATAGAAGAACCTGCCAGGCTAATAACGTTGCTTCGTACGATGTAAAGGCTATAAAGGAATAGTTTTTTGGAGTTCTAGTTGTAAAGTTATTTGAATTTTTATATAGGTACCCTTACGAAGGTGGGCCATTCGCTTGTGTGGGCCATTCGCTTGTGTCGCACGTTATACAAGTATAGCTCTTTAAGTTAAGCATTAATCTAACCTGTACTTGATCGTTGCTAATGGTATTACTAAGGAAACTATAGCAACTTCTCCAGGTTTGAGCAGCTAGATAGACCCTGTCCTGTATATATTTACTGCAAGGTATATTCATCCAAAGTATACTTTCCATTTTCAAGATCTTTTACAGCCACCCCAAACATGATCATATCGTGGAGATAGCATTCTCCGATGAATCTATAATTTTTGTTTGGCATTTGCACAA
Organism: Coleophoma eucalyptorum; assembly: GCA_026120035.1. Classification (NCBI taxonomy): domain Eukaryota; kingdom Fungi; phylum Ascomycota; class Leotiomycetes; order Helotiales; family Dermateaceae; genus Coleophoma; species Coleophoma eucalyptorum. Next base: position 527,244 of record JALRME010000031.1, read on the forward strand.
GTACAACGGGCACCGTGCATCCTAAAAGTATGCAAATCAGATCTCCCTTACTGGTGAAATCAGAAGCTAGTCCTAGCATCGAGTTTTCCGTGGTCATGACCGTTCTCCCCCATAAAAGGTCCTTAGCATCAATCTCCAAGTCCTCCCAAAGACTTCGATTAGACATGCCTTCCTTAATACCCGCAAAGTTAGCATGACCAGGAGGTGATTCGCCAACATGCAAGGTCTTGAGCAAAGCCATATATTCTGACTCATTATCGTTCTTGACAATATGCTTTGCAAATACCTCCTTTGCCATCTGTACAACCTCCTTGTCTTTTCGTGGTCCCTCAAACCCAACGCGATCAACAGTAGAAATTTTGAAGCCGGAAACCTTTAGGGTCAACATTTCTCTCGAAATTTGCGTTTGGGGTTTCATCTCTCCGGAGGCACAGAATTTCATATAGGAATTGTTGCCGATTAGCTCATTACGTGGAGGAAGGCTCCAGTCTGGGATCCATGACGGGTTCTCTGCGTTATACTCGCTATGCTGACTATAGCAGAGGGAGTCGAGCCTGCCGGTTTTCTGTATCAAAAACTCAACCACATCACAGTAGACTTGTAGGTACGGCTTTGCATAGTCTACAGCGAATGGTGGGCGCTCGTCATCTTCTAGCAGTCCAAAAAGTGAATAGACTTTATCCCGTGGATCTTGGCAAACTCTGCCTCGATTCGCCTCTAAGAATAGGATCAAATCCCGCTCCAAGCCACCCATTGTTGCCTTACGATTGAGCCGTATATCTACCAACTCCAGCAAATATGTGTCTCGTCTATTCGCCCATGTCCTCCACTTGTTATCTGCAATCCGTGATGATGCAATCATGTTTCTGATAGAATTACCAGAATGGCAAGTTAAAATAGCCATCTGCATAATAGCTTCCCATGGCACTGACTTTTCGCCACACATAACCAATATATCCCCGGCCAAAGCTACCTCTTGAAAGATCCAGCTTCGAGACCACCATAAACGAGATATTACATCGTCCAAAGCCATCCACCCTAACGCGTATTTGGACTTCACGACGCCCATTACGGCATCAAGGTGAACACACTGCTTCCCCTTGCAACCAGACCAAGAATTTGGAGGCTGTTTCTCCGGTGGTAGCAACTTCATAGCGGCCGGTATTCGCGCAAGAAGTTCCATGGCATGATTACTTTTATTGGCCTGCGGTCCCAACCATACCACTACGCGTTCCGCATTACGGTAAACAGAGGGCATGTTTTTCACTTGCTGGTTGCGCTCTTCAATATCATTCTGATTGATGCAAATAGCATCCACCCAAAGAACCCTCGGTCGGTCATCATGACGAAGCTCTAACAATGCCAAGTAAAGATTTTGCGCAACCATAAACTTTCTATCGTTGATGGTTATCTCATAGGAGAAAATTGGCTCGCCCCATGTATACGACAGGGCCTCGTATGGCCACCGCGGCTGGTCCCAGCGGTCGCGAACGAGATCACATTCAATTGACGAGCTAGCGGATCTAGGTCGGAGCACTAAAAGGCGGAAGCTTGACGGAATGTCAGATAGGGAGTAGTAGGTAAACGTGACTTGACTCGGGGTCGCTTCAAGGCCGGCATTGGTGGAAGGTAGGTCTCTTTTGAAGTATTTTCGGATTTTATTCAAGTTCTTTGAGGGTTGATGCATCGTCTATAATCTTAACTTCGTTTTTGCTAGTAGCACGCTGCCTAGGTACTGTATACTTCGCCAAGTTGTTTTGGAAAGTGAACCCTTTACCGCTCTGGTGTTGATTAATTCTAAATGGATCGATCATCCACTTACCTGCCGTATTTCTGGCGGTGAGGAGGAGCAGTACAATCTCTCGTGACTTACAAGCTTCTTGGTGCCTTGCTAGTCCTTGCATGAATTCCTCAAATATGTGCAAGGCCTGAACAAATTGGAACACTGTGCCAGGGTTTCTGTACAAGGCCAAAATAGGACTCTTTACATAACTCGATTAATTATCCAAAAGGCCCGCAGTTTGATATCACATGACTACTGTGTGTTTTTCAAAAAGTAAATAACGGATGATTAGGGTATTCTCTGCCTAACGTCAAATCCCACCGGAGCAACTATGAGATTAAGCCTACAATGACTTTAGACATGATGCGTGTTTCATGGTCATTCCTAGACACCACAAACCCATCCCGCTAGAAAAGTACGCATCGCCCTTGCGCTTGTTGCTGCTAAGTACTATGAGGACCTACTTCCGCCTTGAATATTTCGAGAGTTCATCCTAGGCTACATTGTCAAAATACTTACTAACCAATGCTATAACTACTCACAAGATACAGAGTCTACAGCATCTTCAGTATTGCGTGCAGTTAATCTTTTAATTACGTTGAAGCGGCATGATACAACACTGCCTCAAGCCAAGGACCCAAGTGGCTGCGACACGTGATGCCCGCCGACCCAATTATGAAGGCAGATTCTAGCTCGTTGATTGTATCCTCCACTCTGTGTTTAGCTTCGAGTGCGGCTGAAACCCCTATATTAGTACGCCTCATGGAATTCGAGTCTCGAGCTACAATCCTTCGCAACCTCGATTCCGTCAGAGCCGATGAATCATATACTGTAGCACTTCTCAAGGATGTTCAAACGTAGTAAGAACGTTTGAATCTTCATAAAGACCCCGCATACAACGCCACGATGCTGGCAGCAGTGGAAGGTATCAAAAAGTAGAAACAACGCAATCGCTCTAACCAGACAGTCTAGCGAGAACGCGAGATCATAGAAACTGAGGAACAAAAGATCGAACAATCATCACGCGTCGTGATGGACGTTGACCATATCTTTGAGCATACACCGCTCCAAACCCCAGCCAAACAGATCCGTCTGGTTAAACTCCACCAGTCCAATCTTCGACAAGCAGAGCCATCAAACTTGATCCAATTGAACGTGAATTTCCACAATTTCGAAGATGTACCCTCATATATCGGCCTCTCTTATACATGGGGTCCGCCAACGCAGACACGGAAGATCTTGCTAAATGGGAGGGCTTTCGAAATTAGAGAGAATCTTTGGCAGTTCTTAAACACATGTCGCCAGGCAATGAATCAACATTCCATTAATGCGCAAAGCGGGAGCTGGTCTTTTGAGAGGCAAGATACTTGGAACGACCGACAATGTGTCTGGGAGACACAAACAACCATCAGTCTTTCACAACTGGCCACGCAATACCTTTGGATTGACCAGATATGTATCAACCAGTTAGACAATGAGGAAAAGAGCCATCAGGTGCAGCTTATGGGCGACATCTATAATCGCGCAGCATCGGTTTGTGCATGGCTCGGCATAGCAGACGAAGATAGCAAGCATGCTAGGTTGTACATTGAGGGGCAAGGAACTGGACCTCTCTCAATTCGATCTTCAATTTCAACATCTCCAAATACAAAGGAAATGGCCGTCAAAATACTCCAAAGGTTATATTGGAGTCGGTTGTGGATTATGCAAGAGCTCGCTCGCGCTCAACAGGTTGTCTATGTTTGTGGGAACTGGGCTTGCCTGTGGGATGACATGAGCCGACTTACAGGGCTTGATGGAGCTAACGACTGGGTCACATCCTGCTATGGGGCCTTGACTGTTGCAGCATCACAGCGTACATTACATGAGGTCATCATAAACTTTCACAGTACGGAAGGGAGCGTGAAGGACTTTCTACTTTGTGAGAAGAGAATCGACAAAATCTATGGCTTGATGGGCATGGTTATTCCTTCCCAGAGGGTAGTCGTGGACTACGACAAGTCCGAGGAAAATATCCTTATGGATGTTGTGAGCATTGCGGTGGACACACTAGCGGAAAAAGTATCTCCAAGGGAATGGGATGAGGGTAAGGCTCAGGAGCCGTATAAAGTGTCTTTAGATGTGGCACGAGCAAGTTCGATTGCTTTGGGGGTAGAATGTCCCACAGAAATGTATTTGCGTAACAAGTGGGAGGACAGATTGCTCCATAAAAGGATAATCTGGCATAGAGCATCGCGGTGGCTAAGGAACGTGTACAGCACCATCGAGTGATTTAGGTATAAGTCACTGATACTATGGGTCTCTATACTGTCAGAGCCCTCGCATACAGGTTTGGAGGAAAGGACCCTTCAAGCACTGGTATTCTAGTGGCCGCAAAGTATTTTGAAGAATCCAGGGCACAATTTAGAAGAGTCGAAGATACATAATGTCCTTCCCTGCGTGGAGAGACGCACCCCGTGGCGAGACAAACCATCGGTACTTTAAATTCAGTTGATTCTAGATTTGTGAATCCACCGAAAATTCCTATATTTTTATGTCAGTCATATTACCTGGCCACTCCTAAACAGCCCAAACCCCGGCTACTACAAAAATTATGATCGCGTCGTCGCCGCCGCGCTTATTACGGAGAGCGTTAATTCGGAGTAAAATAGGACCCTTCAACGACGGCACCGGACTAAGATGTATTCCAGAAGTTGAGTACTAAGACCCTTTTTAGGTCTTAGAAATGTTCTACTACCTTCATTAGGATCTACTTTTAGTAGCTTAGATAGTCTAGGTTATTAAAGCATCTATTTATGTTCAAGTTTAAGTTTTAACTTTTAATAGAATAATCCAAGTGTTTTAAGCTTGTCCTCCCCACAAGAGGAGGACTGTGATCCTTAAATACATCAGACATACCCCTCCTAGCGTAACGACGCAAGGGAGATATTCTCCCTCCCGTCGACGTTACCCCTCTCTCTGCCTTATCCTACCCGTACGGACATCCCACAACCGAAGAACTCTGTAGAAGTCCCCTAAGAATCTTGTAAGGATACAGGATTATCCAACATATATAGATATTTTTTATAAGTTATATAACGTGACTTATGGGCTAACGCTTAGTATGGGCTAACGCTTAGCGAACCTTACATTTCTACTCTAGATCTTGTTCTACGACCTACACATTCATTCAATTCCACCTCTGAATCACTTGAAATATTCTCTAGCTCTTCTTCTTCAATATCCTCTTCTAATTCTTTAATTAGACGCTTTCGTGGCCGCCCTCGTGGTTTTTTCTCTTTAGGCTTTTCCTCTACCTCGTGTACGATTTTTAGTACTTCCTCTGTACTAAATACAAATTTGCCTTCTAATTGGATTCTCTTGCCTTTAGTCCTTTTCTTTCGTGTTTGAAGTAACTCTTTACAATTAGAGAGCTCTTTTCGAAGTAGGGTTATTTTAGCGTTTTGAGATTTAATTATATAGGTTAATCGCTTAGTATATCGTCGAGCTAGTGATACAGGAGAGTTAGTACCTAATATAGCTGAATTAAAGACTCGATTTGCTTGTCGTAGCTTTGTTCCATCTGGAGGAGAGCTTGTAAGTACTAATAGGTCTAGATTTGGACTAGTACTCTTTGTTTGTGGAGTAGAAAGTAGCTAGGCTGCTATAAATAGAAGCGTATCAAGTACTTTTCTTAGGTAAAAAGGTACTAGGCTAGCTCCCCTTCAGCCAGCTTTTATATTAGAAGTCGTAAGAGCCTTGGGCCTGATTCTCTGAAAGAGTTCTAGCCATTCAACTCGCTAGATTCGTCTTATACTAGCCCGAGAATATCGGTCGACTTTAGAAGCGTAATATCGCTTTATTAGCCTATATACCCTAACATCAAGAGGCTAGAGCAAATAAGAGTAATAAGGAGGTAGTATAAGTATATCAATATCCTACTCTATACAAGTAGTAATTAGATTCCCTGTAATATAGCTTGAATGGCCGTTCATAATCAGAAGTCGAGGCCGGTCACCTAATACCTTCTTAGATTCTAGCTGGAAAACCCTCTAAAACCACTCAAATCTATAGCTATTCGAGGTCTAGCCACTTTTACTAGTTGAGAACTACTAGCTAGGTAGAGAATCTATTGGAATCCAGCTAGTATTCGTGTTCTGGCCTTTAAAAATGACTAAGGGGTGAAAGAGCCTCTCTAGTAGCATTAATACACTTAAGTATAGTTATCCACTCCTGCTTACTAGCTGTAACCTTCTAATTAGATTTTAGGGTAGAGTTAACGATAATACGTATAGTTTAAGTACCCCTAACTACAAACCTAGTCTCGTCTATATTATATACGTCCTCTAGTCTATAGTTCCGTTCTATAAAATACGTCTAGAACGCGTCGTACTAGGCCTAAATCTTCTCTAGAGTAGCATCCTTCGCTCGATAGGAGTCTAATTAACGGGAATAGTATACCTAAAGCTCTAGATATCGTTCAAGGAACCTATAGATCCATTCCTAGCTAATTTTAGGAGGTTGAAGAGAAAGAGGTGACTAACGCGACGCGATAAGAACTTATCGACTTCTAATCTCCTAGGCTATTTCTTTTAGTAACGTAGGTGTCGCTAGGTATCCAGTAGCTGTTAGACGTATAATCCATCGTATAAGAGTATTCTCTTCAGCTGGTAAGAGGATCTAAGTTGATTCATTGGCCTAGCGTCGCGTTTTGCGTTCTCTCATTCTTGCACCAAGTATAGTCCGATCAACTTTAAAGTGTATAGTAGCAGTAGTAATCGTTATAAACGTATAATCTTGGAGTACTTGTATAGCCTTTTGAATATCCTCTTCAGTATAAGTACGTTTGGTGGCACTTTTATAGCCTATGGCTAGAGTTGTAAAGGGTTAAACCCTAGAGGGTAGGGTTGGATGAGCGTTAGCCTATACTGAGCGTTAGCCCATAAGTCACGTTAAAAAAAACCATTTATATCGTAAAGAGGGATTAATACTATTAAGTTTAGATAAACCTTAACTACAATCAAAATCGTGCTATAAAGTGTATTAGATTATAGATTCTAGATATTTTAGAACCCTTTATATCTTAGGTATTATATAACTAAATTAGGCTACTACTACTATCTTGCCTCGCTTGCAAGCACTTAGCTCTTTATTCTTTATAACATTCGAGTCTATTATACCTAGAGGACGTCGTGGTGTAGGCATTCTGTCGATCTAGGAAATAGGTGTCGAAATTAGAAGACGCGTCGGAACGCGAAATTCTCTCCGCGTATTTCGGAGACATTTTAGCGCCAACCATGCAGCCTTGCTTATCACAACATTTCCTGGACACACAACATGTTGTCCAGACATGAAGCTGATATGAAGCCTACGGGCTTAAAAGGAATGTAGTATGTTTCTATTCCAGTCACGGCGAAGAAGCCGAGGCCTGTACTCAACGTCAATCTCCGGGGATCGTATAAGAATCCTGACGATAGCCCCTGGCACATCGGATGACCCCATTTATTGCAGCCTGCACGAGATGCAACTGCAAAACGCGGTGCCCTACAAGGCTCTATCTTACTCATGGAAAAATGGGCAGGATGCTGATACCCTTGTTGCAATCACCTGTGACAAGATACCCGTTCATATCAGCTCCAATTTACACTCGGCATTGCGGCAGCTGAGGCAACAGCGTGAGGCTGTGTGGATATGGATAGACTCTATTTGCATCAACCAGAAGAATAACGATGAGAGGACAGCCCAAGTGGGAATTATGCGCGATATCTATGCACGGAGTACAGAGGTCGTGATATGGCTTGGCGAGTCTGGTGCCGTGGACGACTTGGGAGAGATAATCATGCCTTTGCTAGCGCCGGACGATAGAGGGTCTCTATATACATGGCACGGCGACAGGAGAGATTTGCCAAAATTAAGAGCTTATGTCTCCAAAGAGGCGGGAGCGTATCGAACTACAGGCTACGAGGAGACTACGAAGGATGTTTTCGGCGCATTTTACGTCCTTCATGCACTCATCAGCGGCATGGAAGCCTCGAACATTATGGAGCTTCGGCACCTGTCGAGGACAGGTGCTATTCTAAGGGGGTTTGAAGCTCTCATGAGACAGAGATGGGTTAGTTTTTCAAATATCATGCTCTGCACGATGCTTATTCTGTCTAGTGGACTCGGGTCTGGGTGGTGCAAGAAGTTGTAGTTGCAGAGAATGCAACAATCCGCTATGGCAAATTATCCGCGCCGTGGAAGTTCTTCTCTCAAGCGGCATCCGTATACGAGAAAGCACGACTGGCAGCAAATGCGGATTCCATCTATCCCTATCTGAAAGAGCAATCGTTGACCCGATTCTCACGTATGATTCTGGAAATCGAAACAACAAGGATCGATTGGAACAAACTTGAACCAGTCGGTTTGTTGTCTTTGCTTCGCAAATTCAGAGCTAGGTCGGCATCAGATGAAAGAGATAAGGTCTTCGCGCTTCTGGGCTTGGTTAGATTCTGGCGTTTCAATGAGCAGAAGATCGTGCCGGATTATCATCTTAATGCTATCAAGATTTCTCTTGAGACAACGAAGAACCTGCTGGTCAGCGTTGGATCACTCTCTGCCCTAGCCGGGACACTGCGATATAACGAGCTCTACGACTCGAACCCTTCCTGGGTCATTGATTGGAGCTGTCCACCAGCGACAAACGAGGAGACAAGACTAGGAAACCTCCTTTGGTACGACGCTGGTGGAACGGATGGATTGATCGAACTTCACAAGCAACGTGCGTTGAAGGTCGAAGGGTTTCATCTCAGTGAAGTGATAGTAGTAGGGGAAGAAATGGTAGACACAAGCATCACTCGAATACGTTTAGTGATTCAAAGTTGGGCTCAGCTCTGGGGCAAGTTCATCGGCTCAAATACACATTTGAATCGCGAGTACGTCGGAGGACAAACGGTCCTGGGCGCTTTCTGGAGAACCCTATGTGGTGACCTCGAGTATCTCGAGCGAGGGGATTCGAGTACAAACAGATTTCGCAAAGCAGGTGCAGAGGGATCGTTAGCATTTGAGCAACTTCAAGCTGCTGATTACAGGCATCAACGCACAATCTCGATCATTGCTGGATTCTGGCAAGAAAGCAATGAGTCTGATCCCGAGATTGCGAGACGTAACGCATTCCATCATGCGGTGGAGTGTGCTTGTAAGGACAGGAGATTTTTTATCACACGATCTGGCTATATTGGGATAGGTCCACGGAATATATCCAGAGGAGATCGCGCTTTTGTGTTATGTGGTAGTCAGGTCCCGTTTATCTTGCGAGGGACGTATAGATCTCTAGCTTGTAAGGGCGACGTGGTGGAGACGCTAAGCTCTGCAACCGCTTCCCAGCAAACGTACTTGCCTGCGGGACAAGGTGCGAAAGCTCCTGAATCTCGGAAGACTTGTAACGAGACGCATCGCAATTTCTTTCATGTTATTGGTGATGCGTATATTCATGGCATTATGAATGGCGAGGTGTTACATGAAAATGCACAGAGCATTATGTTAGTTTGAATTCTCTATATACTGGTTACTTTTTCTAAGGCATTCTAAACTTTACATTGCAGTTAGAGGGCAATACTGTAGTAGCTGTTAGTAACGACATCGTATAACATAGCGCATCCCAGCCGCCACAAGACTGACAGTAGCGTTTTGGTATTATAATAAAACTCTAATATTCTTATCTAATCGGTCTATGAGTTTAAAGGGTGGAAAAGCTTGATAGTAGTGTTGTGAATCGAGGGGTCCTAGTATAGTATAATGGGAGGCTCTCTTTATATTCAAGGCGGCGGCGACGACGCGATAAAAAAACTTCAGAATTAATAGGTTCGTAGTGTTCGGGGGAGGTATGTAATACAACCGAAATAAAAATAAATAGAAAATTCTAATGTGTTCACAGATTTAAAGTCGCTTGAACTCGAATTACCCACAATTTGTCTCGTTATAGGGTGCATCTCGGGATGCAGGGAAAGACGTTACACGTCAAAGATCATTTCTTGGACTTATTGAGTGTACAGACATACTGTAGCGACTTGCAGGTGCTATGCATCAAATGCAATAGATGACCTCACCTCAGCGATGTGCAATGCCTCAAAGAGAGACCTGGGTCTAGAAGCTGACGAGCATTTTCCTATTGCGAAATAATAAAGATTCCGATAAGGTTTTAATTAGCTTAGATGAAATTCTACGATTTCCAGATTTAAAAACTATCGACTTCATGTTTGGGTATTTAGGTTATAATAAAATACCAAAATCCCCCAAAGGTGAAGTTGCACTGCTTAACGTATTTCCCAAGCGAGTTGAACACCCAAGCGAGTTGAACACTAGAACGCGCTACGCGTCATACTGCCTACATTATACTTACATCCTACAATGCTA